>BSBM01001530.1:10380000-10980000 GCA_027924585.1 Larix kaempferi
ATCAAAATCCTAAATCACTCTTCAATAATTGAAACACACTTGTGAAAATTGAAAGCAATCTAAGAAATACAAAGAAAGCAAACACACTACGGGGAAACTGAAACGCATCTACTCTTGCTTAATTGAACACAAACTACGATTGTAACCATACTACTCTATGAATCTAACATACTTGCAAAAATAAAGAACTTGAATTAAAAACTCATCTATGGAAATGAATGGATCAAAGTAAAATACATCCTATGCTAAGCAATAAGAAGAAGTTAATCCATTTACAAATTAGAGAAATTAAAGAACTACAATCTATATCAACAAAATAGATCAAAATAAATATAATTATATTCATCATAATTTGGATTTGTTGCTCTAAGAGTCCTCCCATTGGAATAGAGATGAAACTTTTATTTATACATGAGTTTTCCATAATAAATAATAAATGAAGACCCAAAATATCCTTAACAAATTGCTAATAATTTGGGTCTCAAAAACCAACTCAAAGCTAATCCCAAGATATTTGCTAACTTACATGTTATTTAGGATGTCTTTGAAGTCAAATTCGAATTTAGGGATGTGAATCATCATAACATGCCCAAAAATCATCCCATGTGACTCCTAATAGCATTTAATTTGTTAGGTCCATTGTATATTAGATGGAGGTCTTCAAATCTTTGTAAATAAATCAAATATGCACTCTCATGAACCACCAACTTGTCCCTTTTATCTTCGAATAATTTAAAATCATAATTTGAGACATATAAGAAGGATAAAAATAATGGATTTATAAAAATCCATCACCCCTAATAAATATGTTTCTCCAAGGTGGCTTCATGGAGTAGCAGCAACGATAACAACATGCGTAACGACAATAGTAATGACTTGATAATGCCTCATGTGAAAAATCTCAAGTATCCACTTTCATGTATTTTCAACCATACGAGTTGCGTAAAATGTCTTGGAGTAACGACAAGTGACCTGGAACTGGTTTTGCAAAAATATCAAACTCGTCCATGTTTCAAATATAAATGCAAACTATGTTATTTTTCCAATGTTTAATCATAATTTCATGAATTACTAAAGAAATGTAATGGAAACATGATTGAGTCTAAATCTCGCATATAAACATTAAAAAATGGACTAATGAAAAGTAATGGGTAAGCAACAAAAGATTAGAAATAGGGAAAGGAAGTTGTAAAATAATGACAATTCCATGGCCCAATACCTTTGTATCAACCAAGCCGTAAGGACCCATATTATGTCGCTTTCATTTTTTTCAATGCAAAATAACCAAAACTACTTGTTAATATTTCTCTACTTGCCCAACTAGTCAACTGCAACCATTCTTTCCCAATAGCACCTTGAAACTCTTCAAACAATGGCTGCCCCATTTTTCAAAATTTGCATTTTTCATAAAAAAAACCATCTTAAAACACGTCATCATTAGCCAATCATAAACAAAACAAATGATCTACTTATGATTTTTTCAATCCATGGTCACCTAGATTATCTTAACATTGTTATATTTCATTCCCATAGCCAACATACCTCCAAAAATAACCCTCAAGTGATTTTTATCAATTCTAATGGAGTAACATCAAACTGTTGCAGAAGTAGAATAACAGACTGTTGTACAAGTAACAACAGAATGTTTAACCATTTTTTCATAAACAACAAACTGGATTGAGTTCAAACTTATTGGGTTTGTTCTTCCTGTTGTAATGCTTATTCCCTCAAAGTTTCATGAAAACCCAGTTTACCATTTGCGAGATATCCTTGAATCAATTTCTGCACTTTTGTAGAAAAATGTGAATTAAAATGCCCATTAGCAAGGTACATGTGCTCAAATAAGCACAAATACAACAACCACTTCTCCCCCAAACTGAAGAGTTGACTTGTCCTTAGGTAAAAGAGGAGCTAGAGGTACCCAAAAGGACCTTACTAGTGTGCTGCAAGTGTAATTGATGTCAAGGAAGTAGCCATGTAGATAATAATTGGGTAAACTACTACCTCCAACTTTAATGATAGAAGCATTGGACAAGACAAATAATTTGCAGCGGTTCCTCCACTTGTTTCTTGTTCACCAATATTTCATTTCCAACATGTTGTTCATAAAAACTCAAAGAACTTACCAACTGAGCTATCCTCTTTTACAATCCTTACTGTTGCTTCTTTTCACATAAATCTGAAACCTTGAAGAGTTGTTACAGGATTGTTACGAACACTTCATTTTCTGTTGATCCTCATGGCTGATAAGGGACAATTAAAGTGTACATCAAAAGGGCCCATATCAACCAAGCATTCTTCAAAAAAATCTTCAATTTTACGCCTAGCAAAGCTCTCAACTCTGAGTTCTTGTAAAAAAAATCCGCAAACCATGACTTAAATCTGGAAAAATGCAAAAAATGTGGCAAGATGATGAGATTTTTTGAGACCAGTGAGAATATGTTCATAAAAGTCCTATGTCATTTGATTTTTTTAAGACATTCGAAGAATGAAAAACCATGAGAAGATCTTCCAAATAAAATTAAGATGGAGGGCTATTGACATATCCGTAATCAAAGAATATTTAAGGATTAAATATGTTCATGAAATTTTGCTCAAAATATGTGTCAAGTGGAGGGATGACTGTTTAGAACTTCAATCAACACTTAGTTAATGGATATGGCTGTTCTTCAAACTCATATTAGCGAAAATAAAACTCATACCTCAGAGTATGGGAAAATTCAAGTCTTACCATGCTTATTCTCCCATTGAAATGGCATATTTTGAATCTATACAACTTTGTTGTTCCAGATGAGGGCCGATCTGAGTACCTGTAATTTTGGAGCTCCAATACAAGGCATATGATACACAAAATTCCCAAGATGGTGGGAGAACACAAAAGACCTCAAAACATCTCTTCTACCCATGCCAAATATGTCTGTCATTTATTTCAAATTTTCCCTAAGGACAAATCTTTGTGCTGCTCTCAGATACAATGCTATTTAATCCTCTGCACATAAGTAAAGGAAAAAATTAAAACAAGTATTGGAGCATGGTTTGATCATGTCTAAATGATAGAATTTGAGGCTATTGTTGGTGGAATAACATTGTTTCTTGTTGAGCACTTACCATGGTGAAAACTTCTTTTAGGATTGCAAATAGAGGCTGCCACAAAAATAGTCCAGCATTCAAAACTTACAATATTCTCCCCATAGACGTGGTCTTTTTAAGTTAGAGTTTCATATCGAGAAATAATGATTAGCGAAGGGAATTCCATAACAATGTTCTGCTGCCAATAAATGTGCCCTGTATCTGCTGATTGTACAATCTCATAAGATCTATGTGATAGAGACATGAAGTGAATGATCAAAATAGGGGTTGTCAACACTATGAGACCCCTCCAAATTCAAGTAAATATCCATCAACAAGAAGAAAAAAACCAAATATATCTTCATCTTTAGGAGGTGCTTTGTAAATCACAACAAATTTTGAAGTTGTAGACCAAGAGATGCATCAATGAACCATAAAAATGAATCAAAGAACTCATACCTCTGTTTTTTACCCTATTGTATAACAATAGACTCTTATGTAGGAATGGATTCTACAGTATCTTATTCTACTGCAAGTTCTTTTGGATATCCTATTCCTTTCATGGCAACGACGACTTCCCCTCTTACTGTTGATTCTTGTGTGGAAGCAACAAGGCTTCTTGTGCTCCTGCTGCTAGTTCTTTTGTGGAAGCAACACATTCCTTTTTCCCAATGGTTTCCTTGTCTTGTCCATGTGCATGAACTGCTTCTTTTCTTCTCTTATTGTTGGTTTTGTGTGAAAACAACACATTCCTTTCTTCCAATGGTTTCCTTGGCTTGTCCATGTGCATGCACTACTTCTTTTATTCTCTTACTATTGGCTCTTGTCTGGCAGCAATAAGACTTCCTATTGTTGGTTCTTGTGTGACAACAATAGGGCATCTTTAATTCCTTCTCATTCTTGGACAGTTGGGGGATGTAGAAATGGACTTGAATATGGAAGTAGACAAATAAAATGACAACTTGGTTCAAACGATGTGAATATTTTAAAAGGAGTGGTAATGGACGGATGTAAAGGACTTGTATTGGATTGAATTAAATGGATGGTGATGGATGGTGTAAGAGTGTGGTAATTTCGAAAGATGGTGGTGTTCCCCTCCCCTCAAACTGAAAATTTTTACTACCCTTGGAAAGATGACAAATGGTGAGGAAGTAGGAAAAAGAGCTCAATATTTTCCAAATACAAATCCATAGCATCAATGAATTGTGATTAAATAAAGGAAAAATAAGCATACCTGCACCTGCCTATGAAATCCATGATATTGTAGTAGCATTTGAGAGGTGAGAGATCTGATATGTCCATAATGATGTAAAAATTTGCAAGAAAGAGCAACGTGGACTTGGACCTTGTAGCATGATGAATTGTAAACTAAGATATGGAGTTGAGAGCATGTAACATGAGGAGATATGGAATAATTTTGAAAACCTTATTTAGAGAGTGACTTGGAACTCTTTATTTATAGAGCAACTTGGATGGATTTGTTTATTTCTTGCTTTATTTGCAAACTTTATCTACTAGCAAGCTGATTTTCAAACAAGATCTGTTTGACTATGCCCAGAGGGTTTTCACAGTCATAAATTTTATTCCCAAGGAATGATCGCTAAGAAGCTGGTTTTCAAGCATTCCAAGGTTTGATAGTGTTTGAGATAGGTTTTCACCATCAAATTTTATTTGGAACTAAGGTAGGACAATGGGATAATTTTGCATTGTAAATGGACCAACCTATCTTTATTGTGTGGGTTAGGGGTGGGTGGGGCAGAAAGGCATGGAAGTGATAGAATGGTGGAGGCTGAAGTTGATTTGAGTGTATTGGTTATATGAATGATATTATAGTAAAGGTCAATGGCTTTTATATATAACCACATAAGCAAATGAGACTTTATGAATTTCAGTATGCATGCATCATTGAGCTAAGAGGAAATAAATATATATGCATACTGTGGTGTTGGTGAATGGGCATGAGGATCATGAGGTCTTCCAAAAGGATTATTTTGGATCAATGGGATTGGTGATGTGGCAATGGGGACTGATTTCTCGTTGGTATTTACTTGGTTTTCACAGCAAGTCTTGATTCATCTCATTTTCTATCCATCATAAGTTTGGATGAAAAATTCTTAATGGAAAGTCTTCTTGTTGGTAGGAGCTGGAACACTTTTGGAGAAAACTTGTAGGAGATTGAATGCAACCACATCATGTATTTATTGGAGTAGCAACAGTATATAGGAATAGCAGCATCAAGGTCGTCCATGAGTAGTAGCACCATATTTATATAGAAGTAGCATCATTGAGGTTGCACATGAATAACAACATCAAGTTTGCACATAAGTAGCGGCATCATAAACAACATCAAGGTTGCACATGAGTAGCAGAATCACATTTGCATAGGAGTAATAACACCCTTCTTTTAAAATAATCAAGAATAATTTCCACCCTTATTCTAAAAAATTTGGCATCCAGAATCACTCATTTGCGAATTGTCATTCCTAATCCTCCCGAGATATACAAAACATAACACTTACCTACAATAAAACATAAGATCATGGAAGAAGAGAGGTGCACAAGATCTTTTCATCCAATACATATGCAAAAACTTGACAAGTAGTGCTTACAAAATAAATCCAAAGAAAAATTAAGGAAGAAAAAATCATTTTATACTTGTTGAGGAGTGGCGGCCGCCTTAGACTACTTGGCAATGTTTCGTTAATAACTTCTTTGTTTATCGTCTAATTTGAGTGATTCAAAATAAAATTGAAAATAGATTCAGAGGGATACTTCCAATAGAAACAGGTTTTGAATATTCCATGAAATAATATGCCAAATCTGCTAAGGAACAATGTGCATGCTATTGTTGTTTATGAGTTCCTTCCTACACCAACAATCACTATTTTGAATGCAACTTTTTCGTTTGATAACAGATTGAAATAATTCCAATTGGATATGAAAGTAGATTCATGTAGGTATCTTCAATATAAACCAGTTTTAAAGACAAGAATAATTGATGGATCAAATGTGCCAATGAACAAGTGGGAAAACATAGTTTTAGGAGTGCTAATTTAGGGTAGGTAGTTAGTATTTTGGGCATAACATTCTTGTACGATGTCGAAATTGAGTGATTCAAATTGAATTGTAAACTAGATTCATAAGAAAATATTTATTAGAAACAGGTTTGAAAAATTCATCCATTTAGGTACCTAAAAATTAATTGTCCCAACTCTGTTCCTGAGCTGCCTACTCTAAACCCACTCAAAGTTTTGATCATAATTTTTTCGTTTGACATCCAAATTGAGTGATTCAAATTGGATCGAAAATTATATTTAAAGGGATATTTTGGATAGAAACATGTTTTAAAAATGTGCCCATCTGGTCCTTGAAAACATCATTGTCCCGATTGTGTTCTTAGTAAATCCAATAAGCCAAAATGCCACAATATTCAATAAACAAAATATAGCTCCTAAAAAATGATCCTAATAGGTGTGAATGTTTGTGATCATATAAATTTCAATGGAATACATCCACATACCCAAAATTTCAAGCATTGAGTACATATATTGACTTACACAACATGTTGCAGTAGTTGTTGCAACTCTTAAAAAATGATATGATTTTTGAAATATGATCTATGTAATTTTGTGATTGTGTTATTTTTAATGTAATATAATCAAAATAGTCTAAAATTTTACATGAAAATGAAAAGCAACCACATTCCATGATGATCATACGTCTCAAGCTTGAAGGTTTCTATATCTCCTTGGTTCCTCCTCCAATAGAATCTTCACTCCCTAATCCTTCTTTCCTCTTACCAACTTCCTGCAAAAGAGAGATTAGTATAATGGGTGGCTCTTATTGCACTACGTGTTCATGTGTTCTCATTCAAAACACCTATTCTATTCATGCATATATTACATTCATGCATTCTAAATCATGCTCTATATGCTTTGACACCGGTGAGACGGGAGTCCACCATGGGTTTTCAATACAAAGGGTGGGTGATGGATGCATAGATTCTTATTTTCCGTCTTTATTGCCCAGGCCTCAACACAACTAGAGACTATGTAACTAAAAATAGTGCTAGTTTGTGCTTTTCCGCCCTTAATAACCTCCCCAGCAACGACACAAAAATGTTGGGCAAATCAATTGCTTATCAAAACAATCAAAATTCCAAACATTAATTATAAATCCAGGGTATGTCTTGTTGTTTCAAGGTTATTGTGCAAAATATATGTAGGCTACAGTTTCATCTGCTAGCACTGGTTTATCTACATGAAGTTGCAGTTCAATAATCTTACTTATATACCTTGGCATGAATAATTACATAGTCTTGGCAAAGAATTACCCAACTAAACAAGTACTAGAACTAAGTTGCATGGAAGGTAAATCACACAACATAAAATAAATTGCATAAAGAAAATACTAAAACTAATTCACACTGTACAAGAAAGTAAATTCACACCAGCGACAGGTATAAGGAGTATGAATCGATTGTCTCCCAAAGAAACCCCATCGATGTGCAATAAGGCTAATTGCAAAATTGAAATCCTAAATCACTCTTGCATAATTGAACACAAACTATGGTTGCAACCATACTAATCTACGAATCTAACATACTTGCAAAAATAAAGTATTTGAATTAAAAACTGAGTCTATGGAAATAAATGGATCAAAGTAAAATACATCCTATGCTAAGCAATAAGAAGTTAGTCCATTTGCAAATTAGAGAAATTAAATAACTACAATCTACATCAACAAAAGAGATAAAAAAAACTATAATTATATTCATCATAACTTGGACTTGTTTATCTAAGAGTCCTGCCCTTGGAGTGGACAGGAAACTCTTATTTATACATGATTTTTTCTTAACAAATAATAAATGAAGATCGAAAATATCCTCAACAAATTGGTAATAATTTGGATCTCTAAACCAACTCAAAGCTAATCCCAAGATCTTTGCTAACTTCCATGCTATTTAGGATGTCTTTGAAGTCAAATTCAAATTTAGGGTTGTGAGTCATCATAACATGCCCAAAACTCATCCCAAGTGACTCCTAATAGCATTTAATTTGTTAGGTCCATCATATATACATGGAGGTATTCAAATCATTGTAAATAAACCAAATATGTAGTCTCATCCACCACCAACTTGTCCCTTTTATCTTCGAATAGTTTAACATCATAATTTGAGACATATAAGAAGGATAAAAATAACGGACTTATAAAAATCTATCACCCCTAATGAATATGTTTCTCCAAGCTGGATTCATGGAGTAGCAACAACAACAACAATAGGAATAACGACAGTAATAATGACTTGATAATGATGCATATGAAAAATCTCAAGTATCCACTTTCGTGGATCTTCAACCATACGAGTTGTGACAAATGTCCTGGAGTAACGACAAGTGACTTGGAATTGGTTCTACAAAAATCATTAAACTCATCCATGTTTCAAAGATAAATGCAAAATATGTTATTTTTTGCAATGTTGAATCACAATTTCATGAATTACTAAAGAAATGTAATAGAAACATGATTGTGTCTAAATCTCACATATAAACATTACAAAATGGGCTAATGAAAGGTAATAGGTAAGCAATAAGGGATTAAAAATAGGGAAATGAAGTAGTAAAATAATGACAATTCCATGACCCAACAACCACCATTCCTTCTTTGATTCATTGCCTGAAGAACTATTGGTTAATCTTCATTTACTTCTTACATTTCTTCACATCTTAGAAACCTTCATTAGGGGAATCTTGAGGTTTAAAATGGACCTCTTAAGAGATATAATAACATATTGTGAGTTTGTCATTTTGTGGGGAAGGTATATTTACAACTCACCTCCTGCACTACAATTCATGTAACTATGGTTAAGTTAAAGTGAAAATACATATACAACTAAAATTAATAAAAATATATATTTAATATGACTAGAAACATGAATACTTTTGAATACATAAATGTACTAAAATAAAGTACTGGTAAAATAAATTGAAGCAAAATATTTTAGTTTTGAATTGCAAACCTAAAATAAACATTTGTAAATAAATTTTAAGTTATACTTATATAAAATAATTCACATTAATAATTATTTATTTAAAAATATATTTACATATTTAATATCAAAATTCTAATTTACATTCACTACTTAAATATAACATTACATACATTATTTATTATAATATAATATGATAAATATAATATAATAATAATCGCATATATTATATTTATCATAATATAATAATATAATATATATTATAATAAATATAATATAAATGTGTGTTATATTTATTATAATATATATTATATTATATAACACTTTATACGTCTCATATATAACGTGGTAAGAAAGTTATAATATATAATGTGTTATAATAGGAGTAGTCTAAATCTTCGACGATATCGTCCGTCCAACGAAATCATCTGTCATACTCTCGGCATCATTTTTCCTTTCTGGCATAAGATTTCAATGGTGTCTTCGGTCCCCTCGTTTCCCTTGGTCCACTAGTAGTTTTGTCGCTCCTACCATCCTCCACCTCTGTCAACACGCATAGCTCTTCCATCCCATAATATTGGACATGCAGTATGGACCCAACTTAATGCGTCTGTACATGCATGTCGTGTAGAACCCATGGATCCATGGCTCATGGTATCTGGATCCATGGGCTCATCCCAATGGATGAATTCTAATAACCCCATACTATATTTGCTTGATGATGCAATCTAAACCATGATTAAATTTTGAATTTGGTGAAGTTACTGGAGGTTGAGATTTGAATTTCCCACCTACTCCATGTCATTCCAATTTGAATAGACTTGGAAGGGGAGAACTCAAATCCCACCGCTCACCGAGGAGGAGAGACACAATTTGCAGTTTTAATGTAAATTTCAACCTTTTCAGAGTTGATAATTCCATGGGGTAGACATTGATACTTTTACCTTGCACCTTCTATGTCTAAGCAGACACCTCCTTGTCGATTGATGTCCATATTTGAGATTGTGTATACCTTAGGTATCATGTGAAAAGTCGTGGACACTTTCCCGTAGGTATTCTTTACAATTTTTTAATGCAATTATATTTTTGGTGGGTAATGTGGAAGTAGGGAAAGGGTATAATGAGGAATTGGTTGTCTCCACTACTTTAATGTTTCTTGTAATAAGTTTGTTTTTGTTGTCTGATATATCAATGATTCTTAGCAAACCGTGGCATGGGTGGCTAATAGAGATAATGTAGTAGGAAACTGATCCAGGAGGATCTTCACTGATCAAAAGTGGTAAAAGACATACAGTCTTGAATGTTGAATAGAAGTATGTCATTGCGTAGGTCTCATCAATACTTTTCTGGTGATGTTCATTTCGCCTCAATCGGAGCTCGTATGGACAAGATATCACATTATGAAGTTTTTAGCAAACAATGGAAAAATGAAAAAAGGGATGCCACATGGCACGATTGGAAGGGTGCCACGTGGCCTGTACGATACTGATGTGGCAACTTCATAGAGCGCCACATGGCAGATTGGAGAGCTGAGTTGGCACCCCAGTTGGAAAACCTGGTGATGTGGTAGTCGAATTTTCGATACAAGTGGTTCACAGAGCGCCACATGGTAGATTGGAGCATTGAGTTGGCACCCTAGTTGGAAAACCTGGTGATGTGGTAGGCGAATTGGCGATACAAGTGGCATCTAGTTGGCCTACGGTAGCCGAATTTTCGATACAAGTGGTTCACAGAGCGCCACATGGCAGATTGGAGCGTTGAGTTGGCACCCCAGTTGGAAAACCTAGTGATGTGGTAGTCGAATTGGTGATACAAGTGGCATCTAGTTGGCGTAGGCCAATGGTATATCGACATGTGGTAGTTGACGTGTACCAATGGGAGGCCGCCACGTGGCAGTCCCATTGGAATTCTGTTGAACGTGTTCACCAAATTAACCGGAAACCTCCCATAACCTAACCAAGTGCCATCACCATTGCACCACCGATATTGCTTGTGAATCCAACTAGCAAACAAGAGCCACGTGGTGGAAATGTCCCTAACATTTCCATCAGATTTGCGGCTACCTACAAGGAGGATTTTTTTTGCAAGAGGGGCTACACACTGATCAACACAATAGAAACTGCTAGGCTACGACTAAGTCGTGAGGCACACACATTATCAACCAATTTTCTGATGCAATGGTGATGAAATTAAATATGCTTAATTCTAGCATGATAAAAATGCCCGTCATGATCCATTTTGTCAAAAAAAATCATATTCCTATCTCTACCTATGAACATGGAAAAGATCGCACACTAAAAATGTTTGGGAACTCGAGATGGAACTTTCATACTTTAAGGAAAGGAAAAGATAAATGGTTTTAAAGGAATAGATATAAAACTTTGAGTGAAAATCAAAGTAGAACTATCAATTAAAAAAAATCACGCGCGCATCTGCTCTTTGGAAATTCCCAAACACAAAAACACAAATTGTCATTGGAAATTTGGGAATTATAATGTTTTGTATGGAAATAAATATAAAAATTGTTTAATTTATTGACGATGAATTTTTATTGATTGCCGTGATGATTTGGAATTGCAGTTTTTGTAAAATGAATTTGGAATCAAGTAGTTTTTGTAAAATGAAAAAGAACTTTACTCTTCAATAGCATTTCCATGTATTGTTCCCATGTAATATAATTGTGGCCATTTAGAACCATAAATTCCTAGTTATAACTCAGATACAAATCTAAACCATGATTTAGTCTTCAAGTCAAAACATGAAGCCAAACTACTAAAGATATCTCATGAGTAGGATTGTGTGCAAGCTAAAGCCAGTAGTTCATAGAGAACATTTGAGAGCTAGGATTATTTAAAAAGTGGAGTTATGAATTCCAAGAAATGGTCATGTCTAAAGACAATGTTGGAGTAGTGAAGCACAAGTGAGCATCACTAAAGATACAATATACAACAACAACAAAACTTCAAAACATCATATAAATAAGATGGTCCATACGGTCATTTATATATATCCCAATGTACAACTAGCTTCCTTAGAATGAGGAAGACAAACAACATTGATTTCTTAGGGTGCACACACATATCTCCCTTCTCTACCTCAATCTACAATAGTTGACTCTCCTAGTCGACCTTCTATTATTAGCTATCACTATTTACAAAATATTGAGGTGTGATAAAATTAATGTTTTAATAGTATAAAGGATAGCAACATCCCCTCCTAACCACCCAAGCTAGACCTAATAGATAGACAATCTATTAAATATGCCAGTAATTTGGCTAGAAATATTTATTGAAGGTAAATCCCTTATTTGTGGAAAAAAAAGCATATATCGTGAAAATCCCAAGATATGTTTTTCTAGTCACGGGAACAAATAGAAAATAAGAATTTTGATATAGAATATAAAATACAATAATTGGTATAAGCTTCCATAATTGATCTATAGAGTGATACACATTTGTGTGTAAAATTTGTCACAGCAGATCTATTGAACAAAAATATCAATCATAAATATGTAAAACAATTTGGAGTAAAAATTGTGCAAGAGAGATGCATCAGTGCTCTATAATCCAGAATGGTAGAATTACAATACAATACTATCACAATGAGTGAGCACATCGAATTAGCCAAGGAGGTCATTCAAATATACTGCATGGTGTAGCTTGGCTCCAACTAGGAGTCCTCATCATCAATCAGTGGTGGTCATCAATGCACAAGTCACTGTCAGACAGGGGTCAAACTGAGTCTAACTGAGTCTAGCTGAGTCTAACTGAGTGTAATAAGTGTAACTGATGGTAAGTGGCACTAATGTAGGGATGGAGGCTCAGTGTAGGGTGCATGAGGAGTTAACTGCACTCAGAATAGGTATTCAAGTCTCATCGGAGGTCAGTCGGAGTGATAACAACAGTGAGGAGTCATTCTAGCCCCAAATCAAGGAAAAACAACTAACTAACTGAAGTGAACTGGACTGGTAGGTGAGAAAAGGAGCCCCTCTTAGGTGGTAGGTGCATGCTGGGCGCACTAAGAAATAGGAGGGATAAATTTGAGTGAAAAGAAGCTCCCGGGTGCTGGCAGACTAGGGACTAGGTGTTGGAGGCATCAAACTGGTGACTGGGCAGCATGCAGATGCATGCATGCATGCAAAGTACATACTGAATGATGATATATCCCCCCTCAAGCTATACTATGATGTAAAAAATAAAATGTAGGGCCCTGGTTACTAAGACCAAAGGTCACCCCAATACAATAATCCAAATAAAGAACAATCCATGAACCGAGGAAATGGAGAAAACCTCATGGGAACCCCCCGCGCTCAAAATGGACTATAACACACCAAAAGATTTAACTGACCCAAACTCAAGTAGATATGTCTGGAGGTATCTTACTCTTGGGAGTAAATCGATCATGCTCCAAAAACATGTGCTTGAATTCTCCATCAGTAGATGCAAGCGAATGTGGAGACTTTATGAACTTGCTCTTCATACTGAAAATGGTGAGAACAAATATGAAAATATGAGGATGATCCTGGAACCTGTGATTCGAACCAAGTGAGGTAGGAATAGCTCTCATCGGATCAAATAGATCTTGAAAATTGAACTTCTTATCATTGGAAGTTAAATCAGCTCCAATATTTGACAAATGGTTTCTTGAGATCTCCTTTGAACCAACAGGGGTGAGATCAAAACCAAAATCAGCAAAAATTGCATGAGAATTGAACTCAAGCGAATGGTAGTGCTCTTCATCTTCAGTAAAACTCTGAGAAACTGTGCAAATGATAGAACACAAGTTTATAGTGGGCATGCAATCAAGGAGGACGAATGCTTCACCTCCAAAATTAGATTTTACCTCCAAAACATCAAGTAGATCATTATTCTGCATGCCGAAAAACTCATGTGAAAGAGAGGATTCAAGAACCTCTTCGGAATCTAGAGTATGAGCTGGTTTATCTTGCTCGGAATTCGAAATAGAAGACTTTGAGAGAATGAGTGTTGAATCTACAGTTTCTTCTTCATCTTGAACAATGGATGAGGCCAAGACATAATCGGAGAGAGCACATAAGGAGATCTCACTGGGCTTGTTCTCCAAAAGGCTAGCATGATCCTCTTCTTCTTGCTTTCCAAATTCTCTATTGAGTTGGGCCCATAGATCTCTTGGATTTTTAGCAATAGTACTAAGGTAGCGCATACAAGGAGACATAGCAAGACATATTGTCCCAAAAGCTCTGTCACAATCATTAAGCCAATCATTCTCCTTTTCATCGAAATCAAAATATCTTGTAATACCAATACACATATCAAAGAGACATTGTCTCTTCAAGCATGCAATCATCTTTGGTTTCCATTCATCATAGTTGAATGGAGTAAGAATATTTTGTGAAGAAGAATATTCCATCTCTGCAATATCGAATGCAAATGGAGAAAGTAAGAAACCTGCAAATCACAAGCAAAAAAGAACCATTATGGAGCAATAGCTGTAACTGCAGAAATCTGCTGCAAAGTGAGCAAAAATTGCTCAATATTCATGTAGAACACCTACAAAAAAGAAATCTTGTCCGTGCCGTGGCTCTGACACCATGTAAAATTAGTCATAGCAGATCTATTGAACGAGAATATCAATCACAAAGATGTAAAACAATTTGGAGTAAAAACTGTGCAAGAGAGATGCATCAGTGCTCTATAATCCAGAATGGTAGAATTACAATACAATACTGTCACAATGAGTGAGCAAATCGAATTAGCCAAGGAGGTCATTCGAATATACTGCATGGTGTAGCTTGGCTCCAACTAGGAGTCCTCATCATCAATCAGTGGTGGTCATCAATGCACAAGTCACTGTCAGACATGTGTCAAACTGAGTCTAACTGATGGTAAGTGGCACTAATGTAGGGATGGAGGCTCAGTGGAGGGCGCGTGAGGAGTTAACTGCACTCATAATAGGTAGTCAAGTCTCATCGGAGGTCAATCGGAGTGATAACAACAGTGAGGAGTCAGTCTAGCTTCAAATCAAGGAAAGACAACTAACTAACTGAAGTGAACTGGACTGGTAGGTGAGAAAAGGCACCCCTCTCAGGTGGTAGGTGCATGCTGGGTGCACTAAGCAATATGAGGGCTAAATCTGAGTGAAAAGAAGTTCCCGGGTGCTGGCAGACTAGGGACTAGGTGCTGGAGGCATCAAACTGGTGACTAGGCAGCATGTGGATGCATGCAATGCATGCATGCAAAGTGTATGCAAAGTACATACTGAATGATGAGATATCCTAACATTGTGGAGAATATATGTTGATATATAATAAAAAAGGGGTTGAAGGAATATTATATATTGGGTTGTATGTGTTAAATATTCATGTATTATTGAACCATGGGTTCTTCTTCCTCAATTCAAGGCTTTTATCATATAATTATATACATATTTTTTGTTATTTGTCATCTTATGTTGTTTTTCTATTTTTAGTTTTCTCAATTATGATAATGCTACGATCCATTTGTGATATGACTTAATTGACATGTTATGTGTATCTTATGTTGTCTTGTTATTTTTAATTTTGATGTAAATAATTAAAAGTATTATGATTAATTTATAATATTATTTATTTGACATGTTAAGTTTGGCTTGTATGGAATTATGATATGACTTAATTGACATGTTATGTGTATCTTATGTTGTCTTGCTATTTTTAATTTTGATGTAAATAATTAAAAGTATTATGATTCATTTATAATATTATTTATTTGACATGTTACGTATGGCATTTAATTGATGTTTGCATTGTAATAGGAGCTAACATTTGGTGAGAATTTTCATACAATAAGGTGATACCAAAGACATTTTAAAGTGTTACAGAGACCAGTATACAAGACCAGAGGTATTTTGACACCCTAAATATCATTTGATTGCAGGAATCTGTTTTTATAATGTCTGTAATAGAAACTAATAACTTGTAATCTCACGTTCCCATTATAACTATTTCGACTTGGCCTATATAAACACTACTATTCTTACGTAGAAGAAGGATGCTATCAATGTTAAAAAAACATAACTTTGTGGATTAGTTGGCATCCTTTATTTTATTACGAGCATAAAGTGTTAAATTTTTATCATTTTTTTCATATTTTTGGCTAAACTTTTATGAATAATTTATACAAATGATTGGAGATATATATATTAGTTGTTGAGATTGTAAGATCAAAACGCTATAAAGATTGAAAAACTTGAAATAGTTTATAAATTAAAAATACAATTTAAATAAAAGATTGTATAACCCAATTCAAGTGATAATAACCTAAATATTTATTTATCCTATAAGATTTAAATTGCTTCCACTTTTCTTTATTGAATTGTTTTCACCGTAGTCGATTGTTTGGATGAGCAAACCTTGAGACTTGATAAAGATGAGGATATTAAGAATATTCTTGATGAAACAAAGTTCAACCCAAACTGATAATAGCATGAAATCTCTATATCAATTGGTTGTGTTGAAGCCTATGAAAGTATTAGTTAAATGTAGAAGGTGCCAATATAAAACTAGTAGTATAGTTTTCAGGCGTTCTCTGACATACAAGTCATACTCAGTGATGGTGATAAATTCCATATGAATTTAGCAATAGTGATATATTTCTTAGCTAAGGAAATCGAATATACTGTTTATATTCCGTTGATGATTAAAATCTTGGTGGGACTCTTGATATCAAATATTGTATACTATTTTTTCCATCACAGTTTAGAGTTCATACAAATCGATTAGTGGTCATCTTAGTTTAGTATTTTGTATCTTTCCTTAGCCCCTGTGTAGGGAAACATCATGACGAAACTATAATTTAATTTTGTCACTACTTTGATGTTTGATAGGTACATGTGAATTTTGACCAGTAACTTGCTACTACTGGCATCAAATAAGGAAAATATTGCATTGAAGGGCTTCAACAACTACTATATATTTAATGACATATGCCAAAAATCCGATAGATATTGACTTTCGTTGTGAACAAACACAAGTGGAACATCGTAAAGCTGATTTTTCCATTGCAAACTTATGTGCAATGTACTTCAACTTCCTCTACATTGCATTACTACAGATAATGCTCAAGTTAAAAAGTGTTTCTAACACCAAAATAAATAAAATCCCTCCATAATCATGCAAAAAATGCTATATGCTTCTCTAACTAGGGATAATTTTAAGGACCCATACTTATTTAAAAGTGTATAAACCTTGGCGAATCGTACTAATTCTTGAAATGTTAACTATAAAATATTTGGCGAAAATTTTCTAAAATTATTTCAATTTCTAAGGATTTTATATAGTTTATATAATAATTTGGTGATTTTTAGAGTGAAAAAAGTTCACCCCATCAAAATTGGGTGAAATGGGCCTTCAAAAAATGCAAATTGGTGAATATTTTTTTGGAAAAAAAATGGAAAATTGCCCATGGGTTAAATTTCGCCCCTAAAATTATCCTTGTCTCTAACTTCCTTTCATAAAGCAATCTCTCTCTCACCCTTTCGATTCAGGGAGGCAATTAACGCATCAAGCTAGTCAAATAGAATAATAGCAATCCAGGAAGAGGTTTTTACCTTCTTGAAACAACGATGACCCTCTTTAAGACCTTCGGCATCTATCCAACCCAAAGAAAAACAAAGGAATGACTAGCTGCAATATCTTGAAAGAAAAAAGAAATCATGAAACAGGTTCCCAAGTTAGTAAAAGAGAAAATTCCAAATTCTAAGGAAAAAATGTAAAAAACAATCAATTCCTCAACCATTTCAATCTAAGATTCTAAACCAAACGATACCTACAGGTGGGTGCCCTAAATTTGCAGGGCAGCATACCAACATATATAAAATACGTTAAAGCCAATGCAAAGGACAACGATAACAACAAAGAACGCCCAAAACAAATCATTCTATGTAAAATTATATCAATATTGAGAGACCAGACCTTAGTTTGTTGGTATAATAAACATGTCTCTACAAGAATTATTGAAAACTACGAATAATGGTGGAAATAAGATCCTTTCCTCACGACTGCTTGATTCTAAACTAGCCTGGTCAGCTGCAAAGTAATCAAGGCCATTCAGAACGATTTTCGAATAAATATGCAAATAACCCTGCTTTGTGGTGTAGAAAAATGATTTCTAACAAAAATATTGCCAAGCATGAGGATTTGTAAGCCTTATTCACTTTCTTTCCACATGAAGATGGATTGAATCAGTTCAAATCCGCCATGGACTAGATTAACGAACATTCAATTGCAACGAATTTGCTTTGTTTAAAGGAAACACTAACATTTAGTTGAAAGTAAAACAACCAAAACTTATATCGATGTTGGTTCATTTCTAATCTCTAGAGAGAAGTACTACTCCTAGACAAAATAAGACTCTAACTTCCTCCAACTTGAAGAAGGTGAACATAATCTTTGGAGATGCACCTGGCAATGGCAAGGATAGTCGGGGTCAAAGGGTGACACATTATGTATCTCAAGCATGATATGCCATTTTGGGCACAATGTGCCTTTTTGTGTATAGGATATGAGTCATCATTATTTCATGTTTTGGCCACAAGTGTCATTATGTACATTGGGCACAACGTACCATGTTGTAAAAATGTACGATTAGACCAATTTATTTATATATACATGATTTTGGCACATATATAGTAAATTCTTTATAATTTATTTTGTTATTATTTTTTTTCCTTGGAAAAAGTCGTAATTTTATTTCATTAGAGAACAAAATTACATTCTGCACATGTAATAGAATCTTAGAGATCCTTACATTGTCAGCTTATACTGTCCATAAGGCCAATCAGTCCACCGAATGACTGTCAATTGTCCCTTACATTATTACAAATATGAGTGTAGTCACTCAGCAGCTGAGTTTTTACATCTCCCTACAGTCCACACTGTTGTATCCAATCAGCCCAGCCAATGTGCCGCAGGTCGCTCTCAAAACTCTGATTAATACAGAAAATTTTTACAAAAGAAATGTTTATACAACATATACTCGTTCTCACAGGAGAAACTCATACAAACAGAAATAAATCTGTCCAAAAGCGATACAATCAGAGCTGTTGCTGTCCAAAATGTATCCACTACAGCTCGAACAAATTATATTGTCCACATATATAATTATCCAATCCGCAGGCATTTGACTTCTGTTCATACAGCAAAACAAATTATCAGTCTCAGAAAAGTATCTAATCAGCAGTTGTTTTCTTTCAAAAGTTGGTCTAATTCTCCGTAAGGTCCACAGTTTCCCCAAAGAAAGGCCTGTGGGTATAGCTGTAGATGCCTTCTGATGAATGAATCGTGATCCTCCATGTGCCAAATATCAAAGTTTGAGCTTCTTTAGATAGCTGGTCAGCCGTCCCATTTCGCTCCCTGTAGACATGGGTGAATGTGATGCAGTTAAAAGCCTGTTTTAACCGTAATACCTCCTCCAAAATTGGTAAGAGTGTCATCACATGGCATTGTGTGCGCTCCATGGCCCATTCGATAACAATTAGAGAGTCTCCAAAAATCTGGAGTGTAAGACATCCTTGTTCAAGAGAGAAAAGCATCATTAGCTTAAGGTACATAAGTTCGGCGTAGTTATTAGTACCACTCCCCAAACCAGCCATTATATGAAAATAATGGGACTCTGATTTGTGTAGGACACCACCTCCACCACACACAGATTGTTGATTAATAGATGAGCCATCAAAAAAAGCCCACGGCATGGATTTATCTATTAATTCCGTGATCACAGGTCTAATGCTAATCGATTTTATGGATGACTTGAAGTGTAGTAAAACAGCCACCGCTTGTGCCACAACCTGCTCCAGAGGGACCCTACAATCCTGAAATATGATCTTGTTCCGAGTGATCCAAATGCCCCAGGCGAGGATACAGGGGACAGCCCGAAAAGTGGGATGCTTGAGAGATGTCCACCACTGTTGAAATGCGTCGGGAAAGTCCACTCCCCACCAACTCACATTGAGCGCCAGATGTTTGCAGGTGGCAGCCCATACAGCTTGTGTGAACCTACAGTGAACAAAAATATGTGAATTTGATTCTTCAGCTTCCCTACATAGTGGACAGAACCCCGGCCCCTGAGTGAATCTCTTCTGCAGAATGTCCCAAGTCGGTGCCTTATTTTCCAATATAGCCCAAGAGAGTAGTTTAGCTTTCCCCGGGCACTTTATTTTCCATAGGTGTTTCCACCACCACACCAAATCCCTGTGATGTATATTCACATTCAGCTGAATATAGCCATGTTTAGGAGTGTATTTACCAGATGGATGGTGTTCCCAGATTAATTCATCAATCCGATTTGTGAGGCGAATATTAGTGTATCTTAAAATCCGAATATAATTCACCCAAGCACCAAGCAAGTCATCCGGAATCTCAAGTTGCTGTGCAGTGATCCACCCCTGTTGCCATAGAGTGGATGATCCCGGTTGTTCAATATCAGCCAGAAAGTGACAGCCTCGGGCTGCCAGAAAATTCCTTAAAGCCTCCGGTAGGACATGTCCACCGCTACAGCCTACCCAAGGATCCAGTCCAATTCGAGTGTATCTCCCATTGCCGATTCTCCAAACTAAGCCAGACCCTATCAGATGAAAATGTTGCACCACCGCTTTCCATACCAGAGAGCAATTTGCCCGCGTCTTATTGCCCTGCCGAATCCATTCGAGAAGAGTTAATGGAGCAATATACTTATGGTACACCACTCTGGTCCAGAGGCTCTGAGTTTTTATAATTCTCCATGCCACCTTAGCCCCCAAGGCTTTAGCAAAAAGGAATATATTCTTTAGGCCCCATCCTCCCAGTGCTTTGGGGACCGCGATCTTATCCCATCTGACCCATACCAAAGCACGGTTATCACCCTTACCCTTCCATAGAAATGCAAAACACAACCTCCGGATCAGCTCCAAGACTCCTTTGGGAATCCAAGCGAGTGACATCCAATACACAGGAATCGCTTCCAACACTGATTTAACCAAAACCAGCCTCCCTGCCCTCGATAGCCATTTATGACTCCATCCACGCAGTCTCAATTCTAGTTTAGCAATGAGCCAGTGCCAGTCAGCTTTCAAATATGCATTCGGTTTTAAGTGAAAGCCCAGGTACTTTAAACCCGCATCAAAATTAAGAGTCCTGTATGGTAGTCGTATAGCCAATCTGTGAATCTCCAGCTCAGATAGAAGAGAGCACGATATCGTTGATTTTTCATTGTTAACAAACATACCCGCTGCCTCTTGTAGCAGATTGAGACCTTCAGCGATCTTATCGATATCCTGTCTCGATCCATCACAAAAAATCAATATGTCATCAACGAAAAGGAGATGAGTAATATACAGCACCTGTGAGATGGATATGCCACGAAAAGAACCTTCAGCTTTGGCTTTTAAAATAAAACGACTGAGTCCTTCAGCTACAAGGAGAAATAAAAGCGGTGACAGTGGGCATCCTTGGCGTAGGCCCCTGCCAGCGTGAAAGAATGGACTCGCTGAACCATTTATCAGAACAGCAAAGCTCACTGTGGAGATGCAGGCCATAATCCAGCGTATAAATTCATAGCAGAAGCCCAGGTGTGTTAGAAGTAATCGGATATAGAGCCAGCTAACCCGATCAAATGCTTTGGAGAGATCAATTTTGATCACAGCGCCCTTATGCTTCTGCACCTTCATAGTGTGTATTCCTTCCTGAGCAACTCCAATGGCCTCATGAATTTGCCGGCCTTCCAAGAACCCAAACTGTTCACTGGAGATATGCTGAGACAAGATAATCTTAAGTCTCCTCGCCATAACCTTTGAAATAATCTTATAGATGCAATTGCAGAGAGAAATAGGTCTGAATGCATCAAAGCTTTCAGGCTTGTCCGTTTTGGGTATGAGAGCTAAAAAGGTCGAATTGAAGGGTCCATGTATAAATCCAGCCTTTCTGGATTCTTCCACCACATCCAAAAGTTCTTCCCCAAACAATTCATAGAAACCCAGGAAGAATTCAATAGGCCACCCATCGGGCCCCGGGCTCTTATCTTTCTGGAAGGAGTGCATAACCTGCGAAAGCTCATCCGGTAACACCTCTGCCATCAACATAATGTTCTCCTCTTCTCCCACAAAACGAGGGAAGAGCTGAGCCATTCGTATGACCTCAGCAATAGAGGCCCCAGATTGTGCAGTGAACAAATCTCCAAAATGTCTTACTCCCATATCAGCCAAACCATCAAAGCTGGAGATCAGTTCCCCTTCAGGAGAGGATAGTTCCCAGATAGAGTTTGTATCTTTTCTCCCCTTTGCATAGGCTTGAAAAAATTTTGTGTTCTCGTCCCCACACTGTAGCCAGAGCGCCCTGCTCTTCATTCTCCACATCTCTTCTCTATCAGACAGAATTACATTTCTGCAGCATTCCCAATTCAACAGCTCACCTTTCTGCACTTCATCCAGATAACCCATGCCCCTGCAGTGTAGTAGTCTATCGATATTTATCTCAGCCTCCCTCAACTTTTGTTCATCCTTTCCTCGTTTTTCAGAGGCCCAGAGAATGGTGACCTCTTTAATTCGCTTGAGATTGTGTTGAAAGTGTTCCCCAGCATGCCGCAGAGACTCCGGAGTTCGATGTACCCACTGATCCTGTACCAATTTGAGAAAATCCTCATCCTTCAACCAGCTAGGATTGAATTTGAATGGGCTGGGAGGTTTTTCTCTACCTCCTCGAAGTTCCAGCAGAATTGGGCAGTGGTCTGAAACCCCCCCTGTCCCAACCCATTGCTTGACCACATCAACTCCCAAAGCCAACACATCAGTTACCAGAAACCTATCCAGCCTCTTAGCCACCCGTTGATCCCCTGTTCTCTTATTCCTCCATGTAGGGGTTATCCTGGTAGGTTGAATGTCAAGGAGGTCCAGCCTTGCAAATGTTTGTATGAAATAATCTGCAAGTGGATCCGAAGCAGCCCGTGGCCCCCAAACTTCAGAAGTCCCCAGTGAAAGGTTGAGATCCCCACCCAGTATCACATCCCTACCAGCAAAGATGTCCATACTAAACAAAGAGTCCCAGAATCCAACCCGGTTGAGATAGGGCCCATAGATATTGAGAACTGTGATCCTCCTCCCCAACGATGCATCCCAAACTTCCAATCCAATACCAGAGGGAATGCCCCAAGAGCAGTCAATTTTGCAGCTATTCATCTTCCACCCTGTGGCCAGCCCTCCAGAGCGTCCACGAGCATCCACACCAACAAACTTCCAACCAGGTAGCAATAATTCCAGTGCCCTAACAACCTCCTCACTGCCACCCAAAGTTTCTTGTAACAGTAGGACATCCGGTTGATGTAAATCCACCAACCTCCGAAGTGACGATTTTTTAATGGGACTCGCCAACCCACGACAGTTGAAAGACAATAATTTCATATGAAACCCCCTTCCTGGGTTTTCGCTGCTCTAAGTGCCCATTCGATAGAGGATTGTGTACCCATGACTAGATCAACTTTTGCCCGCTCTTGAGCGATGGACAAATGAGATTTTCGGCCCCGCCCTTTCCCCCCAACACTACCAGCCATTTCAGCAAGTCCCTTACCCCCAGAGCCATCAGCAGTGATCATCCTGTTACGGAGAGCATAACGGATACTTCGTCCAGTGCTGGGGGAGTGTTTAGTAGAAACAATGGACGGTGTGTATACACTATCCAGAACAGTACAATGAGCAGATCGAACCGGAGAAGATGTCCCAAGACAATCCTCCCCCAAAACAATAGGGTCATTAATTAAAGGAACAGCAGAGGTTAAAGGAGACAAACCCAAGTTGTTCGAAGATGAGCCCCGGAGGATAGATAACTTCTCCTGGAGCTTTTTGGATGCTGCCCGCGTCAATGGTGTCAAGGTACCCATATTTGCCCCTGCTACAGCGGTTTCCATGTTCCCAGGAGCATCCAACCCCTTATCGGCTGAAAGTTCCTTGGATCCCTGCTGCCCACTCAGTACATCGGGAACCACCGGAATTTCTGCCCGATTTCCAGATGAAGGCTTGATAGTTTCATCTCCCATTGCCGATGTGTGCACCACCTTATCAGTACAATCAGCAGCTGCTGCCGTAACCTTTGGTCTGCCCCTAAATGAAAGTGGGCAACAGGCAACCAAGTGTCCAAATGTGTGACAGCGGTGGCACCTAAACGGTACGCCCACATAGTCCAGTATTTGAACGAATGCCCCATCCTTCGTTTGTACATTGATCTCAGCTGTTAATCCCAATCGAAGATCGATGTTAACCAGAATCTTTGCCACTGTGTAAATGCCTGTTTCAATATGGGAATAATCAGAGCATACATAGTCTCCAAGGTATTTCCCAATCGCTGCAAACCGTGTTTCATTCCAGAGGTGCATGGGAAACCCCGGCAGCTTCACCCATAACGGTTCTTTGTCAATTTTCTCCTGTTTGGAATCGAAGAAAGGGGACCAACGTTTCAGGATTATAGGTACACCCAACATTGACCAATGTCGGCGTAAGACAGCATCAACCTCCCCAATATTCGAAAGGATAAAGGAGAACCATCCTTTCGTTAAAACCCGAACAATAGGTGCAGTAGCCACGATATCTTTCCACTGCTCGGCTGCCCATCTCTGGAGAGAACCTTGTCCAAGTCTTTTACCACGGACATGGCCAACCACTGCAATTTTTGAGAAATCTTCAGCCTCCTCAATCGATACATCCACGCCCAGCACTAGCTTATCCTTCCGCTTCCGTTCCTTGACCTTCTTAGCAGTGTTTTTGTGTTCTGCCTTCGTAGCAATCCCTGCACGAGGAGATGGTATGGAGGCATCTCCACCCCCAGTAACTCCCGCTAGGTGTCCACTGGAAGAGGAACCCAATCCTCCCCTACCATGTCCCCTGTCAACGGAATCACCAGATTCCACAGACCGAGCCAAATTCCCATCTGATGTCACACCACCACCCAGATCCTTCCTCCGTCTGCCACTTCTAGTCAAAGTGTCAATCCCCTCCCCACATGAGGTATCCGAGCAGGTTGGGAAGTTTGTGAAATTCCCCGATCGTGGTTGTAGAGTCCTTCCTAACAGATCCGCCAAGTCTGGCCGTTCATCCACAGGCCCAGGAAAGAACCCTGTCCCCCTGCCAGGCAAGGGTGATCCCGATGATGCCCTCGACCCAGAAGCCACTGCAGCGAATGATCCAAGGTCGAAAATCCCTCTGGCACATTCTCCATCCGAGGTGTAGTCCACCTCCTGCTCATAACTGCTTGCCATTAAACCCCAGCTCAACAGGACAGACAGTAAAGTGTCTCCTGAGCCCTATTCCCCACCCAATCAGCACCGAATCGGCCTCAGCAAGGTTCAAATCTCACAGCTATCCCCGTCAGTAATCCATCCAGCTCCAAATCAGCCAATGCTCAGCAATGCCAGCGAAAGTATGCCCAGGTCTTCAGAACAGGATATTCTCCGCACCCATTTCCTGTAAATCAATCAGCTACCAATCGTGGAGCTCGCCTGTCAACAGTCCAGTGTCGGAATGGGATTGGCTGGCCGACACAATATCATGGCACTAGTTCTCTTCCTGATACCAGCGCCCGCATGATCCCTCCAAACGCAAGCCAAGAGAACTCCTTCGATTCGTATAGGAGCCCATATCACAGCCTCGCACCTTCAGTCTTGCACACCAACGTACTCCTTCGAAACGAGTTCTTGGAGCCAAAAACAATGCTCTAAAAGAGGTCCAATCTTAAATACATGGGGATATTTTGTTATTATTATTATGAATAAATGTTTTATTAATTTTATTATGAAAATAAATATTGCTTTTTATTAATTAAAATATAAGTTATTAATATCATTAATTATTTACACCAATACCATTTATACTATCTAAATATATTAAAAATTTATATTACTTTTTAATTTATATAACTAAAATAGTATTATTTAAATAATTTATTTTTTATGAAGTATTAGTGAATCTTATTTATTTTATATAAAGTATTAGTAAAAAAATATATATAAACTATGTATTGTTTTCTTGCTAATATTAAAACTACTTGATACTACTTGTGCCTCATATAAATAATAAGAGTCATATCTCATTTTAAGACCAAATGTCTTTGCATCGAAAAAATATCTCCTCTATTGTGATCTCGAGATGGAGATCAAATTCCTCATCATTTATGGAAAGATATTCAAGACGATTTGATTATGGAAGCATTGATAAAAAAATTGATATCCTTGGATGGAGATCAAAATTCCTCGTCATCTATGCAAAGATATTCAAGAATATTTGATTATAGAAGCATTGGTAAAAGATTTGATAGAGCATAGAGACATTTAGACATTTAGGGTAGATGATCGTCCTTGCCGTAGGCAGAGACTATATGTTCCATGTTTATCTATTAATTGACAGTAATAAGAGTCATATCTCATTTTAAGACCAAATGTCTTTGCATCGAAAAAATATCTCCTTTATTGTGATCTCGAGATGGAGATCAAATTCCTCATCATCTATGGAAAGATATTCAAGACGATTTGATTATGGAAGCATTGATAAAAAAATTGATATCCTTGGATGGAGATCAAAATTCCTCATTATCTATGCAAAGATATTCAAGAATATTTGATTATAGAAGCATTGGTAAAAGATTTGATAGAGCATAGAGACATTTAGACATTTAGGGTAGATGATTGTCCTTGCTGTAGGTAGAGACTATATGTTCCATGTTAAGTCAAAGTCCCTTTAAAATTTATATTTATAATTTTTTTTTTGAAAAATCATATATGCATTCTACTGAATGAAAAGTCTTGAATTGACCATTTTTATCATTGCTGGATATTAAAATAATTAAAAAAAAACAAAAATATAACTTACCATAACCTTATACCTTAACCTTACCCACCTGCCTCCCAACAATTTGCTATTGCTTGGCGTGCAAGCAATCGGCCTGTCTGTCTGTAGTGTTGTACTCAATTGATTGCTTTGAATGTCATAACTTGCCCTCGAATGCTGTAACTTTCCCTCTGAGTTGAGAGTACGTTGGAATTTGACGGGCAAATACATTGAATTTTTTTGAAAAAATGTTTTCTCAGACGACTAAATGACCTAAACTGTAACTTTGACGTTCAATTTTTTTTTGAAAACAACATTAATAGCCATTTATTTAAGAGGTACTAGGAACTAAGTGCAGTAGGCTGCTGGGCACAGGGGCCTGGTTGGGTGCTGCAGCCTGTAAGTAGTTGGAACTTGGTGTTATGGATTTAGGTAAATCTATAAAATGTGTAGTGAATGACCCATTGCTAAACTGATGATGGAACGTGGATGGAACCTTGAATCCCCGATGTGCCAACAATTGGCGAGCCATAAGCATATCGTTGGTGCTGCACTCAGTTTCCTCATTTGTTTACTATGGAAGGTTGGAAGCCTGGCAGGGGAGTTGGAGTGTGCAGACGGTACCGCATTAGTTTGTTGTGGAGGGCCGAGGCTGGAGGGAGGATTGTTTTCCACCGCTATTCCACCAGCGAATTTGCTGTCGATCGTGAAGGGTTTTCATCTTAGTTAATCACGGACCATCGCCGACTTGCCATATTTGCACGGACACCAGAGTGCATGCATCATTTGGACTCCCAACAGGTACACTTCTTCATCTTTCTCTGAATTTGAAGAATTTTAAGGGACCGTATTTCACTGCATTTCCTAATTTCTTCTATCAAGTTCTAGATTCTGGAATTAGCTTGTCTCATGCAGTTTTAATTCCTTTGTGAAGAGCCACTCTATTGTTTCCCTTGTGGTTCGCGGAGCAAATGACTAAAGAGGAAGTCTGTGATGCACTTTATATGGAAGGTGAGTTTCTCACACTAATATCCCCCTTATTGTGTTGAATTCTTGTATAATTGTCTCAATTTTTTCAAGAGCAGGATTGCTTTATGATAGCCAACTGGGTGAAAGAGCCTATCATAATGTATTTTATTATAGCTAAGTGGATGAAAGGGCCATCTCATCTTCGATAACTTGTAAGAATAGTTCAGAGTACAGAACACCAATGGAAAACAATGCTTAGGAGACTTGTGGTTCGCGGAGCAAATGACTAAAGAGGAAGTCTGTGATGCACTTTATATGGAAGGTGAGTTTCTCACACTAATATTCCCCTTATTGTGTTGAATTCTTGTATAATTGTCTCAATTTTTTCAAGAGCAGGATTGCTTTATGATAGCCAACTGGGTGAAAGAACCTATCATAATGTATTTTATTATAGCTAAGTGGATGAAAGGGCCATCTCATCTTCGATAACTTGTAAGAATAGTTCAGAGTACAGAACACCAATGGAAAACAATGCTTAGGAGACTTATGTCTCATAACATTGGTCCATGATGGATTATTTTAAACAGTATAATGATGTTCAAGAAATGCCCTGTATTTATAGCCTTTACTATAACCCAGGAATAGATTGGGCCTAAGTTAGCTTTAAAAAATGATCTGTATTGACATATGACCCTGAGATGTACCAACGACATGGTTAGGTGTTGGTATTTGGAGATTCAAAGTGAATCTGTGACATTGCAAAAACAGGCAATATATATCACTGAATTCCATGTTAAGGGAAAAGCGCATACCCTTATGTATCTTGGTTTTGCTTAGCTTTTCAGTGTAACACTGTAATCAATAATATGACCATGAAAACCCATTAGCAGTTTCTGAAACACGCGTTTACTTATTTGATATTTTCACTTCAAAGTTAGGCTAATCCTCATATTTTTATATTGACCCTGGTCAAGTGGCACGAATTCCATAGAAAGGAACTGATTAGTGAAGTTACTCGAGTAATATGTATTACTATTATGGCACTCACTGGTTCTATTACATAAATAATAGAGTAGAAGATCCATGCAACTGATTCCAACAGTAGGTTTTCTGGTTTTGAATGCCCCCTCCAAGCAGTACAAGAGGATGAAACTTGCCATGTGTATGGCACCTTTTGACCACTCTGTCATTAGATCACATGCTTTTGTTCAGACTGCAAATTAGTTGCACGATTATCATAACAAACAATTGTTGATTGCATCTCCGTTAGTATTAGAGGAAAGTAAAATTACAGAATAATTCATTGAAATTAATCCCATCGATTTTGAGTTGTGGAGTTTCTCAAATTCATCTTTGTTTCTTGCTGCTTGGTTTGTCTCATTCTTTCAATTTCTTTGGAATTTTTATCTTCTAAAGATACACTTACTGTGAATTCTTGACATAAGTATAATACTATAAAATAATCACTCTCTTTTCCACTTGGGAATAATCATTTTTTGACTAATGTGATGTTGAGCATCCTTCTTCTTTGTTAAATTTGTAAAGAAATTGTACAAATATGAAGAGGGTGTTTGCTTCACTAAAAGGTTAATATTTTTAGTGTTGGGTGGTGCAGCAACAACCCCTATAGCTGTCATTTCCATTTATTTACAGGGTAGGGATACAACATTTATTAGTGCTTTTATCTATGAAGGACTTACAAAACTACTCAATTGTGTCATGCTTAGTTCATATTCGTATTGAAACAAAGAACTAAGATAAATTGCAAATGTTTTTCCGGATCATTTTTACATGTTTTAGATCTTTTTCTTATCCACTTGGACATTCATAACATGCACAGAGTATCATTGATGCCAGTCAGGAAGGCCATAGAAATCATAGTGGTAGCTATACACTACAAACCAGAGGGGACTATGTTGCAAGCATTATAGGCTATGTTTCTTTATGTCAAATCTGTCAGTAGGAGGATTGCTACTTTTGGACTTGGTTCCTGGATGGATGTTGTACCCATTGCAATAGTGAATTAGTGTTAATTATGATGAGCAATTTTCCATATATCCTGAAGGTGGATACTACTGGTAAAAAAAAATTACACTGTTTTTAGGCACCAAACATCAAAAGATTGTTTGTTGTGTTTTTTTATTTTATTTATTACACAATATACAAAAACATTGAATGACAGTTTGCCAGTAATTTGTATGAATAATTGGGTGGTTTTAAATTTGCATGAAGCATGAAACTGGAATTTGCATTGACTGAATGAGGAACATTCCTTTTTCCAGGAGCCAATATAATTATACTATTTAAGAAATGATGTTATTCTGTAAGGCACAATTGGTTCATAAGAGAAAATCATGGATGCTCACATCCCTCACCTTAGCAAACCTTTAAATTTGACTCGTATTTCAGACACAAATCATTTGAAATAAAGCTATCAGCTCAAGGACAATAATTTACAGCCTGTTGATGTGTTCTGTATTAAAGCCACTATGAGTTGGTTTGATTTGTTTCACTTACATATGGAATATGGTTCCATTTTCAGGAACAATAAATGTCAGTCAGTAGTGAATCATCGGCTTTTTAACTATTTGGTAGCAAAACTGTTATTGACTATCACTCATCATCACATGGAAAGTATATAGGGGAGAGTTGTCTATTCTTGAACAGGGACCAGTAGTTGTCATAGTACTAGTCCCACACAACCACCATATATTGACACAAATAAACCCATACATTAAACATACATAGTCCATATTAAGTGCAGAAAATATTTAAATTATGTTCAAAAATTGCCCATTAATTGACTAGGCCAATAGGTGTCAATAAATAGTCTTTATATGAAAAACTGTACAAAACATCTTGTCCCAACCAAGTACAGATCTGCTCAGGGATCCAAAAGTACATGAACAGCTAAATAACCCAACTCGTTTTTGCCACCTACTGCAAGGTACCTATCAAAGGAGGACCCACGAATATCTATTGGAGCCTAAATATCTCAGCATTCATTAAAACCTGTTCAAACATTCATTGAAACCTGTTCAAGCATCAGAAAGGATAGTGTCAGCCATAACTGCAAGATTGTTCAACATTCCAACCCACTGTATTCATTAAATGACACCTACCCATTAAATGCACCCATTAAACAGATGGAAGCACAAGGATCATGAAACAGATGAAGGCACATGGATCCACAATGACAAGCTCCTAGCAATTGGATCACTTTCAAATCAATCCACAACACACATTGAAATTTGAGAGATTGCAATCCATGTGCAACCTTCTTACTAGCCCAATTCAATAGCAAGCAACTATAAATGAACCACAACCCTTATGAAGATGCATTTCATAAATTCGACCTGCAGAGTGTGTGCACAGTTGCATTTCAGAAATTCAAACAGCAGAGTGTGTGCACAGTGGAGGCATACCATCAGAAGTGTGTGCACAGTGGAGGCATACCAGCAGAAGTGTGTGCATAGTAGATTCAGGTTACTGTTTATGTTATTTATGTTTATGTTTATGTTATTTCCAGTTATGTTATTCATGTTTCTGTTATAATCAGCTTCCAGTTTCCTTCTATATAACCAGCTTCCCTTGCAATGTTACTTCCATTTCTGTTATAATCAACTTCCAGTTTCTTCTACATAATCAGCCTCCCTTCTAAATGTGCAGGTTGTTGCAGGCATGGCAAGGAGAACAAGTTGTTGACTGAGCAGGGGTTCCCAACTACACTGCACCTCATCGGACGAGGAGAGGGTCGATCATTCAAATGCCAACAATGCTCCCAACAATGTTGTTGAGAATGAAAATGTGGTGGAAGAGGACATTGTTGTCCCACCACCAACCACACAATCACTTCCAACCACAGTTCAAGGAACAATTTCAGTCACCAAAATCAGTGCAATAAGAGGTTGGACAAAAGAAGACATGCTAGCTGCTATTGATGATATAGAGTTCAATGGATATTCCATTCGTGCTGCTGCTAAAAAACATGGAGTTTCTACCTCTTTAGTACATTACTGGATAAATGGGCTCACACATACAAAGCGCAGAGGGCCTGTTACAGTTATGAGTGAAGAGGAGGAGGCCGAGGTGGTTAAGTGGTGTAAGGAGATGGCTGAAATGGGACATGCGCTAGAGCTGATACAGCTAAAATCCACAGTAGCTCAAATTTGTCAAGGGAGGCCAAACCCCTTAAAAGATGGGTTTCCTGGTAAGTCATGGTGGTTTGGGTTTAAAAAAAGGCATCCAGACCTTGTGTTGTGTATAACTGAGGGCCTAGATAGAGACAGGGCTCTAAATCTATGGCCTGCAATTCTGACTAAGTTCTATGCCACCCTTTCTAGTGTATATGAGAACCATGGGTATGCTCCAGACCATATATGGAACTGTGATGAAACATGTTTACAGGAAGGAAGAAACTGTGGCATGTGTGTAATTGCGAAGAGAGGGAGTCGTAATGTGCCAAAGATTTTGCCTAGGAGCAGGGAGTGGATCACTATTCTATGTTGTGTCAATGCAATTGGTGCTTCAATCCATGGATTTTATCTATTTAAAGGTAAAACTCAACTCAAAAACTATATACAAAATTGTGAACCAGGTGCATGCATGGCTGCACATCCCCATGCTTGGATGACCAAAGAACTCTTTTTGAATTGGCTTACTCACTTTGCTGCATCTATACCAGGCGGTGTCTCACCTGTAAATAGACACCTGCTGGTTTTAGATGGTCATGGAAGCCACATTGCTGTGCAAACAATCGAGGAGGCTAACAATTTGGGCATCGACCTGTTGAAACTACCTGCTCATACCACTCACAGATTGCAACCCCTAGATGTCAGTGTGTTCGGGCCTTTCAAGAACTATTTCAGGGGTGAGCGAGCTTCGTGGATGGCAAAGAATCCATGGGTGGAGGTAAAAAGGTTTGAGCTAGCCAAGCTTGCAAGTAAAGCCTTTAAAAGGGCTCTCACACCTTCGAATATCAAGGCTGGGTTTAGGAGGACTGGAATATGGCCACTGAATTCTGAGGCTCTCATGCGTGATACTAGTTGTAGCCAGGCATTTGATCTGAATGGTCAGGAAGAAGGGGATGTCCAAGCACATGTTGTTGGACAAAAAGATGTGGAGGTAGAGGAAGACGTTGTTGCTGTTGATAATATGATATCCCTCTCTCAAGGAGGACCATACTGTGGTGATGAAGAAGAACAGGTAAGTGAAACACAATATAACAATGAACCAATTGACAGTAACATGGAGGTTGTTACACCAACTGAGACAGCTGCAAATTCTGCTTCTAATCTTCTTAATGTCTCTATGCAAGAAACAGTTGCATCTTCTGCTTCTGTTCATGTCAATGAAAACGTTGACCATGCACCAGGAAGAAGCAATGGATAATTGACTTTGCCAAGCCAGGTTACCCCACCATCATGGCTGGCAGAAGCCATGATGAATTTGGACAAAAATATTGTCTCAAGGACAAATGAAGAAAGCATGAACATGCCTTCACAACCAAGAGAATTGGAAGAAGAAATTGTTCATTATTTTGTGGACAATGGAAACTTGGAAGAAAATAGTGTCCACAACGAGGTTCTAGCTGAAGAGGACAATATGGTTCAGATAGAGCGGGAGAACATTGACCCAAATATTGAAAGGCAAGTGTCAAGCAAGGAGCAACAAGTGTCAAAGAAGGGCTAGTTGCTTGGTTGGTTTCTAAAGCTACCAGTAGAGAGAGTGTTAGCAAAAAGAAGGCAAGCAACAACAGACAATCTTTGTCTATGCCGAAGTTCATAGTTACTCACCTCAGAGGACTATATAAAACTATTGGTTGAGTCTAAGCATAGGAAACTTGAAATCCATGATTTAAAGTAGACAAAGAGGGACTTAGCTAAAGAAAAGAAGGCTGCAAGGATTGCTGTAGCATAACTTTGAGCACAGGAAAGGCTTGAAAGAGGGAAAGAAAGACAAGAAAAGTGTCATAAAAAACAAATGGCAAGGCAGGAAAAGGAATTGAGAAAGGCTCAACAATTGCTTCAAAAAGAACAAGGGGTGGTAGAAAGTTCTGCCATTGATGCAAACATAGTGGAGGGGAGTAGGATGATGCCAAACACATTGGAACATCTTGCAGATAATACTCCATGTTTCCAAGACCTCCTAAACATCCAAGTCCCCTGCTATCAACAAGTGCGCATGCCCACTTTATTCCCTCCTACCAGTGCAGGTGTCAGACATATGTATGATTATCGGGGGGCTCAACCTAATGTAGGGGTTAGTAGAACAAGTGTGCACTGTGGCTACTCAATTCCTCCATGGCTACAAGAAGCAAATTGGATATCATATGGAGGCAACCAACCACAACCTAATCATCCATTGTTAGGTATGCCAACCAACTTGGCTCAAGCAGGAAACTCAACAATATTGGGCAGTGAAGATCTTGGACGACATCAAGCATAGGAGTGTCATATAGGGATGCCAAAGTTTTTGTTGTGACCACATTGCATTGTGGATTTTGTAATCACTAGGTCTAACTATTGCAACATGGCCATTTTGTATACAATCCTAGACCATTTTGGGTACAATCCTAGGTCATATCATTCCCTGATGTTTGCGGCATTGTAATCAGGGGTTTATCATAAGGTTTAATATACAATTTCATCATTTCAACAGCAAGCTGTAATGTTCTCCGATTAAACATTTCATTAACATTTTTTAGGGATTATGAATTTAGTTTGTTGTTGGTTTATGTTGCAATCATAGTTTGGGCTGAATTATTGAAGGTTCTAGGGTTTATGCTGCAGTAGGGTCTATGGCTTATGTTGCAGTAGTATGGGCTGAATTATTGAAGGTTCTAGAGTTTATGCTGCAGTAGGGTCTATGGCTTATGTTGCAGTAGTATGGGCTGAATTATTGAAGGTTCTATGGTTTATACTGCAGTAGGGTCTATGGTTTATGTTGCAGGAGTTTGGGCTGAATTATTGAAGGTTCTATGGTTTATGTTGCAGTAAGGTCTATGGTTTATGTTGCAGTCGTTTGGGCTGAATTACAACCATATGGGATTACAACCATATGCCCAAAATTCAAAGGGAGATAGAAGAATCCCAAGACCACTATAATAGCTTCATCCTAGATGATATCGTGGGCTATGGTTTATGTTGCAGTAGGGTCTAAGGTTTATTGAAGTTTCATAGTTTGGGCTGAATTATTGAAGGTTCCATGGTTTATGTTGCAATTGGTTCTATGGTTTACAACTCTTGACCCCTATATTCCTTAAACTAGCAGTTAGGAATGGGGTTGAACCATTACATGGGTGTGATACCCATCCATTCGATGCTAACTGATCGGGAACATGCCCATATTTCTCTCCTATTATTAATAATGCTTCTATAAGGAATGTTCCATGGAGGGCTCTCATGCATGACTTATTACACCTTAATACAGTATCATACTAATCAACATAACAGGCCTAAATTAGATCCAATGTATGTACATTCCTATAAACAAATTCAATATCCTTTTGAAGGCTAGAACAAAAGACAACAGTAATCAAGCCAACAAACTGTTTAATAAAACTATGTCTATATAAATGCCCATAATGCAACAACTAATTTACCTTCTTCTATTTTTCCCATAATGCAACAACTAATTTAACTTCTTCTATTTTGCCCATAATGCAAGTTATTGGCCCATAATGCAAGCAATGGACTGATAAGATGCAACAGATCACTTCATGTTAATAGTTAAAAGTAAAAACTGCATCATACACTTGTAATTTAACAATAGCAGACAACTTGTAAACTGCATCAACAACATCAGATCATAAGATGGAGCAGATCACTTGTAAAATACATCAACAATAGCCAATTTCGCAAACTTGCTGATATCAACAATTGAATTATGGGTATTCTTCCAATAAGATGAGACAATGGAAAAGTAACTGTTGTCAACTGGCATCCATCCCCTGTATGATGCAGTTTTTCCTTTTAACTATTATCATTCTACTGTGACAAAAACCAACAACATAAACCAACAACAAACTAAATTCATAAACCAGATAAAATTTAGGGACATTGCTGCAACATAAACCATAGAACCTTCAATAATTCAGCCCAAACTATGATTGCAACATAAACCGGCAACAAACTAAAATCATAAACCCCAAAAAATTTACAAACCCTGCTGCAACATAAGGCAACATAAACCATAGAACCTTCAATAATTCAGCCCAAACTATGATTGCGACATAAACCAGCAACAAACGAAATTCATAAACCCCAATAAAATTATAAACATTGCTGCAACATTAACCATAGAGCCTTCAATAATTCGACCGAAACTATGATTGCAACATTAACAAACAACGAACTAAATTCATAAACCCTAAAAAAATTACAAACCCGGCTGCAACATAAACCATAGAACCCTCAATAATTCAGCCCAAACTATGATTGCAACATAACAAACAACAAACTAAATTCATAAACCCTAAAAAATTTACAAACCCTGCTGCAACATGAAGCATAGAACCTTCAATAATTCAGGCCAAACGATTATTGCAACATAAACCATTCACAGACCAAATTCATAAACCCCAACAAATTTATAAACCCTGCTGCAACCTAAACCATAGAACCTTCAATAATTCGGCCCAAATGCTGATTGCAACATAAACAAATGACAAACTAAATACATAAACCCTAAAAAATTTACAAACCCTGTTGCAACACAGACCATAGAACCTGCTGCAACACAAACCATAGAACCTACAATAATTCTACCCAAACTATGATTGCAACATAAACCCTAAAAAAAATTTAACTGCAGTTGCAACACAACCTTAATTCCTACACCCTAAAAAAAATTTAAACACAGCTTCAACATTAACCACATAACCTTCAATAATTCACCCGAAACTATGATTGCAAGGTAAACCATAGAACCTTCAATAATTCAGCCGAAACCGAAACACTAGAACATTCATAAACCCTACTGCATTCGTAAACCATTCATAAACAAAGTAATAGGATCACAATAAACCATTCATAAACCCTACTGCATCATAAACCATTCCTAAACCCTGCTGCAGCATAAACAAATTAAACCCCTAATGCCACATAAAAACCCAAATGGTCCACGAAATCACCAGAAGGTTGAGAGTGTTGAAAAACACTGATGCAAGAGTGGCTGGTAGGAAACCTACTTGCGCCAGTGCCACCGAAGAAGTGCGAGCAGGAACAGCCTTCGCCAACGCCGTGAGCAAGAAGGGACTAGCCACTGCTGTGAAGAGGAAGGGACCAGCGAAACCACCCGAGCAGGAACCCAACAACACCACCACCGAACCGACGAAACCTACCAATGGCAGCGGTAGCGCCACCGAAGAAGTGCGAGCAGGAACAGCCTTCGCCAACGCCGCGAGCAGGAAGGGACCAACCACTGCCGTGAAGAGGAAGGGACCAGCGAAACCAGCCGAACAGGAACCCAACAACACCACCAATGAACCGACGAAACCCTCCAACGGGGTCCGTGTCAGACGAGTCCATGGGCATATTGTGAGCCGCGGGCATCATAACCTCGTCAATGTCGGAAGAACCGGCGGACAGTTCAAACCACAGCAACGAACGCCATCGGTCGGGGAGAAACGCACCACCCATCTGCCACATCATAGAAGCATAGCAGCACAGTAGCAGAACCAGAGACAGAGTGTTCAATAACCGGAGCAGGAACGAATAGGGACGGGGGTGGTGGAGCGGCCACGGACAGGGCCCGAGCAAGAATAGATAGGACGAAAGACCAAGCGTGGAAAAAGCATTGGCGAAAGGGAAAAAAGCCCACCATAAAGGGCGCTTTAATGACACCAACAACCACGACTCGTGGCGTTGCCAGCTGGGCCTGGTCACGCCACGTGCCGAGGTGCCAGCGTGGCGTGGGGGAGGGAGCCACGTGGGGTGTCCAATGACTGGCATCCCTCCCCTATACCAAAGAAAATACTTGGCAATCTATGTTTTAAGTGATGAATAGAGTGATAACTTGTTCTGTGCGATATGTTGTGGTTAAAATGTAATTCAACAATTCCAAGTTGTGTTTAGTACTTTGTCAACGTCATCTCACCATTTATTCTACAGAAATGTAAACTTGTTGTCTGGAATGTTTATAGTTTAATTATTTTCCAGTTTTCTTTTTGTAATTGGATGCTTTTTGTTACTGAATCTTTTTATTGTGAATTTTAATTTTGACAAGAAGGGCTTATTCTGAAAGGTCAGTAGACATTGGGTATGTACTTGTATATTTTGTGATATGTAATGTCAGAGAATAAGTTAACTTAATTTTTTAACTGTTCTTGTGCCAGGGACGTGTGAGAGTTTAGGTGCCGATATTTTGGAAACACTAGCTAAGATGTCACCATCAAAAGAGGAAGAAATTAAACTAAAATAGTATAATGGGAATATTTCCAAACTTGGTCCTATAGAGCGATTTATTAAGGGATTGTTTGTTGGATATTCCTTTTTCCTTCAAACGAGTTGATGTCATGCTGTATAGAGCCAGTTTTAAAGAGGAGGTTATTTACATAAGAAAGTCCTTTAAGACATTGGAGGTAAATTTGTTTGACGCTTCTTATTTACATAATGGCATTCCTTACATTTCTTTATGCCTAAACTAGACAGTGTGCTAAATTACGAGGAAAGGATAAAATAAAGCAGGCATGCTTGCATTTCCTGTTGTGCAGGAAGCATGTGAATAATTAAGATCTAGTCGTCTATTCTTGAAGTTCAATTTTTTTTTGAAAACATCATTAATAGCCATTTATTTAAGAGGTACCAGGAACTAAGTGTAGTAGGCTACTAGGCACTGGAGCCTCGTTGGGCGTTGCAGCCTATAAGTAGTTGGAAATTGGTGTTATGATTTAGGTAAATCTATTAAATGTGTAGTGAATGACTCATTGCCAAACTAATGATGGAACGTGGCTCGTGATTTTTTTGGGTTGTAGAATGGAGTAGGTATTTTCTTCAAATTTTCATGTTGCTCGATGCTCTGAGTCTTCAATACTTTAAGCACCGCTTGGGGATTCTGTCTCATCGGTGGGAATGCATAAGTATAGATCATCCATCGCTAATGGCTCTGCTACTGATAGTACTTCTACTACTAATGTTGGCTTTGGATATGTAAAAAGTTAAACTCACTAAAAATAGAATGCAATTTACTAATGTAATTTGTCTAGAAGAGGGATATGTAATGCTTCCAAGGATTAACGCCTCCAAGGATATGTAACGTATGGACTGTGAACATATGAACTGGAAAGAGTTAAATGTTGTAGTGGCCGAAAAATTCGAATAGAACACGGATAAACTCTGTTTTGGAATTCCCCTTCAAATGGGTTTGTAAATTTTTTATTTTTTAATAACCAACAATTACCCGCAAACATGCAACTAGCATAAATCCCATTCGTAAATTAGACATAAGGGATCCGTTACGATGGCATAGAATTAATTAACGTAAGGATTGAAAACGTCGGAGGAGGCCGTTTCCGCAGAGATGGCAGCAAAATGCCAAGGAAACCCTAACCCTAGATGGAAATGTGGAACATGGAGTTATTATTTGAGCCTTGGTTTAACACTCATTAATTTTTAGCGCATGGAACCATGATACTCTTCGAGAGATTAGGTGAAGGAAGGAACCGTAATTTGTAAGCATTTATTTTCATTAAAACAATGACGATCGTGCTACTATGGAATATTTTTTTTTCACCGAAAAAAAGCATACCATTGATATTCAATTATTTTTGAATCAAACAGTACAATGATGGATCTGTCAAAAAGACAAGTCACGGTCTCCTCCAGACTTATAAAAAAAAACATATAAACATAGGACAACTTGCTACAGTCATAAGTAAAATTGTTCCAAAAAAGATTGATCTCAATAAAAAAATAAAGAATTCTTGAATCCAAAGTAGAGGAATCAAGGAATTATTCCCACATTAAGTAGCCAACATCTCCTTCCAACGCCTACTTTGACATTTTATCAGCTAATGAGTTGTGTTCCCGATATATGTGTTCCAAAGAGATGCTTTTGAAAAGTTTGAGCTCAAAAAATGTCCTTTTACATCAATGTGTGAAAGAGGCAAATTTTAAGTCAAACTCACCACATGCCCATTTGATAGTAACTCTAAAGTCTCCAAAAACTTTGACATCCGGAAAGCCAAAACAATTTGCTGCTCTAGTAACACACCACAAAGCAAGAAGTTCTGCCTTCATATTTGTTCCCCTGCCACAATTGAGACGTAGAGTGAAAAAATGGTCCTGATCTAGCATAGTCACCCCACCAGCTGCATACATCCCATGAGTTGATGCTCCATCAAAGAAGAGAACTGGAACATAAAACTGAAGAGATAAACATCCAACTTTTTGAATTTTCGTGGGAACCTGCTCCTTCTGGTAAGTCAGGTAAATTTTTAATGCCATATGATAAGCCGATTGTGTACAAGGCTTATGGTCCTAAAAAATAGCCAAATTTCGCATGTACTAGATTGTCCAAGAAATAAATACCGAGAGAGTGATACAGGTTTTAATAGAGTTGTTCCAGCGCTGCAAACAAAATTCAAAAGATCCATCTCCCCAACTCTTATTAATATCCAAAGCCACATAAAACATTTCCCATACCTTCATTGTAAATGAGCAATCAACAAACATATGGCTCAGAACATATTTTGCAGAGGACACATTGACTTGGCCCTGACCATCCTCTCATCAACAGGTTATCCCAAGTTTTCAGTCTTTCTTGAATGGTGAACCACATAAAACATTTGAATTTCAGTGGAATCTTCCATTGCCAAATACCTTTGTACCACCAATGCTTCGGAAAAATACCTTTCCTTTGAATAATGGCCTTATATGTTGTTTTAGCTGTCACCACACCAGAGCTTTCATTCCCCATCCAAAATACCTTATCCTCCTCCAGAGTTAATCGGCAGCTAGCTTCATTAAGTGACTGAATGTATCTATTCATTTCAAAAGTTGATGCACTAGTAAGACCAATATCAGATGCATTCAGCCAATAGTCTCTACCAATGCACTAGTAAGACCAATATCAGATGCATTCAGCCAATAGTCTCTACCAACCATCTTTTTAATGTTGTTGAGTGTGATATAACCATGACTTTTAATCAATGATCGAGTTTTAGCTGATAAACAATAATAATCTTCAAGACCAATTATTGGATCAATCCCAACAGAAATTTCATTTCCATTCCCAACTTGCTAGAACATATCCTTTGCTAACCAATTGTATACCTTAAGAAAGCCATTCCAGATCGGTGAGGCTCTTCTGATCTTTTTCTTTGGGTACCTAAGCCAATGACTCACCTTCATCTTAATGTATTTTTTCTGAAGAACTGAAGACTACAGCGTATTTCCAAATAAGCCTCTCCAAATACTTTTTAATCTCAATGCCGCGCTAAAAGAATCCAGGTCTTTGATCCCCCATCCCCCGAATCTTTCTGGAAGTGAGATCTTATCCCACCCTGTCATTCCATGACTATGGAAGTGATGAATGCTGCAAAGTTTGATGCATTGTCTAGATCGATACCATATCCATTGAAGGTAGATCGTTGTGGATTATGTAACGCTGGATTATGTGACGTTGTTGTAAAAGGTGTATAACACATGGGATGAAATTCCATTTTTTTTAATGTTGTAAAAGGTGTACAACCCAACACTTATCTATCATATCCCTTCAATTATTGGGGCTAAAATATGTGACTTGCTCCCTAATCCTAGATAACTATAGTTGTAGTTTCCTAATCTGCATATCCCTGGTCACTATAACTAACACATGAATTGTTAAATATATACCATAATGTCTAATGACCTCCGCTGGAGTCACTTTTGAAGCTTGTAAAGTGTTATCTAGACCTAGAGTAAACTGTGTTGATAATGCCATTAGTACATCTTCCCAAGAAACACATAGTCTAGGCTTCCATTTATTTTTTAATGTTTAATAGGTTAAGAGGTAAGATAAATTTATGCTAATTGGTACCACATACTATTCCAACATCAATCTGGATTCCTCTCAAGGAAGAGGATAGTCAAATGGGCATTTTGCTCCTTGATTACTACCTGAGGAAATCTCTTATTCAAATCATCCTGGCCACGAAAGAATATCGTTTTCTATAATCAACCATTAATGGGAAACTAGCGTACATTTGTGTGCTAATCATATGGATACAATATGATATGGTTGAGTAAATACTTGCAGCATGCACCTGATTCAGCATGGTTCTGGTTCAGAGGGAAATCCCAAAGAGGAAGTTGTTGGGGTCTCGACAATCTATGACAATTGGGATGCTGATGATGCAATGGAGCCATGGCTGAAAGGGGAAGAATTTGACATCTACCTATACATCATTGTCGTTACTCTTGCTTTTTGGGGGTTTTATTATATTTCACTAAGTTGAGGGAAAGAGAAGTGATGTTGTTCTGTTAAGTTGAAGCTTCCTTGAAATTGTTAATATGGGTGATATAATGGTCACAATTGTAAAGCTTGAAGGGTTGCTCTAGTTTACCTGGTTAAAAAAAAGAGGGGCAATCGACGAGCTTGGTGTTGTTTGTGCATGTGGTCAATAAAATTTAATGCTAATTAATACTTAATTATTAATTATTAATAAACTTTTCTAGGTTATCTAGGTTACATAATTTATAGCATATTAGTATTATGTATAAGTTTATGTATATTATAAGCTCTAACTAATTATTATAATATCTATAGTCATCTTATTTAAGAACTACCTATTAATTATAATAATTAATTATACTAATAGGTAGTCCTAAAAGGCAGAGAATACGTATTCAAAATGTACTCCAAGAAGACCAAGATTGACTTGGGGCCACTTCAATACTATCTTCGAGTGGAAGTTTCTCCAAATATATGATTTTTTTGTCAAACCACATTTGGCTACAAGAGTGATATTTAGCTTTAAATCCATTAATTATACTAGATTGTTGGATCGCACACTAATACCAGCTTTGAAAGAAAGATAATGCTCATCTAAAAGGTATACCATGTCACTTTGTCCTATATATCCAACTTTGTCATTGTTTTAGTCATTTTTACATTTGGCATACAATTCTATGAAATGTGCAGATTATGATAATTGAAGTAGTAAAGGATTTATTATTATTAAAAATATTTTAAATTTTAAAATGGTTTCTTTGCCGAAATTAATGAATTTTTTTAATGGAAAACTTAGAAAGTCTATCTCATTCAAACAAATTTGTTTGCATTTTATGTGAGAATAGAAGTTGTCTTATGTGTAAGAGTTAGAAGAAATTCCTCCTTTATAAAAGAGTTTAATGCTTATGCTTTGTAAGAATTTAAATTTTAATGTAGAATCCAAAAATGTTGAACTTCTTATTTGTTTGATTAATTCATGATAAGTAATTTAAATTCTAATATGGTCACATTAGTTAAAACAAATTAAATTCCAATATGGTTACATTAGTTAAAAAAAAAATTCCAATATGGTCACATTTGTTAAAAATAATAATGCACATCCAGTAATGCCATCAATTAATATGACTTGTTTGCTTGTTTGATCACACATGCTTAGATTATGGTTCCTGTTTTTTCAATGGTTATCACAATATAATTTAATTTATTAAGCTTTGGTGTGTGTGCTTAAATTTTAAATGTTTTATGCACATATTATTTCCAAGTTATAGAAAGAATGGGGTTGATGATTTTGATTCTTAATTTCTTTTTCATTGTTATTCTCAATTTTCGTTTCATTGTTTTATGCATAAGTATTTGAAGAAGGGTGTTGTTTTATTGTTTGAGTCTCTTATACAAGAACTTCAATCACAAAGAATGATAGAAACTTGTATTATTAATATGCTAAACATTATTTTTATTATTAAAAGGCGGGGGGCTAAGCTGCACGCAACTCTTGTTTTATAATGTCAATCAATGCAAAAGAGCACACTCGTTTTTAACTTGAATAGTTTTAATTCTCACTTCTTTTTAATGTAAACCAATAATGCAAGGAAGATTCTTTTGCTTTTGAACTTGAATAGTTTTATTTTTAAAACCAATAATGCATGGAAGAAAGGCCGGAAATGCAATAGATATAATAAACCATTAACAGAATAAATCAAATGATTTCAGTATTAAAAAATACTTAAATTTTTGGAGCCATATGCATTGATCCATCACTATTATTTGTTTTTAACTTTAGTTTTAATCTTCATTTTTTTTTAATGTAAACCAATAATGCAAGGAAGAAAGACTAGATAAAAAAAATTAAACTCTTGGAACCAGAAGAACTTATATTCACTCATAGAGTCTTTTCCATTAATGCCAACCTTGTTCAATTGAGATAATAACCAAATTCCGAAAAAGGAAAACGGTTTCAAATAATTTTTTAATAAAATAAAGAGTCATTGTGTCCCTTTTAACATCTCGACATAATGTCGCACTTCACCAGATGTCATTAGAGTTTAGAAGGAGATCAATGAATTGTATTGTGTATTAGTATAGTTATGCTCCAATTCTGATAGTGGTGCACTTAAAAGCTCGTGGGATGCCCAACGTAGAAACACCATTATGAAAAATTTAGATACAAATAGGTAGAATAAATATGGAGGATGTTCCTCGTCTTCAAAATCCACAAGAATTTGTAACGATAATTGTTTGCATACTTCAAAGGAACTTGCTCTACAAAAGGTCAAGAGAAACTAGATAAAATTGAAAGCTCTCACTCGAGAAGAGGCCAAGATAGCCAAAATTGATAATAGGTAAAACACATCAGAGAATAAATCCAAATCACGGGAGTTTAAAAATAAGAAGGCCAGCCAAATTTTAAAACCAATTAAGTATGATAATTTTTACAAATGTCATATCTTTTCAACTAAATTTACTAACAATACAAAGAGATACAACTATTATTCCTTGTTGAATTAACTTTGGCTAGGACATTTTAAAATAAATCCAGATCCAAGGTTGTTGTAGGATGCCCATAAATTGTTTTAATTAACTTCAAAATATAAATTTATACATAGCAGAAAAATCCAATGATCGACATATTTCGAGCCGGAGGAGATCTTGGAAAACGAGTCGGACTTGTAACATGAATCCCTATCCAATCCAGCCTAAAACATTTCACGTCCACAATTACAATGTATTCAAGGCATGTACAATGAAGACATGCTCAGTACGTCGAGGAGTGGAAAAAACCAGAATCATAGGAGACATTGTCTACAGTTGTGGAGCTCTTTAGACATCTTTGCCACAAGTAACTCACTAAATTCTCCTTTCTTCAAACCAACTTCCTACATTTCATCTGGAAGAACTTTCATAGCATTGATTCTTTGCTTGATATAATTGCATTGTAGTAGATCATTCTCAATGGATATGCAATTTATTCCTTTTTGTAATGAACATGCTATTGTTGTACCTAATCACCACATACAAAACAAAAAAAGTTAAATAACATAATGAAACATAAATTTAAAAATATATATATATATTACTGAATTTAGATTACGGCACTAGTTTCATATGTAATATCATAAATATTACATGATCCCGAGAACAAATCTAAAACCCAATCTCCTTCTCTTGAAAAAGTATCTATGAGATAATTAATCAATGCTTGTGGCTTATGGTAGATGTTTGTAGTCTCTCCTTGCAGATCTCTTTCTTCATATGTCAACTTGTTAACGACGGCATTATAAGACAATATTTGCCTTCAATCTTTTCATTGATTAAAAGAGTTTCATAGGTCTCATCTTTTGTCCAACATGCAAGATGTATGTTTTCAGTATCACTCATAAATAGATAAGTTTTGGAGCTACGAATGTTAGGCTTATGCATGTAATAGAAATAGATAAGAATCCAATTAACTTATAGAAAAATCATTTTGATTTCTAAATTCAAATGTTTAATAATATACTACAAATATCTTACCAATACAGTTGTTTCCTTGAGTTTGCTTTATCCTTGAAGGTTGTTAGCACTGCTCCTCCTTGTACATCTAAATGGAAAACAAGAAATCTCCATAGGGGTGATGTTGTGACGTCCATAAATCCTGAAACCACTTTATTGAATGAATGGTATGTATAAGGCTCACAATCATATGTAATGTTTTTGATATTGTATCCATGAGAGATATCTGCAATAACTAGGGAGTACTATGTTTTGTATCTGCAAACTATGAGCTCTAGAAGTTAAAGCCATGTATTTGAAAAAATCCATGTATAATTTCCATGGATGAAAAATCTCAAAAGGAAACCCATCAATAACATCTTCTATTTCTAGTCTGAATACATCGATTTTGGAGTATTGGGCAGTCAAAAGGGAGCCATCGTGTATGGCATCAATGATCTTTCTAGTGTACTGCAAATTTATTCTTTGCCCCATGCTATAATTGCAAGCACAAGTAACATATAAATATCAACAACAGAACCTTTTCCAAAATTTATTTGTTTATGAAGAAATCAGAGTAGGGCCCTAAGGTTGAGAAATGAGTGTACCTGCCGCTAGAGCAGCTAGTGTTGACGAGCTAGCCTATTGTGATAGGAGTTTTTTGCATTTTCTCAACTAGCATGGTTGTATACCTTATAGTATGAAGCATAATGAATGCAGCCCCAAAACAAGCATAAAACATGGCCTGAGGCTCTTGTATGCCATCCTCTGTGCGTGCTACCTGTCACCCATCCACACACACACACACACACACACACACACACACTGAAAACACTCTATCATGTTTCGTTGTCCTACATATCTTTGTGGGTAGGGCCCTAGATTTTTCCTTCCATTAATTCAGACGAATTCACAAGAAATAGTGTCTTACTTGTCACTGATTTGTCAGCGTAATCAACTATTCTTGTGTGTTCATCAAACACCACATTTTCCCACACTGGAAAATCAATAATGTAAATGAAAGGTCCGTTAGATTTTTTTTAGTTCTAAAACAACTCCGACCCATTGAGATAACTTAATTAATTCATGTTGTATTTCGGAAGGCACAGATCTTGTTCTTCGTACCAGTGTCGAAATCTATGGCGTTCCAGATGTTAGGATCCTTTTCCCTGGAGAGATCTATGCATTTGGCATAACAACCTCCTTCAATATTGGCAACACCATTTTCACTCCAGCAGTTTTCACTATCTCTGATCAGGAACCTGTTGTGGTCTTTTGACAGAGTGATCTCACCAGTACCTGTGAAGAGAAATATTGAAGCATCGGCAATGGGTGAAATTTGTATGAAAATATTATCCCGAGGCAGAAGAAACCACATTTTGTGAATCTCACGAGATTTGCAGCTCTCATGTTTGATTCATAATACCTGATAATCCAAAAAAACAAGGTGACATCCCTGTCCTTTCCCATATTGCATCCATAATGCAGGGAAATAATTTCTCTCTTTGGCATAAGATAGTGCATCACGCTGAACAAACCCTTCTTCATTTCTCCTACATATTGTGTACCCAAAATAACAAGAAAAGGCTAACTTTGGTAAATGGGCAATAAAGTAGCTGCAATTATCCCAAGCATCTTAATACATGACCAGTATACAATGCTTTGTTGCATAGTTATGGTTTTTCACAATCTATGTTGTAAACTAACCTATCTGAATAGGAAAAAAGCATAAAGGATGGATAGGCAAACAAAAGAAGAGAGACACTCGAGAACATAATTAAAATTCTTTCATACTCAAGCCATGAAAATAACTATTAAAACACTGGGGAAAAATACCTACCTCTGATCTATAAATACGGTGGGTCTGTTTGACAAGAATACTTCTAAAAGATCCATCCAAATCTGCAATTGATGGCTTTGAAGCCTGCATGTTTTCATCCGAAACGATAGGGAATATGTGGCCATATTCATATCTGACTTGCTCTGTAGTTTCAACTTCTTCGGGTGTTTACCTGAGTAAATGTTCTTGAGATCGATGCTTGCCATAGAATGCAGGGGGCACAAATTTTGGGTTCTTCTGCTTTTTTCCCATGAATTCAAAGCATCTACAACACCAATCCATTATTTATTGATCATAACCTCATTCCTCATTCCATGGATCCTTCTACTGCTCTCGTAGTATGCATCCACGAGTAAGTTGTAGAGTATGTTGGTGCGGCTCTGGATGGGCAGATCTAGAATACACTAGAGCATGCCAATGCAGAGGCAAACTCAAACTGTCACTCTACCTAACCTTCCTGTCAACCTGATAGCTGTCAGATTGTATGTCATCCCACTACAATGCACACTACAATGCAGCGACAGACTCAAACTGTCACTCTACCTAACCTGCTTGTCAACCCGATAGCTGTCAGATTGTCTATCAGCCCACTACAAAGCAAATATTTTGATCTTACATTTGTAAGATTAAATTTAAGTTGTATTTTTTTTTTTTTTTTTAATTTGTGCCAATGATAAAAATAGTATTTTCAATCATTTTTCACCAATAAAAATGGCATCCTTGTTAATATATTTTATTAAATAAATACAGATAAATACAAAAATTCTTTCCACATTAAACAAAGTATAGTCAGATTTTAGAAATATTTCTATAGAAAGCAAATTAATAGCACAAATTGGAACATATAGTCCCTGCTAACAACCCAGAAGATAAAGGCCTCTTTACTCCTCTCAAATCCTATCTATGTTTCACTAGCGGTAATCTCATTACCAGGGATGATTTTAAGGGCGAAATTTAGCCCATGGGCGAATTTTAGAGGGTTTGAAAGATTTATTGGGTGATTTTTCATACGGATATGATTTTTTATAATTTAATATATTCGTCCGCTATTTATTCAACAGATAATAACTTCAAAATGATTAGCCCTCCCATATTAATAAAGGAGAGCAAATTAAAATGAATTCGCCCTATGAATCTGGCCTTTGAATCTTCAATTCGCCCTCGACTTTCAGTTGAAATTCATTTGAAGCCTTCATTCACCCTTGATATCTAGTATTAGAGGTTTCGATAAACGATTTCTCCCTCAATTTCTAGTAGTAGAGGTTTTTGGCAATGATTTTTCCCTCGATTTCTAGTAATAGTTATTTCTGGCAATGATTTCACCCTCGCTTTCTAGTAATAGTTATTTCTAGCAATGATTTCACCCTCGATTTCTAGTAATTAAGGTTTCTGGTAGTGATTTCTCACTGGATTTCTAGTAATAGAGGTTTCTATTTGAAGAATTTAAGGAATTGGTGCTAATGGGGTCCTGCAGTGGTGCAATTTTAGTGTTTTTATTCTTTGACATGTGATTGAGCAATGGTGTATACAGCATGTTGGGACGACTACGAAACTGCAACTTGCAAGTTAACCTAAACTTATTTTCCCTTATTTGTGTGTGTAACGATATTATTGTTGGTGCCTCAAACCCTTCCTCTTGTGGATTGGAGAGGAAAGAGAGACATTTAGGTAGATTTATGAGCATATAGTAAATCTGAGGTTGTTGTTCAAGTCCAAATGTGCCAGGGCATTTTTTATCACAACTGATCCAATTTAAATGTACAATGGGTGTCTATTTTTCTTACTGGGACGTTTTTCCATCTATGTGGGCATTTAAATTTGTGTAGGGATGTTTTCACCTTTGTGGGTGTTTAGATTGTTTGATGGGGCGTTTTTTATCACAACTGAGCTAATTTTAATGTGCCTGGGGTGTTTATCTTGCTTATCAGGACGTTTTTCATCTCTGTGGGTGTTTAGCTTGCTTACTAGGATTTTTTTCATCTTTGTGGCCATTTAGATATTTGCTGGGACATTTTTCCATCTCTGTGAGTGTTTAGATTGTGTGTTGCGTTCATTTGATTTATGTGTGTAGGAAAGAACCCCAATGTGTTTGCATACCAATCACCAGTAAATTGTTAAGTAGGATTCTTGTTTGTGTGGAGTTTTCCAAGTATCCAAACGAGGGTCGAAGTGGTGTTGATCAGTCCATGATCAATCGATCGAGATTTCATGAAGAAACCATGTAGATTTGGTTTAGCAGTGTCGAACGGCTTAGATCGAAGCCGAACAAAAGATCGACGACAGGGAAAGATCACTTGAAGTGAAGTTGCGTAGAAATCATCATTCCTGCAAAGCCGAAGTAAAGGATCCCACCTTGATCTTGATCATAGATCAATGGCTGAGATCAATCCCGCAAAGATCGACGATGGAGGCAGCACCTGTGAGAGGGATAAGCGCGACAGATAGGAGTGAAGTGTGGCGGAAGCGACATTGTGGGAAGGTTTTTCGGAAGGGATTTTTGAGGAAGTCAGTGAACACCCTGAAACCCGCAACCCAAAAGGTGTGGAAAAGGTGTTGCAGAGGAGAGTTTCGGAAGGGAGTTGCAGAAATATTTTTCGAAGAACACAAAAGATGCGCCTACATACCGCAACCCGCAAAATTGCGGAAAGGTCGTTGCGGAAAGAGGGTAATCTCGGAAGAAATTGCGGAAGGTCATTTTCGAGGGTTTGAGACCCCAGAAGGTTGTGGAACACCTATTTTGAAGGTCAGGCCTACGTGGCAGAAGGACTAGGCTGGTTCGTGGCTGAGTCAGGGACCGATTCTAGCAAATCACCCTAGATCCTAAAAGGTTGAGGGTTGAGTTGGATGAGGTTGACCCGACGCCCCATCAGTTTAGCTTGCTTACTAAGATGTTTTTCATCTCTGTGGCCATTTAGATATTTGTTGGGACGTTTTTCCATCTCTGTGAGTGTTTAGATTGTTTGGTGGGACGTGTTTTCATCTCTGTGGGTGTTTAGGTTGTCTATTGGGACAACTTCATTTCTATGGGTGCTTAATTTGTTTGTTGGGTTGTTCCTTATGTGACGGGGGTTTCATAAAAGCATCCACAACCTCCTCTGGCCACAATGCCACCCACGACCTCTTCTGGAAGCTAACGATAACTCCCACCACTCTGCCTTCGTAGCTCCACGCTCCCTACATTCAAGATTGGATAACCCACATCTTGTTCTTGTTGTCCAAATGTTTGAGTGTGAGCTCTAGCCCTGGGAGAGACCCCATGTGATCACTCTTCATTTTCCAAGTGCAATGTGTGAACCTTAACTCAATCAGAACTTATGCACAAGTATTTTAATTAATTCTGGTTATGTAGCAAGCAAGTTCACCAAGTCGTCCAACACCCTTTGAATAAGACAAAGTGGCACTATTGATTGAATAATTTCTTTCTTTAAAAGAAAAACATAGTTGAGTTTCCACAGACTCTTGTTTTGTCACTGCGTTGGTGATTGTTGGAGTTTAATATTGCAATAGCTTCCATGCTATAAGCAAACTAACCTTAGTGTTAGCACCTAGCAAAATCCGGTAAATGATGCTTAATGTCATAAATATATTGCTCAACGTCTTAAATATCAATGCAAAGATCACATAATTGTAAACGATATACAATTGTTACTAATATACAAGGGGTTTCGCAAAATCAATAATCATGTAAATGATGCTTAGAGACACATTGAATGCATCCCCCACAACATGGAGCAATGAGAACAAAGATAGAGTTTAATCTCGACAATGAAATTGAAAAAAACAAAAAACAAAAAAAAATTCCTCAACTTTGAAACACATACATAACCAAATAAATACTCTTAACATGAGATAACTATTAGAATGAAAATAAACAAGTGAAGTTAGCAGCAGAGCTGCTTATACCTACCTCCCTCTTAGAAATATTTTAATGTAATAGGAATACATAATTAAAAATTAAAAATTAAAATAAATATGTAACATTTTAACAATGTATTAGTTGTGTATATTTTGGAAGCAAAAGAAAAGTGACATGTCTTACTCCATGCTTTTAAAAGTTGAAATATGTTTGGAGAGATTTAAGTGTTAATAACTATTCATAAAGTATTGATGATGGCATTAGGAAATGTAAAATTAGTAGCATTATTTTTTTTGTAAAAAAATATTTAATTTTTTTCAGATTTTTGTTACATAGTTTAAGAGATTTTATGTGATTTGATCAGTAGAGGGAAGTTATCCAATTAGAAAATTAGATACCTCATCTTTAAGAAAAGTAAAATTAGTAACATTAAGTCTTTTGTTTTGTAAGAGAATAAATATTAGACTTTAGATTGTTGTTACATAGTTTAGTAGATTTGAGGTGATCTACAATGAATTCTTAAGATGATTGAGCACAAGATGGAAGTTATCCAATGAGTCTACTATTAATATCCTAAACTAAAATGGAAAATTGTTCAAATTATATAAAAATATGATATAAGAGAATTTGTATCAGCGTGGAAATATTACAAATACTATGCACATAAAAAATGAATATTGAAACAATTAGAAATATTTTTGCAAAGATATTTATGTTTTAGTGTATTGGATAAGAATATAAGATTTATTAAAAAAACATTGTCTTGCATTGAAGAATGGGAGATTTATTAAAAAAATAATAGCCTTTGCATTGACTGTTATAGCTGCATAAAAAATGTGTTACAAAAATGTTATTAAGGTATCTCTTTAGTCATTGTGTATATATTTGTAATAGTAAAACTAAGTTTAAGATATGATCTTAATAGCCACCATACATTTATATCCTAATTTTACATAGTTCAACAATTTTTTTTATAACAATAAACATTTACTACAAAGAAATTTTCAATTTTAAACATTAATTCATTTATTGAATAAGATATAGATTACATATTGAAAATTATAAAATAATCGATTAAGTAAAAAGCATGTATTGAAAAATTTAAACATTATAAATAACTAAATAAAAATAATAATGTTGTTTTTTTTCATTCATATATATAGAATTTTATTTCTATTTATACTTTTAGATAAATATTTTTTTATTCTTTTTTTTCAAGCAGAAAAAAACAGTACTCTTGTTATTTTAGATGAAATAAAAAAGTACATCAAGTTCATATCGCTTTTCAAAACAGAGCATGAAGCATTAAGCTCATATACCGGAAAAATGACACAAAAAAAACATAATAGTCCCATATACATATGCTTAAAGCCTAGAAAGTCAAAATTCAGAACTGTCATCACTAATGACCCTACGTCTAATCTTGAAACCAGAATTAAGTAACATCATCAAAAAACCACATAGATCCTTTTTGTGAGAGAGTATCTTCCGCCCATTCTTCCCAGTGAAAGACTCCAGCTTCTCCATCAAGTGCTAGCTTGGATAAAGAGTTTGCAATGCCGTTGAACTCCCTGTAAATATGATCAATAGCAAGATCCTGGAACTAGTCCATCAAGATTTTAACTCTATCACTCCAATGTTTGAGATGGATGGATTTCATGCCATAAAGGTCCTTTTCCCAATTTACAATAAAAAAGGGAGTCACCGTAAATCTTAAAGGAGTACAATCCGCACCATGCAACCTCTTTAAGGATACCCCATAACCCCATAAGTTCTGCTTTTGAGTTTGTTCCCTTACCACCTGCAATATAAAACTTGAAATATAGGTTTTTACCACAAGAAATATAAAAACTAGCACCACATTTATTTCTTGTAGCAGCCCCAATCGAAGCACCCATAAGCAGTCTTTGTTGTTCCAAATTTCCAATTTAAATACCGTGCATCATTCTTTAATTTTGGCTGGGGATTTTTAAAAATATAAAAGAGCTTCCAGAAGTTGAAAACAACCTGATTTACATCTGGAATGGTATTTTGAAAGATGATAGAGTTACGTAATCTCCAAATAGACCACGCAGCTAAACCTGGGGTGTTCTTCAATAAGGGAAAATTTTGGATCCACCAACTATAGAAATCAATAAAAGTAGAATGGGATCGCTGCACATTAATATTTAAAACATTACTTATCATACTCCAGAAACTTTGAGAAAAACTGCATTGGAAAAACAAGTGATCCACCGTCTCCTTGGCTGTTTTACAGAGGTAGCACAAATTTGGGCCAATCTTCCCTCTTTGTTGCAGGTTCTCCCATGTCAAAATCTTATTTTTGAAACATAACCAAACAAAACAATGAATTTTAGTTGGCAACTTCCATTTCCACAGAGGACCATGCCACCAAACCTCTTCTCCATGTAAATTCTCCTCAACAATGGTTTGATATGTTGTTCTCGCCGTCACCTATCCATTAATAGGGTTCTTTGTCCACAACAAAGTGTCATTGTTCTCATTCAACCTGATACCGTTCAGTTCCAACATATTTGTATAATGAGACCATTCCCTTGCCCAACGACCATCCAATCCCAGATCGCTGACTGTGAGCCAATAGGACGGATCCAGGATGAGATAATGGGCTCTTTTGAACTAGCTTAAGGTTATGAGACCATACTCGAAAAATAAATTACAGAGGTCATTTGAGAGCTGATAGTTGGATTCCAACCCAACAATGGGATCAATTCCCACAACTACGTATCTTCCATTACCCACCTGCCAAGAGAGATGTTTAGAAATCCAACGAAGGAGTTTCATAAAACTTTTCCAGATCTGTGAGGCATTCTGAAAGTTTCCAGTCGGCATCTTGAGCCAAGTATAGATATTTTTCTTGATATATTTCACCTGTAGCAATCTGGACCACAAATTGTCACCCATAATGCCCCTCCAACTACTTTTTAAGAGCAATGCAGAATTGAACCAAAAGAGTTGTTTAATATTCCATCCACCCCATTGTTTAGGCATAGATAAAGTTTCCCAATTGGCCAAGTGATAGCGGTCTCCTTCCAAATTACATGACCACATGAATCTGAACATAAGACTTCTTAACTGATAAAGAATCTTAGACGGAATTTGAGTCATCATCACCCAATAAACATGCAAGCTACTCAAAACAGATTTCAATAACACTAGTCTTCCACCAAGAAATAAGAATCTCAGACACCATAAAAATTAATTCAATTAAATCAAGAATATAATATGATTGCATTCCCATAACTCCATATTATTATATTTTTGAAATATGGTATATTTTTTTTGAAATTTGCTTTAGACCAGGTCGTAATAAATTTTAAGGTGAAATGACATTTTGGGAGATTATGATATGCTCCGTGTATGCTTGAGTTAACGTATGGGTGGGGAGGAGTATTATATTACTAAAATATTTTAATATTAAAAATATATTTATTAATAAAATTATTTATTATAATTAAGTACAAACACTTGTCTATTTACAAAATTTTAAAAAAAATTGGTTTTTAAAATTATTTTTTTGACTAACAATTGATACAATTAGATGAATTTAAAAAAAATTGGTTTTTAAAATTAATTTTTTGACTAACAATTGATACAATTAGATGAATTTAGTCCTTTTATTGGGCCCAGAGGCGCTCTACAGCCTAGTATGGGGGAGATCTTGTGAGTCGAGTGTTTGTCGAGTTTATCGAGTGTTTGTGGAGTAACAAAATAATACAAAGTAAACAAAAAAAGAATAATACAAAGTAAAAAGTAATAAATATTATGTCGGCTATAAACAAAAAGGAATAATACAAAGTAAAAAGTAAATATGAGACTTAAACTAGAGACTTTAGAGCTTAGGATTAGGTCGTAAATATTATGTTGGCCATAAACAAAAAAGAATAATACAAAGTAAAAAGTAAATATGAGACTTTAGAGTGTTTGTCAGTAACAAAATAATACAAAGTAAACAAAAAATAATAATACAAAGAGAGGTTTGCACCTTAGGAGATTTGATCCCTCTCGGCACTTGATAGAGCCTAGGATTTGGATCTAGACTAGTATATATTAATCAATCATAAAATAGAAATTGCATTTTAAAAAATTTATTATTATTATTTTAATATTATTTTAAAATTTGGTTTTTTAAATTAATTTTTGCGTCGAGAGGTTCTCTACAGCCCAGTATGGGGGAGATCTTGTCAGTCGAGTGTTTGTCGAGTAACAAAATAATACAAAGTAAACAAAAAAAGAATAATACAAAGTAAAAAGTAATAAATATTATGTCGGCCATAAACAAAAAAAATAAAAAAAATAATACAAAGTAAAAAGTAAATCTAAAGACTTTAGAGCTTAGGATTATGTGGTAAATATTATGTCGGCCATAAACAAAAAAGAATAATACAAAGTAAAAAGTAAATATGAGACTTAAACTAGAGACTTTACTTTTTACTTTTAATACAAAGTAAAAAGTAAATATGAGACTTCAGAGTGTTTGTCTAGTAACAAAATAATACAAAGTAAACAAAAAATAATAATACAAAGTAAAAAGTAATAAATATTATGTCGGTCATAAACAAAAAAGAATAATACAAAGTAAAAAGTAAATATGAGACTTAAACTACAGACTTTAGAGCTTAGGATTAGGTGGCTCACGTATTGCACTCAAGGAGCTATTCAAGGAAAGGTTTGCACCTTGGGAGATTTGATCCCTCTCAGCGCTTGATAGAACCTAGGATTTGGATCTAGGGTGGATTTATTAACAATGGTAAATAAAACTTGATGAATTTAATCTTTTCATATATATATTAATCGATCATAAAATAAAAATTGCATTTTTAAAATTAATTTATTATTATTTTAATATTATTGTTTGTAAAACTATACAAAATTGTTGATTTGCAAATTAATGGAAAGTCAAAAGATTTTGACCATTCAAGTATAGTAATTATATAAAGAGAATGCTTCCTCCATTACTAATTCATCTTTTAAAAGTTCTACACGTTACATACTTCACCTTAAAATATTGAGATATCTCACTGCAATTACAGGAGGACAGGAACCAAACTCCGTCTCTTATTTTGTTTTTTTTGTGAGAAATAATGAAAGAAAAGGAGGGACCGACACATGGAATCTTCACTTTACATTGTATGCAGCTTGCACCAATTATCAACAAGCTGGATCTGAAGATAAAGTTGGATTTTGAGTGATTCAAAAATAGTCTCAAATCTTAAAATCATGTGGAGTTGCTTCGCCCAATTCTAATCGGACATAATACGTAAATCATGGCCATGTGAGTTCTCTAAGAAAATTTAGATTTCAATTTGGGAGACCAAATATCTACTTTCAATCAATCTGTGCTTCACATCTGGTTTGTATGGCACGCCTGCACAGTTCCAGCGCTCATTGCTCAAGCGATACCCCCTCCACCTCCACTAATTACCTGGCCTACGATGTATTTATCAGTCATCGGGGTCCGGATGTTAAAAATGGCTTTGCTAGCCATCTTTACCGTGAACTTTATGTACATGGATTGCAACCTTTCCTTTACAGGGAGGTATTGCTTCCAGGAGAGTTGTTATCTCCTCAAATTGAAGCCGCCATCAGAACCGCATATGTCCATGTAGCCATTTTTTCACCTGGTTATGCGGACTCAAGTTGGTGTTTGGATGAGCTACTCCTTATTCTGAAGAAGCCTCAGGATACCATAATTCCAGTATTTTATAATGTGAAGCCTTCTGTGCTTAGATCAGCCAGTGAAGATGGACATTATGCTCGAGCTCTAAATATTCTGGAAGAGCAAGGGAAGCACGACAGCCAAACACTTGAAAATTGGAGAAAAGCCTTCAAATACATCTCTTATAGAGTCGGTTTCGAACTCGAGACCTACAATGAGTTGGAACTCCTTAACTTCCCCTGTCCGTAATCTGTCTGGTATTGATACAAAATCTCTAATGTTTGGTTTGTTGTGTTGTGAATTTACAGTGATGAGAGGAAGCTATTGGATAACGTCGTGCAATGCGTGCTTAAAAAGGGCAGGAAAATAGGCTTGAATGTGGCCAGATTTCCAACCGGCCTTGAAGATAAAGTAGAAGATTTTGACAATGCTGAGTTATTGCAGCAGCAACAGACTGGGAAAGTGAAGGTCATGGGTATTGTGGGCATGGGTGGAATTGGCAAGACAACATTAGCCAAACAACTCTTCAACAAGAAAAGTTCCAATTTTGGTAAGTCCTGCTTCTTATTTGATGTTAGAGAGAATGCAACTAGAAGGTCGTTAAATTCCTTGCAGACAAAACTCATAAAGGACTTGGCTCATAGAGATGTGCAAATAGACCACGTCGATGAAGGTGTAGAGAAGCTCAAAACCTATCTCTTAAAATCTCGCCACCCATATGAAGATTGGCATGCTTTAGGTGATGTAGATCATGCAGATCAACTGCATGCTTTAGTTGTTTTAGATGATGTAGATCATGCAGATCAGCTGCATGCATTTTTGCCAATACAAGACGTCCTTCGTTCAGATAGCTTAATTTTAGTTACATCCCACTACAAGGATGTCCTCACAAGTTCAGGAGTAGCATAGTTGTCAATCTATCATTTGATAGCCCTCAATGAACTACACTCTCGAGAGCTCTTTTGCTTGCATGCTTTCTACCAGCCTTGCCCACCTTTAGAATTCAAAGACATAGTAGATCAGTTTTGTAGGGCCTTCCATGGATTTCCTTTGTCCCTGAAAGTATATGGGGGCCTTCTTTGTCAAAATAGTGATAAATCTTATTGGGAAGGGCTATTGGATGAACTAAAACATCCGAAATAGATCCACCAGAGACTCAAACTTAGTTACGATGCACTAGATGACTACGAAAAGGAAATATTCTTGGACATTGCCTGTTATTTCATTGGAGAAGACAGGGATATGGCCATAAGAATATGGGAAGGATTAGGCTGGAACGGTCCGCTTCGGCTTAGAAATCTGCAGGAAAAATGCCTTGTAGAGGTGGATGGAGAAAATACCATAAAAATGCACGATCACCTAAGAGATCTGGGAAGACAAATTGCGGATGAGAAAAAGTCTGGTGGAGTAATCCCACATCGTCTTTCGCATTTGGTAGAGAACATTCATGATTTGTGGCAGGATTATTCTGTATGTGCTTGAATTCTTCAAACAATTTTAGGGTTTCTTTATTTGAAATAGAAGCAAAAAGAGAAATGTCCCTGCTCTGTTTAAATTGCATGTTGTTTGATTTTAACCAAATGAACAGGTAATAACCGAGGTGCGCGGAATTAGGACGGCTTCTCACCCTAACGACATTGCAGATTCAGAAGCATCGACATGGTTCAAAAGTTGGTGTGACGAGGTGTTGGGAAAGTGTTTGGAGAGGAAGCCCAAACTCAGGAAGTTACAACTTGTTGCAACTGAACATGGTGATTTAAAAAACATATTAACCAGGGTTGAGTCGCCATATCTGATATGGCTACGCTGGAACAACTGCCCCTACTCTTTCCTGCCTTCCTGGATGCCAATGAAGAATATCAGGATTTTAGAACTGGAAGGAAACAAATTGAAAACACTGTGGCGAACTGAATCTCAGGTGAAAGCTGCTTTCGTGTTTATTTTCTTTGCTCTATTTTATGGTGGACTATTGTTGCTCTATTTTATAGTGCACAGGTTCTCGATTGTGTAGATGAAAGTGAATCATATGCTTATCTCTATTATAGTTGAAAGATAAACATTGCGTTTCAGGCACCTCTGGAGTTGCGGTAGTTAAATATTTCAGCTCCTCTTTCAAACTTTCCAAAGTCCATTGGGTTGTTGAAGCACATCGAAAATATTGTGCTGAGGTGGAGTCATCTCAAATCGTTACCATAAGAATTTTCTCATCTTCTCTCCCTAAAATACGTATTACTAAGAGACAAACAATTGACGTCACTGTAGGTTTCCTTCGGGTGCTTGACAAGCCTCCAACACCTCGATCTCTCAGAATGTCGGAGTGTGCAAGGGCTTCCAGATTCCTTCGGGTGCTTGACAAGCCTCCAACACCTCGATCTCTCAGAATGCCTGAGTGTGCAAGGGCTTCCAAATTCCTTCGGGTGCTTGACAAGCCTCCAACACCTCGATCTCAAGTGGTGCTATAGTTTGCAAGGGCTTCTAGATTCCTTCGGGTGCTTGACAAGCCTCCAACACCTCAATCTCACCCGGTGCGATAGTCTGCAAGGGCTTCCAGATTCCTTGGAGTGCTTGACAAGCCTCCAACACCTCAATCTCAAGTGGTGCAATAGACTGCAAGGGCTTCCAGATTCCTTCGAGTGCTTGACAAGCCTCCAACACCTCGATCTCACGGGGTGCTATAGTCTGCAAGGGCTTCCAGATTCCTTCGGGTGCTTGACAAGCTTCCAACACCTCTATCTCAAGTGGTGCAATAGTCTGCAAGGGATTCTGAATTCCTTCGAGTGCTTGACAAGCCTCCAACATCTCGATCTATCAGAATGCTGGAGTGTGAAAGGGCTTCCAGATTCCTTCGGGTGCTTGACAAGCCTCCAACACCTCGATCTCACCGGCTGCTATAGTCTGCAAGGGCTTCCAGATTCCTTCGAGTGCTTGACAAGCCTCCAACACCTCGATCTCTCAGAATGCCAGAGTGTGCAAGGACTTCTAGATTCCTTCGGATGCTTGACAAGCCTCCCAACACCTCGATCTCAAGTGGTGCAATAGTCTGCAAAAGCTTCCAGATTCCTTCGGGTGCTTGACAAGCCTCCAACACCTCGATCTCATCCACTGCGATAGTTTACAAGGGCTTACAGATTCCTTCGGGTGCTTGACAAGCCTCCAACACCTTGATCTCACAGTGTGCAGTAGTCTACAAGGGCTTCCAGATTCCTTCGGGTGTTTGATAAGCCTCCAACACCTCGATCTTAAGGGGTGCAATAGTCTACAAGGGCTTCCAGATTCCTTCGGGTGCTTGACAAGCCTCCATCACCTTGATCTCAGCTATTGCAAGAGGCTGCAAGTGCTTCCAGATTCCTTCGGGTGCTTGAAAAACCTCCAACATTTCCATCACATCGCGTGTGGGATCCCCGACTGGGAAGCGAGTTTTTTCGTGATGGGCTTGTAAATATCGAAGCAGGGTAGAGGAGTCGCAGAGCTGTTCCTTTCACTTTTATTTTGGATTCAATGTTACCAAACAAATGTTTATTGTTTGTTTAAAATATATTATTTTCAAAATAGCATGTAATTGGATATTGAAAACTTATTTCTTGTTCATCTTAGATGATGGAAATGAAGGAAAAATGAAATATGTCAAGCTAAAACTTATATTTATGGATTTAAATAATGTAAATTAAAATGTCATTGGATTTTTTTTTACATTAAAATTTTATTGTGATTAATATATTAAATTTTATTTATTTTATAATTGGTTATAAAAAAGTTAAATATATTTTATAATTTGTTATAAAATAGTTGTAACTTTATTTTCTTCCCTCTATAATATTTAATAAATAAATAAAGGAGGAGAGGCTGCGCGTTCTGCTGAGCCTGAGCGCTAGGGTTCTCGTGCTGAGAGAGTGCAGGTATGGCGGTGCCTGGGGGAGGGGAGGTCGTCCCCCCCCCCTTCGAGTTCGGAGGAGGAGGCCTTCAGAAGGCTCCTCTCTTGCAGAGGGAAGAAACCCACTGACCCGGTGATCCCGAAATTCATAAAAAAGCTGGAGGAAATTCCTGAAATCGCCCTTCCTGAAGAAAAACCAATGAAAATTGCCCTGGCTCTGTCCAAGCATAGTTTAGTGGGACAATTCATGGGCCTTTGGCCATCCACCAAGACCACAGATGATTGGATACAGAGGAACTGGAAGCCCAACCTAAAAAATGGAGTAACTTGCTACCCAGTTGGGAGAGGGTTCTTTGTCTTCGAATTCATAGCTGAAGAAGACCAGGACTTGATTTTTAGAAACGGCCCCTACTTCATGGGAACGCAGGGCCTCTACTTGAACAAATGGACGTCGGACTTTGACCCCACGGTTGATCTTCCCAAAGAGGTTCCGGTGTGGGTCAGGCTCCCCAATCTCCCGATGCATTGCTGGGACTTCGAATCATTGCAGAGAATAGGGAACGAAATTGGCCGCTTCATTGACAAAGTAGATAACAAAGGACAATACACATGCGCCAGAATCTGTGTTGAAGTGGATCTTGAAGCCGGCCTCCCGGAGGCAGTAAAGTTAACAGTTGGATCTTGGACCCATTACCAGAAACTGGACTATGAGCACCTGCCATTCAAGTGCAGAAACTGTCAAGAGCACGGCCATTTCCAAAGGTACTGTCCCAAGCTAGCCGAGGAGAAAGAAGATGCGGAAGGCTAGCAGAAAGTCAAGAAAGGGAAAACCTCTAATAGCACCAAAAGCAAGGAGAAAGTGATCCAGGAACCAACAAAGGGAGGCAACTCAAAACCCAGCACTCAAGGAAGTCCCAATGAAGCCCAAATTCCTACCAATGCTCCAGAAAAGGAAGAAGTTAGGGCAACTCAAGGCCCAACCAGATCAACCTCCCACCCTGCCATTCCCAGCCCATCAAAAGAACCAATAAGCTTGGGATCAGAAACAGGAGCTGAATCATCTGAGGAAGGAGATACTGAAGTAAGCAGCCCGTCAGGCACCCCGAATCAATCAAAGCAGGGACGGAAATCTGAGAAGAAAAGAAGGGAAGAACAGTCCTATAAGGATGTGGTCCAAGGCTCACAGCATACCATACCAGAAATCATGAACACCAGATCCGGATTGAAAATCGGGAAAACCCCGAAAGGGGGACATCCCCCTCATCCAGGAAAATAATGCAGTACGTCTCCTGGAATTGCAGAGGACTAGGCAGCACCATAAAGAAGAAGCCATAAGAGATTTAGTAAGAGCAATGATGCCGAAATTCCTCCTAATCCAGGAGACGAAGTTGGGGGAGGAGGCTCTTCCCCAAGCTAGTAATGCGTTCTGGAAGAAAGGCCCGAGAAGGGCTGTGAGTGCAAGAGGAGCATCAGGAGGCCTGGCAACGTTCTGGGACTCAACAAAGCTCGATCTTGTAGAAGAAGGAAGAACCACTCACTGGTTATTCACAAAGCTGCTCCACAAAGATTCCGGCCACCTGGTAAGTATTTTTAATTTGTATGTTCCTGTCTTGCATGCAGAGAAAAAAGAGTGCTGGGACTCTCTAAATCTTTTTCTTAACCAGCATAACCCTGAAAACTTAATAGTTGCCGTGGATCTAAATGTTACTCTCGCCTTGGCCTAGAAAAGAGGGGGTTTGATTGCCCGAGACCCTTCAAGAGAATGGATGGAAGACTTGATGCTGGACTGGGATCTTGAAGATATCATCCCAGACAGTGGGAAATTTACTTGGTCCAACAAAAGATTTGGGCCCGGACATATTGTTGCTCGACTTGACCGCTTCCTTATCCATTCCTCCTTCCTTACTCTTGGGCTCATGGAGAACTCCAAGATCCTCCCGCACTATACTTCTGACCATAAGCCTATCTCGCTCTCCCTCTTCCCCATGAAAAAGTTAGGTCCCATTCCCTTTCGGTTCAGCCCAATCTGGGTAAATCTGGAAGGCTTCCATAATATTGTGTCCAATTTCTGGAAAGTGCCTGCTTATGGCTCCCCCTTCTATGTTTGGGAGAGTAAACTCAGAAGACTAAAAGCTGATCTGAAAGAATGGGCCAAAGGCCTAAGATCACCTACGGATGAAAGGAAAAGAGCTCAGAAGGCTCTGGAACGGCATCAACTTGTACTGGAAGAGTCCCCGGTCACCCTTGCCTTGCTTAACCGGGAGGCGGAACTTCAAAAAAATTCTCATAAAGCTTGCAGAAATGAGGAAATTTATTGGAGAACCAAGTCAAGAACACTTTGGCTCCAAGCTGGAGATAAAAACACAACTTTTTTTCATAAGCAAGCGCAGGCCAGGAAAATCTACAACTCCATCAATGAAATACAAGCGCAAAACCATGCTCTAACAGACTTCAATGAAATCAAGGAGGCTGCCCACAATTTTTTCAAAAACCTCTATTATGCTCCGGCTTCGGATCCGGTAGACCCAAAGTCCTACCCTCTTTCAGAGATTCCAAACTTAATCAACGATGATGACAACCAGCTGCTGAATAGCCCTGTAAGTATTCGGGAAATTAAGAAATCCCTTCTTAAGATGGATCCGGACAAAGCTCCTGGGCTGGATGGTTTCATAGCCCGTTTCTATATCTCTTGCTGGGACATCATCAAATCAGATTTGTACAGAATGGTTAAGAAAGCTCAGAACTGCTCCAAGCTGGGGGGCAGCACCAACTCCTCATTCTTGGCCCTTATTCCAAAAGAAAAAGGTGCCAGGAACTTCAGCAGATTTAGGCCTATATCCCTCTGTAACACGGGGTATAAAATCATTACCAAAATTATGGCTAACAGACTGAAAAAACTCCTGCCAAAATTGATCCCGGAAAATCAAGGAGGGTTTGTGAAAGGAAGACAAATTCTGGACAATATTATACTTGTACAAGAAGCCATCCACACCAGCTATAAAAAAAAGGAAAAGGGCATGGTTGTTAAGCTGGATCTGGCTTGTGCCTTTGACAGAGTCAGGCATGACTTCCTTTTTGCAACCATGAGCAACTTTGGATTTAATCAGAAATTTATTGACTGGGTTAAAGCTTGCATTTCAGCCCCTTGGATCACTCCGTTGGTCAATGGACGACCCACCAGCTTCTTCAGGGCCTCAAGAGGACTGAGGCAAGGTTGCCCCCTTTCCCCAGTGCTCTTTGTTCTCCAAGCTGTTGTTCTAAGCTTCCAACTGAACAGAAAACTCCAAAACAGATCTCTCTCAGGCATCAGAATTGTCCCAAAGGTTAAGGATGTCAATCACGCCCAGTTCGCGGATGATACCCTGTTATTGGGTGCTGCCAATCTCATTACAGCCAGTAAATTCAAAGCAAAACTGGACTTCTACAAGAACAGCTCCGGAAGTGAAATAAATTATCATAAAAGCAAGATTTACGGGTGGAATTGCACTCCCAGGGAAATGCTGGAGATATCCTGGATTCTTGAAATGGATGGGCTCTCAGCTTGGGACACCTTTACTTATTTGGGCATTCCAATTTTTAGAGCCTCACCTAAAGTTACTCATTGGTTGCCCATGCTGGACAAGCTAAAGAACAAAATCCATGCATGGGGAGCAAAATGGCTCAATAAAGCTGGAAAAGTAATCCTTATGAACTCTGTCCTGACCAGCCTTCCTATCTACCAATGCTCTGTTCTTTTAGCTCCCAAATCCATAACAAACAAGATTAATGAGCTGCTCCGTCGATTTCTCTGGGAGGGTGGCAGAAACAATGAAAAGAAGATGCATCTGGTGAGCTGGGACAAGGTCACGAAGTCAAAAATGGAGGGGGGTCTTCAAATCCGGGAAGTGTCCATCCAAAACCTTGCCATGGGTGGAAAAATTCTCTGGAATATGATCACCGGGAAGAGAACATGGAGCAAACAAATTATCAAGAAAAAATTCTTCACCGGAGATAAGGAAAGATGCTTGGAAAGAGCCACCAAAGTGCAGAAAGGATCTCTGATCTTCTCGCTGTGCAAAAAGGCTATCCCACACTTCATCTCAAAGCTCACCTGGATCCCGGGAAATGGTGCAAAAATCCACATTTGGGATGACTCTATTCTCGGAGACCTGCCACTTAATGGAGTCAGCGATTTGGGGAATATTAAATATTGGCTCACAGCCAATAATCGCAGTACCCTGTGGGATATTTCATCTTGGAAAAATGATGACAATGAAGTCTGGGAAAGCTGGAACTTGGGTGATTACCCAATCGAGCTTCAGGAGGAAGCGCTAAATCTGCCGGATCATCTGCAGGGAAAATCGCCTTTAAGTGCCAGAGCAAAAGATAAACGTGGATGGGGCTCTCGATCTGGAGCTTATACTGCTGCTGCTGGCTACGTTGCAATTCTAGAAATCCCTTGGGTGCCTCCAAATCCTGGACGGTGGAAAGGCCTCTGGAATTATCAATCAATCCCAACAATCGACATTTTCATCTGGACCATGCTCCATAAAGGAATCCTGACCACCGACAACCTCAGGAGAAAGGGATGGGCGCTGCCATCACGATGCCCACTCTGCTGCTGCGCTGAGGAGAATGCTGAGCACCTCTTTATCTACTGCGACTTCACCAAGGAAGTCTGGAAAAACATGCTGTGGCCAATCGCTGTCAGCTTACCGGATTCTATCAACGAACTCATCAACTGCTGGTCTTCCCTCTCTCCTTTCGACTTGAGCAAAAAAAACCTCCTCAAGACCACGTGGATGTGGATTCCGAAATTTGTCTGCTGGAAAGTGTGGCTGGACAGGAACAACAGAGTTTTTAAAGAGACTAGCAGACTCCCTATTCAAGTGGCTGTAAAAGCTAAGATCATGCTTGCTGAAGCTCTAAATGCTAAGCCAGAGTTAAGCAACATGGCCACCATCTCTGCTGAAGAAGATCGCTGGATGAAGGAGTTCCATCTGAATCCTCAAAGCCACGAAATCAGCAAATCTCCACAAAAGGCGAATTGGGAAATTAGACTTGAAGAACAGGAATTCATTAAGTGGAGATCAACTCTCGATGAATGGTGTCTCTTCTTTGACGGGGCCTCGAAAGGGAATCCCGGTCAAGCTGGGGGAGGAGGCATCATCCTTGAACCTTCCGGCAATCGCCACCTGTCCTATGCCTGGGGACTTGGTCTCGCCTCCAATAACCAAGCTGAGTATTTGGCATTGTGGCAGGGTCTAAGTCAAGCGAGGAAGCTGAATATTCAAAGGCTAATTGTCTTTGGCGATTCTAGATTGATTATTAAAGCTCTTCGCTCCAAGAAAATGCCAAAAGATATCAATCTCGCCCATATTTACAGGAAAATTCTCCTTCTTCTATCTCATTTCAGATCTGTCAAAGTCTATCATATTCTGAGGCATTTAAATGGTCTGGTGGATGCTGAAGCCAATCGGGGAGCTCAGCTGAATAAAAGCCAGCTGATAATTAATGAAGAAATCTCTATAGACATGATCCCTTAAGACAAATTAGATGAGGTTAAACACAGCTTTTGCCTCCGGCAGCAAGTTGAAGAGGAAGCCCAGGAAAGATCACTGGAACAAGCATTGTAAGAGCCAGGCAGCCTTTTTTCCAAATTATCAATAAAATTCTATCCGTTTGTGTAAAAAAAATAAAAAAAATTAATAAATAAATAAAAATAAAATAATACTATAAACTTAACAGTTTTTTTAAAATATTAGTCAGAATTAATAGGTAAGAGATATGTTTGTTTGGTAACTTTAGCTTTGATAAATAAATAAGCAAATGAATATACATTCATTTTTATTTAAAATTTTTTAAGAAAAAAAGATTGATTCTTTTCAATATTTATTAAATTAAAAATTAAAATAAATATATAACTCATTTATATTACAATTAAATTAGTTATTTCAACATCATTAAATTTATTAATAATTTTTTAAATCTTTAAATTAATAATATTTTTTTTTTATTATTATATTAATAAATAATATCAATATGGTTTTATTAATTAAAAAAATCATATATTTATATTTCTAATGCCATGTACCCACTAAAAATGAGGATAAAAACAATTAAATCTCCATTTTCATTAATCCTCATTTATATATTATACTTTCTTTGGAGTTACCTACCTTGCTTATGTTACATCATAATCTTTCACCCTATGAGCATCAGCATTTTTTGGTCTATAGGATCCAATTCAGTGACTCAGATCCATTTTTATCCTTTAGTGATACCAGTCTGCCCTATTTTTATTCCTACCCACATGTTGCATCACTATAGCATGCGTACCCGCGAGTTGCATCACTATAGCATGCGTACCCTTGAGTTGCATCACTATAGCGCGCGGGTATTAAGTAAAATGGTAAAAGCCACTATTTTATCACTTTTTACTCCCAAAAAGCAGTCATTGGGTGACCTTTCGATCTCCATCTACCCAAGTAACATCTCGATGTGTCCTTTCACCTACCTTTGAGAGGACTATATATTGAGCACATATGGCTTATGGACGGGAAAGAGAAGAGAATAGTAAAGGAACTCTAGTGGATTTTTGCCCTATCTTGAGTCTGCACTCATTGATCCTTGTAGTTGTGGACCATTTATGTTCACCTTCCAGACTCCTTTCTAGTTTGAGTTTGCCATTCATGGAGGATTGAAGTGGTGGAGGCACAAGTGGATTGATCTAGATCTTGGTTCAGATTGGTTGCCAGCAAGAGGTCATATCACTTTGTACTTCTTCTTGTTCATTAATAGAAATGCTCATATTCTCGTCCATTCATGGTGTGAATGTTGTTTATTATACATTGGGTTACATTTGCTTATGATATTATGGACCATTGTTATTGATAATGTTAATGTCAATTATATATTATATGTACTTGTTGGATATTGGTTGTCGAGACTAACTTGTAGATTACAAGTGCGTGGATTGAAAGCTCCAACGGGGATCTACATCAAATGTTGGATCGAGGTTGGTTACATTTCTCCATTATCTTAACATTGTCATTTATAATAGCATTGCTTTGAGAATTGAGTAGATTTCTGGTAGTGATCTGTCTGTTGTGGTATTCCCAAGCCATAGTGAGTTTTCTCCAATACAGAAATGGCGACTCCACTGGGGAAAATATCCATGTTTGGGAAATTTTTGAGCATTAGTCCATAATTAGAGTTGTTGTTTGTCGAAGCTCTGTGTCATTGATTGGCCGTTAAGATACACTGTAGAAAACTCGCTTTTTCTGAGCCTCTGGACTCTCTGTTTGCCCATTTGCCTTTCCCCACCCGTGGGCTAGCTTAGTTCTTCCCGCCTCTGTTTACTCTATTGCTCGTGGGTATCCGCAGGTATTCCTTCGACAGTAGCGTGTAACTCTGGCTTTTGTTGGTTTATGACTATTGGTTGTTGTTGGGTGAGTTTGGTTGGTTCCTGAGTCTTTGTTGGCCTCTTTCTTGACTATTTCATGCCTTGGCTGTGACCAGATCTCTTCGTTTCTCTTGGTTGAGCCTTCTTGGTTTTTTTACCATCTTTGGTTTTAGCCTCTTGGTTTCATCCTTTTGAGTTCATTCCTTTGGCTGAGTCTTGCTGTTTAGGATCTGCTGGGTTGTCTTAGTGATCTTCTCGGCACTTTAGTGACTGAATAGTAGGATTTTGCTTGCATTTTTTCATTCCATTTATATTGAAAAAATACAAAAATATTCATTTAGTTTTTGCATTTTCCTTCTCGTTTATAAGTGAAAATACAAAAATATTTTATTTCCATGTACTGCATTTTGCATTGAGTGCTTGTTGCCTTCATTTAGTTTCTACTTGTGCATTGAAAAGATAAAAGATTGCATTTTTTTGGAATTGTTGGTTGATTTTGCATATTAGTGACATTGTTTTATTGGATAGATGAGTCTAGGATTGGACGATTTTGCATACTATTGAGTCTACACATAACTAGTTTCACGATCATATCCCTTGAGTAATCACAACCACTAAAATTAACGCTTAATCTTAAAATTGATTAGATTGATTTTATTTATAGGGTACACCAACTAGCATAGGTTTAGAGTCTTGGAATAGATCATTGTGAGTTAACAATCCAAGACTACTAGATAAAACATTAGGTGTCTGACCAAGGAGTAGAGGAATCCATGGTATAGATCGGTGTTCTTAGGAAGCTCTACTCAATCCAGAGTTAAGCACGAGGTCACGGGAGGTTGGTTGAGGAGATATCCCTCTAATACCGATTGAACATGGGAGATATATCCAGGATTTGTTCGTATCTGGGGGTACCGGAGGTTCATCCTCTTGTGCTTCGAGCTTAGATACCCTGCCCATACGACGGGTCCCACCTGCGACTGTCCCCTTGAGCATTGGTTATATTGCGGTGAACATAGTTGCCTTACCTAAGTACCGCACAGGGTACTTGCAGTGGTTATGCTGTTTGTGTCCTAAGTCAGATAGGGATTGGACAGCACAGTTGTGTTTGTGCAGTGGACTTGACCCTGTCGACACAGTGAAGCCTGGGTGTCTCTATAACTGATTTTGTTACCTCCGACTATAGTTTGGAAGTCTCAAGCCTCTCCTAGGAGAGACATACCGGCTCTAGTGTCGGGAGCTCATTTAGCCACTCTGTTTGTCTGCTCTTGGCTGTAGTTTCTCTAGGTGTGTGCTTTTGATTTACTGTTTTTGATCGATAGTTGGCCTTTAGGGGATGTTGTGTCTCTCTCTAGAGATAACGTGGCATGGAGCCCTACTCTCCGTCGGTCCCATTGTTTGGTTGGTTTAAAGCCACTTGAGGTTACACGCCGTATTGCTAGGGGACGTCGGAGGGCTCCCTCTGAGTCTTCGGATTCATACGAGACTTACGTTGAAGATTACATGGCTGCACATCCTGATATTGGGAAAGAACCTTCTACTCCTTCGGGTAGAGTTGACCATACTTTCGATCCCCATATTCCTTGTGAGGATTGGGGAGGTGATCCACCTGACACTCAACCTGGTTCTATTTGGCCTAATCCACTTGACCGGGATCCGTTTGATCCTTCAACTCCGAATAATTATCTTTACGGAATGCCCGACTTACCCGAGGAGGAAGAATAGGACGAGCCTTTCGTTCCTTCGTTTCCACATGATTATAGATACGGAAGGCCTGAGACTCATGATGACACTGGCCCTATGATCAACCCCACCGCACTCTCTTTTGGTATGCCTAGTCATAATACTGTCGAACCTTCCACTATGGTTGGTAGTCACGCTGCACTACCCAAAGTGTTAGCCATACTATACCCACTGGGGGCACTACCCTCGCTGGGGGCACTACGTTGTCCACCCACTCACATAGTATGGGGACTGGTCATGTTCCTCCTAACAATGCTAATGCTGGAAGACGACCACCTCCTAGGATTAATCAACCTAACCAGAATGTTGTTCGGAATACGACTCACCATCCACCACCTAATACACGTGTCGCAACTCGTCAACCTAGGACTACTTTTGCACATGATACCGTTCCTCCCAACCACAGGGGTGGACATATACCGCATATTTTTACGTCCACTGCCACCACTAGAGATGCTAATGTAGGGGGTGGGAATATTTCCTATCCACATGGACATCACACCACCAACCCTGCTACTAATCACACCAATGTTGGGGCTGGGAATACTTCTCATGCTTTTGGTCACCACATGACTGCTGAAGCTAATCATAATGCTGGGGGTGGGAACATACCATACCATTACAGTCATTACAACACGATTCCCGCTATGAATAGTACATATATGCCCCATACTCATGGTGGCAACCCTTACTACAACACAGTCGGTGCTGGCCACTAGTATAACCCACCACCCCAATATGGTGCCCAAAACACGCATATACCTGCTTACTCTCAAATGGGTCAGCCAGGAGGAGGTTATCAATCCTATGGCCATGGGAAAGCTTATGGGCCGTCAGGTCCTCAGTATCAGCAGTTTAATCCTCATGGTCAAGCTTTTGGTCCATCTTATAACAAAGTTCTGTTTAACCAACCTTTTATGGGGGCTTATAATCCAGCTTTCCAGCCGTAGCTCCCGTTCCTTGCACGCTTGAATCTCCCGGATCTTTCGAAGCTCATGAATGATCCGGTGTGTCATGACCCTACTTGGCCCCCAGTCCCTACCAAGCTCCCTTCGGACATTCCGAAGTTTGAGGGGAAAGGTGGTGAGGACCTGGGAAATCATATCACGACATTTCACCTTTGGTGCTCCTCCAACTCTTTGAATCATGATTCCATTAGATTACGACTATTTCAACGCACCCTCACGGGGGCAGCCGCGAAGTGGTATGTGGAGTTGCTTGGAAACACCTATAGGGAATTCAACGAGATTGATTTGGTTTTCTTAGACCATTTCCAGTTGTCGGTTCGTTATGATACTAGTACTGAGTTGTTGTCCACCTTCCATCAAAATAAGGCCACACATATTTATGACCATGTTCAAGAGTGGCGTCGACGGAAGAGATTAGTGAAAGCCAACATTCCTCCAGAATTCCTATTGGAATGGTTCCTTAAGTCTTTACTCCCATACATTTCTAAGGATGTTTCGATGTCCGGCATTGTGACTGAGGAACAAGCTATCTTGAAAGTCCAGCAGTTAGATCTACTTTATTCTCAGTCTGGGATTTTATATGACATTATTCCTGATGCACCGAGAACTAGACATGAGCCCACGTCAGTTCCCGGACCACATGCTGATGGCATCGTGGGGTCCGCATGCACTCGCCCTGTAGATTTGGTAGTTAATCAAATGCAAAATTTGTCGCTAAACCATTCTGCTCCTGGACAGGTTCACAACTTGTCCACTTCCACTTCGTCGTCTAATGTACACAATGTGCAATCAACGAAACCGTCAGGTAACCAGCAACCTGGTGGTAAGAAAAATGGGAGAAATAATCGTAGGGGTGGAAACAATGGAAGTAATAACAATAGCAATCGTAATACTCCTCGTAAACAGAATGCCAACCCTCCTCGGGAAGGCGATAATGCTGGCGAGGATCGTAAACCTAGGCGTAAGGTGAAATTCCATTGCAAGCTTTGTGGGGAGGATCATCTTACTCACTTATGTCCTCGAATTGAAGAAGCATCAAAGCATTTGGAACAGAGCCCAGCTGTGTTGAAGGATCCCCTTCCTCATCATCAAAACATGGCTTCGAATGCTCCCACCACTGGTTATGGTACTAATGAAACGACAACGTCTTCTTCCAATACTAGTGGTTATGGATGTGTGAATATGGCTCAGTCGGAGGTTTGTGTTGCTACTCGTCAACACGATTATGGTGCACCACAACCGAATTTGGGGAATGAGTCTCCCCCTCCTCCTGACAATTCCTTGCATATCGAGAAGCCTTCCATTATGCTGCGGATACCGAAAGGTGTTCTCAAGCGCTCCATGCATAATCCTAATGCTGTAGCCGCCAGAACTACTCCATCATAGAAGATTTGGGCCAAACGCCGTGTGCCATGTCGGCTCTTGAGGTTTTGCAAGCCTGTCCTTCTCAGACGCATGCCCTTTTTTTGAGTGCGTTAGGAGTTTAGGATGGGGGAAATCCTAGTGTTATCAAGTTCGATACTACTGATGTCCAGCCTCGCTTACCTTACCACGTGGCTTTTCAAATCCAAGTGGTTTTCCTTAAAAGCTTCGTCAAACGTACTACGGTTGATGAAGGTGCCTCTGCGTCAGTAATGTCGTTAGCTTGTTGGAAAGCTCTTGGCTCTCCTCCTCTACTCGCGTCTAGAACTACACTCACTGCATTCGATGGTAGGTCTTTTACGTTGCATGGAATTATCCCTTCCCTTGTTGTCTCCTTGGGAGGTAAGTATGTTCCTATTGAATTCGAAGTGGTTGATGCGCCCATCGACTACAACCTTTTACTGGGTCGAAACTGGATGTACGCTATGAAGGCTGTCGTGTATACTGTATTTAGAGTTATCTGCTTTCCCCATGAAGGCAAGATTGTGATGATCAATCAACTGGATTATGTTGGCACTCCTTCCACAGCATCCACGGGATCCGTAGTCCCGCAAGTTTCTAATTCTCAGCCAGCAACTGGGAACATAGGTGTTGGAATGTACCCCTCATTGATGGGAACTTTTAATCTTTTTGCACCTGTGAATTTTATTGGAACCATTACCGACAATGCGCCTCCTCCTTCGAATAATATGTTATTTTGGACCTCCTATTTAGATGATCCGTGGACTTTACCATCCACGAGTTCCATGTCTGGAGACATTGCGCACGTCAGGATGTCTATGCCTTTATCTGTAGCGAAGCTCGCTTACGATCATATCCAACAAACCACTGTAGATTTGGATCTTTCTTCTTCCCGGATAGTTGAAGAAGATCTCGTTATGCTACCCGCACGTGCAGTCAACCTATCTTGTTCACATGGTTTCCTCGATGGTATTTTACCTTCAAAAGAAGTTTTTATTGAGGCCATGGGTGGTGATGACAAGTCGTGGGGGGATCTTTATCATATATCTCATTCCCCTCCTACCCTTGATCTTATTGAACAAGATAAGTCTAGAATATAGTCTGCCATACATTTTGATCCAGGTATAGTTTTGTCTAGCCCCGGTTTGACATTAAAGTCTTATTTCCCTAGTGATGAGTCTTTAGACTCTCCTATGGATCCACAAATCGGTGATCCTGATGAGTTTGATTCTACTTCTAGAATTTCCAACTCCTGTGATGATGAATTTGCCACTGCAGATTCCTTCACATCCTTCAGCTTTGCTCTTCATTTTGAAGATGATCATTTTGATCCCTCAGGTATTGGTACTATGGCACCTTCAGTGGTTAGCTCTACTTGCGTTATGTCTGAGGTTAACAATAGTGAAGTTGAAAATGTTTCTACCGCAGTGACTTGTATCATATTTTTCTTTACATACGTCGTAGAGATGATCTTGGTACTTATGTTTCTTGGAGACAGGATTCTTAGCTGGACTTATACTTGTTTACTGGTCCTTTTCGACATTTGCTTCGGCCATGGTAGGAATATTTGGAATCTTGCATATAGGTTTAGGCCTCCCCATTGTTCTGATGCATTTGAACCTATTACTATCCGAATTTGCAGACACCCCTTGAGTGTCCTTATCTTGCTCATGTTCCTTGCATTATTCATAGCTTTGTCCCATGCGCTTGGAACTAGTCTCGCATATCCTTGACACTCGTCTGCTCTCATTACGAGCATTCTTCCATATCTCCTTTGAGTGTGTTAAAAACAGTAAGGAGGTCACAAGTTTACTTTTTCGGACTCGTTAAACCTTTACGGAAAAGATTTTTATAAAGTCTTTTTTAAGCCCTTGTTAGACTTTTCCAAATCAAACAAGATTGCCGAGTATACTTGTTATTTCAAACTCGTTAAAGGATTTGAAGCGACATCCACTTAGGTATAATTTTACCCATTTTCTGGACCTTTGTGGATTAATTACGAAAAAGGTATACTCTAGTCATATGTGACTAGAAGAGTTCTTCTCTCATTATTTTACACTTTTTCGGGTGAGGAGACTAACTTTACGAAAAAGGACACCCCCCAGTTATATCATGTTGTGATTGCATTGCATCATCCTGCTTGCCACTTGAGTCTTGTGCCAGCTCCCGCTTACTCAGTTGTTAGCCTTGTGCCTGAGCACTTTTCGCCTGTCGAGCCCTGCAGAGCTTATATATTGGCCCTTCACAATTTGATGAATTTTTTACCCTGAGGGAACATACCCCCGAGTGTCCACATCCTGCACGCATCTCCTTGCATTGAGCATAGGTATGTTCCACTGCTTGGGACTAGTCTACTAGCTATTTGACACTCATTCCCTCACTTGTTGTACTATAAGCAATTTTATTCTTTTTCAAGCTTTTCCCAAATATGAAAAAGACCAAAAAAATCAAATATTCCAAAAAGCCAGACGGGATTATGGTCACTATTTTTTGTTGGCAACTGTGTCGCCTTTGAACAGAGCATTCATTCCACTCTGTACATTATGAGTCGGGACTATAGTTGGGCCTTAGGAGTTGTACTTGTTTCTCAGTTTTCTCCACCGATTGGTTAAGCTTCCAGTCATTATGGAGCCCTCTGTAATGCCTCCTGCATTGCACAGTTTATGTCAAGTCTATGCTGCCTGAGTCTATCCATCTGCTCATGCTCTTGTTCAAAGGAAGTCCTGAACCATTGTCGGCCACTCCTCAGTTCTCTTGACTATTGCATGTCGGCCATCCTTATTGAGTCAGTCCATTTCACTTGAGCTCTTCCAAATATTTCAGCATTGCTGGTACCTCGTGCTGGTTAATGGGGGATGCCTTAATGCCCTCCTTCCAGTGAGTCTCATTCCATCAACTTCAACTCATTTATTCCGAGACTTGAGGCTTAGAGTTCAGTTGAGTACCTTGAGGCTTGTAGTCATTAGTGGCAGGTTCTCTCTCCATCGACAGTTTTGGAAATACATCAATGTCCCCTGATTAATGGATTCATCCTAGTGTTCGGCTTCAACCCATTTATTCACACTCTGATGATTGTGCTCTATGCCTTGATGCCCATTTTCATTATCGGTGGGTCATCTCGCGTCTGTTAATGGTATACATCATTGACCGGTAATCAGACGATGTCTCATCAGGTTCAACCCCAACTCCTTTATTCACTTGATGGGACTTGCACCGTCGAAGACTTGTGTAGAAGACCCCAGGCGATTGTGGCATTCAGTATGCTACATATGACTTTGACTTTACATCTGAGATATCACCTCTCAGATTTCAGCAGTTTGTACCTCCAGTTTACACCAGTTGTTTCCTTTTCAGCAGGAGACCATATCTTACTGTAGAGGGATCATGGCTATGATCACTTATGACATGCATCCATTATGTACTGCCTATTCATGGCCATTGTATCAGATTGTTGTAGTCTACCGACATGTACTCAAAGATACTATTGTATTATGACGAGTGAGTTGTTCTTTCCACTTGTGTCTCCATCACTCCACTTCTGAGTTTTATAATGTATTTCGGCCATCGTAGCACTTTCAGTCTTTGACCTCACACATTAGGGGGCATCTGTTACATCATAATCTTCCACCCTATGAGCATCAGCATTCTTTGGCCTATAGGATCCATTTCAGTGACTCGGATCCATTTTTATCCTTCAGTGATATCAGTCTGCCCTATTTTTATTCCTACCCGCATGTTGCATCACTATAGCATGTGTACCCGTGAGTTGCATCACTATATCCCGCGGGTATTAAGTAAAATGGTAAAAACCACTATTTTATCACTTTTTACTCCCAAAAAGAGGTCATTGGGTGACCTTTGGCTCTCCATATTCCCAAGTAACGTCTCGATGTGTCATTTCACCTACCTTTGAGAGGATTATATATTGAGCACATATGGCTTATGGACGGGAAAGAGAAGAGAATAATAAAGGAACTCTAGTGGATTTTTTCCCTATCTTGAGTCTGCACTCATTGATCCTTCTAGTTGTCGACCATTTATGTTCACCTTCCAAACTCCTTTCTAGTTTGAGTTTGCCATTCATGGAGGATTGAAGTGGTGGAGACACAAGTGGATTGATCTAGATCTTGGTTTAGATTGGTTGCCGACAAGAGGTTGTATCACTTTGTACTTCTTCTTGTTCATTAATAGAAATGCTCATATTCCTGTCCATTCATGGTGTGAATGTTGTTTATTATACATTGGGTTAAATTTTCTTATGATATTATGGACCATTGTTATTGATAATGTTAATGTCAATTATATATTATATGTACTTGTTGGATATTGGCTGTCGAGACTAACTTGCAGATTACAAGTGCGTGGATTGAAAGCTCCAATGGGGATCTACATCAAACGTTGGATAGAGGTTGGTTACATTTCTCCATTATCTTAACATTGTCATTTATAATAGCATTACTTTGAGAATTGAGTAGATTTCTGGTAGTCATATGTCTGTTGTGGTATTCCCAAGCCATAGTGAGTTTTCTCCAATACAACTTACAATCATGTAAAGATATAAACAACACTTCTTTAGAGTTACCTACCTTGCATACAATCATGTAAAGATATAAACAACACTAAGTAGAATATGAATATATTAATATGTGTGATGTACTCTTGATCATAGATATGGTGCCAATTAATAAATCACAATATTGTACTTAATTTAAGGAGGTCCTTCCACAATTGTTATATTTTTCTCTAATTAATTAAGTTGTTCGTAAGGTACATTGTTGGTAATAGAGCTAAGACTCACAATAAATCAAAGAACATAACAAAAAAATTGCCATGAAAAAAAAAAAAAATCCCAAACTTACCTTTGTGTAGAGGATTTTGGCACTAAATTCGCTTGTTTCGAGTACACCATAATGTCCAAACACATGAACTTCTGCAATCTTGCTAACCTTATGTGAACCTCCTCCTCTGACCCTTCTGATGGAAATTATGGAAGACATCATAAGCTCCACCGTCTAGATTGTTAGTGACTTAGCAACAACCAAGGCAATGAATTCATGACGTAGCCTCCTAAATAATCTCATTAATTTAATAATTAATAAATAGATGTATGCTTGTTGTGTAGTAAACGAATCAAATCCCAAAATACTACAGATTATACCAAAAACCAAAGCATGATGAACATGTACCATACTTGGATTTTGAGCACACTCTTGCATCTCTTTTAGATTTGGAATTTCAGCAAACACTGTTGAAGCCACCCGTAAAAGTGCTGATGCTTTCCTTGTAACTCCGTTAGTTAGGGTAGCATGCAATATTTGATCAATTTTGAGCCAATTTGATATGTTGGGAAATATGTTGGCTCTATAAACAAAGGGAAGAAGTAAGCTTCCAGTATTCACCAATGTGTTAAATACAAACACTTCTATTGCTTCTAGATTTGGAAGTATCTGTGCTTGAACTGCAACTTCAAGACCATAAAAATGAGAAAATCCACCAATTGGAAGAACATAACCAAGCATTTTCCATAGGTTCCATCTAGAGAAATTGTGGCTCTTCACATATATCCACTGGTATTTCATCTAGGTCATGATGCTGGTCCATTATTATATCAGTGGCACTTATGGCTGATGCTCCATCTACAGTCCCATTAATATGACTCATATTTAGTGTGAGAATATTGCTTTTCTTTACAATTACCGAGGGCCTTGAATACAAATTTGATATAAATTTGTCACGTGACTTGTGATATCCATATTTTCCCTTAACCCCAATTGTACAACTACACCTCATGCAACATAAAATCTAGCAGCTTATTAATCACCCCGTCTTAAAAGCCTTAAAAGATGCAACATGGGCCTTTAACATGTATTATCTCATTCATGTTGTATAAATACATGAAATAACACGACCGGAGAATAAGGTATCATTTTCATTTTATTGATTAAAAATAACAAAAATTAATCAAATACGTAACACTAGGCTTTATAAAAATATGGAAAACTAATCTGACTACATCTTCAACTCCCAAGACTAAGGGAGCTGCATCTCTTCGTTAAATCTACAGAGGAAAAAAATAATTGATGAACACCATGTCATCAAATAACTCAGGTAAGTAAAGAAGTTAAAGAGCGAATAGATAAACTATCAAACAACGAGTACAATGAAAAAGAAACAAAAAATAGTCTACGGTTTACTTTTCCTCCATCCCATCCAGTTCTATCTCGGCTTTCCTCTTTGCACAGACCATCGGAGATGGTACTTCATACCTTCATAGTTTGTTGTCAAGGTCACTCATCATCAAAAAGGGCATGAAACTCCTTTGTAGAGCAGACTACTGATAGGGGACAGGTCCTGGGTTTGATTCCTACCTATCCAAGTTTTAACATAGATATTCTTTAGATGTTCTTATGACGATGGAGCAAAATTTTCTTAATGATCAATTTACGTTGCTCTATGGTTACTGTAATTAAAGAGTATGGTGATGAAATCCCAACCTCATTTTACTAAACAGTTATAAAAGGATAGGTATTCCTGTATGTAATGATATTTGAAGTGAATGGTAGAAACATGAACCAATGGTTTTTGTATCATGATGTAAACTAATGCAAAACTATTTCTCAAAACAAAAAAGGAAGATAAATCCAAAGCAATACAGTGTGTGAAGTAACCTTAAGTATACTTAATGGGGCATTAACTAGATCACAATCTAAACAAAATTAAAAACTGTATGGAGTAAACTGTATTTACAAATTAAGTTAAAACAACTATCAATTTTGCTCCTGGGATGTAACATGTGCTACATCCCATTCAAAATATACTATCTCTTAACCAAAAATTACTCCTTCAACATGTAACAGATCGGTAACATTTTCGGAGCATTAAGGATGAGATATTTATGGGGATTTTGCTGAGCGAGGGTTCTGGTTGAGATAGTGGTTTTATTCTGAATAGTAAATCATGAAAATATAGCTTCCTGTGGTAATCATCAAATCATGAGACATTCTCTAGGCCGGAAGGAACCAAAAATTGTTTGATAGTATGACCAGAAGGATCTCATTATTTCCTGTACTTGTCCATGCTGCCATTGTAATATTGCTAGTTATCCTATGTTATGTCTACTTGTTATGTTTAAGTTATTTGAATGAATGATTGCATGAAATTGACCAGTATGAAGACCATGTATAGGCCTGAGTATGAGGTTGAGTTCATGTTTGAACACTTCACCATTTTCTTGGGTTTAATATGTTGCTAACCTTGCAGGTTGTAGATGCATTGATTAGTTTTAGTTTCATTATGGGTGTTTTGTTATGCATTGCATACACTGTTAGATGGGTTGCATGGCATCACCTAGACTTGGGGAAGGAATCAGATAGCCTTGTTTTGTTTCATGACCCCTCTGTGGGTCAGGTGAAAAGGGAAGTTATGGCAGAAGACAGGTAGAACTCCTTCTACAAGGGAAAAGGGGGCATTGAGGGAGTTTAGGAAAGTCTCAAGTTGGAAATATGGCCAAGTCAGAGTACTCATATGAGGTAGGGGATCACACTAGTGTATAGATATCTCCAAGAGTTTTCCAACAGTATGGGACTTGTCCAATTTGGTCTAAGGATGAAGAAGTTATCAACCTAGGAAGTTGCAGGTGCAAGGGTATGTGGTCCCGACCTTCCAAATCCACAATGCGGATTGCGGATTGCGGAGGTCGAGGTACAACCTTTGGATTTGTGTGGTTAGAATTCCAACCTTCCAAATTCTCAAGGCATATTACGGATTGCGGAAGTCGGAAGGGCGATTTCCACGAGGTTTGCGTGTTGGACTTCCGGCTTTCCAAATCCGCAAGGCGGGTTGTGGATTGCGGAAGTCGGAAGTTGATTTTCCCCCGGGCTGAGAAATAAGGTTTCCGATTTCCAACTTCCACAATGGGGGTTGTAGATTGTAGACGTTGTATGAGTAAAATTTATGGGACGTCAATTGGAGGTTCTGAATTCCGAATTCCACAACACGGGTTGCGGATTGTGGAAGTCGGATGAGTAACTTTCTCGGGAAGTGGATTTTGGTGTTCTGACTTCCGACTTCCACATTGTGGATTGCGGAAGTCGGGAGCACGATTTCGTCAGAGAGGGGGATTTGGAAATCTGACTTCTAAATTTTGAATGTGGATTGCGACAAGGTATATTGCGGATTGCGGATCGGAGGCCATTGCGGCTGCATGTAAAAACAAAGAGAATTGTTGAAAAAAAAGAAAAAAAAACATCAGGTTGTCTCCCATCACCTTTGAAGGGCACCAAGGCAATTAGGGAAGTGACACTTAAAATTAGGGGTTTTAAGGGCCCGGGTATATGTTAGTTATGTTATTAGAAGTGAGAAGATATTAACCATCTTTTGGGTTGATGTTCGCTTTGGCATGAGTTGAGGGTGGAAAATACAATGATGCATGCTTGGGACAAAACTCATTTCATTGATAATATGACTGAATCTTATGCCCTGTTGCAGGTGAATTTGGTTATGATCTTTTGCACTATTTGGGAAGTTTGGCGTGCAAGAAATGTGGTAATATTTGGGGATCGTAAGCTCAATGTTGAGCTTGTTTTTGCGCAGATTAGGGTTGGGGATTCTGCTGGAATGGGACCTCCAAAAAAGAGCAAGATCAAAAATATTTCCTTTGATGAAGCTAGGTATTCCTTCCCGGTTGGTTATTGCGATGGAGCAGCGCAAGGGGAACTATGTGGTGCTAGTATGGTTCTAAAACTATCTTCGGATCACTATTATCACTTGCTGCTCCAAGCTGGCAGGGGTACAAATACTAGAGTTGAGCTATTAGCCCTATGGGGGCTATTGTGGTTTGTGAGGATGTCGAACATTGATTATGTTCATATTTTCAGGGATTCTTGTTGTATAATAGATTGGGCCAAGAGCAAAGTGATATTGAGACCTATTATGTTGGAGCAATGGATGTAGAGAGCTCATTCTCTGATTATGTCTTTTACAAAGATCTCATTTTCACACATTTTTCGTTGCTACAACAAGGACGTTGACGGTATCTCGAAGCTGGCTCTAGGCTATATGAATGGGATTCTTTTGATTAAGGAGTCCAGAGGAACATTAATGATTAGAGAGAACTATTTGGAAATTAGTTAAAAGACACTATTTGGTGTTGTTTGAAGGCAGTTTTATATAGTTTGTTTTTTACAATACATATATTAGTATCTAGAATACCTTGATGAGTATAGCTCTAAGGTGGAAGTAATTTTGTATCTTTGAAAGGATGAAGGGTAATGAGAAGTATTCTCGCTTCTATACTAATGTAATGTTTTGTTCACACATCTTTTTTATTTAATAAAAGGATGTGTTTTCGTTGTGAAAAAAAACATTATTTAATATTTGTGAAAGTTTGTAATACTTAATGTTGGTTTAAAACATTAAAGTTTTTAATTAGTATTAAATTATTTATTAAATTTGATATGTAATATCTTTATATTAACACACTTAAATATGTAATATTATTTTAGAAATTAAATATGTAATATTTTATGTTATCACATTAAAATATGTAATGTGTTAGATTAAATTATGATAAATTTATTATAGTATATAATGTAAATATTTTATAATATATATTAAATATTTTTTATTGAATATATATTATAATTATATAATAAATATGTGAATATATTTTGAAAGAAATGATTATTAATATTAACTTATTTATATAAAATCTAATTATGTTACATTTCAAAATTAGAATATTCTACAGTATTTTATATTAGTATATTTATGTACTTAAAAGTATGATTATTAATATTAACTTATTTATATAAAATCTAATTATGTTACATTTCAAAATTAGAATATTTTACAGTACTTTATATTAGTATATTTATGTATTTAAAAGTACTCTTTTTTCTAGTGATATAAAAGAGGACTTTTTTTATTAATTTTATTTATAGATATCATTTCAATTTAACTTAACTATAGTTACATGGATTGTAGTGCAAAAGGTGGCTGGTAGCAGCGATTAGTAGTCAAGTGAATTTGTATAGTGCTTGTTACAGCACCTGAGGAATGTATTCAGATCTCTTTATAACGAATGAATATGATTTTTTTTCTAGAAAAAAAAATGCAAAAGGTGAGTTGTAAATATACGTTCCCCACAAAATGACTCACTCATAATATTTTATTATATGTCTTAGGAGGCTTATTTTAGACCTCAAAATTTCCCTAATATTGTATCACTGTACAATATTCATTGCATTTTTGCCCGTTGTATACTTGCTATAACATATTTTGTACAATCGTGTCTACTTTTTTTTAAGTTGCCAATTATGTTGCCTCCATACTGTCGCACTACTCCTCCATAGATTGTTGTATACCTTTTGTACCCTACCATATGATTGCATACTTTTGTACGAGTCACGCTTCCATTCTTCTTCTGTACATTGTCGTCCAATTCTTTTTTGGGTGTACAAATCAATTCGTAATCCCATGTGACCCTTATCCGTACAGTAACACCCCTTGCTTTCCATTCTTTTTACTTTGGAAGTTATAATGTCAAGTTTGCTAGGTTTCTAAATAAAGTTACAACTTCAATTTTTATTTTCATTCTTTAAAAAAAACTAAAGGATTTATATATATAAAGCAAAATTAGATATGGGCCCCACAAGAACCCATCGTCAACATGGGTATGAATAACGAGGAAGTGAAAGCTCATGTTTATCATTATGATGAATTAGGAAAAAAAATAATTAAAAAAAAGACATCTAAAACACTTAGAGACAATCTTAACCAGAAAATAGAAGAGACGTCTAAAACATTTAAAATATGATTATGAACCCAATACAACTAACAGCATATAAATCCAAGGTCCAATCATATAAGAATGTGCATCAATGACTTCTCATCAAACTAAGGTATTGAGCCATGTTGCATATATAAGCCACTGAAATGATCTCAAAAACAAAAACATAATCACTTATAAAAAAAAATTGTATATCCTCTTCGCTCTGCAAAAAATGACATCTCAATTCGAGATCACTAACCAGATATGCACAAGACTAAGATGCATGAATCATGAATTTAGTAAAAAGTGCATAAATTAAAATTTTGATGAGGCGAGGAAAGCACATGAATTAAACTATTAATAAAAGTTCCTTTGTTTTTTTTAAACCCCATGATATCAACATCCTTAATGAATTCACACACGAAAGAAGTTATAATGGGTGGCGCATTTAATGGTTTTGGGCGGTGCGATACATGTATGTTGAAATGTATGAAGATGCATGAATCATGGATTTGATAAAGTTTGCATAAATTAAAATTTTGATGAGGCGAGGAAAGCACATGAACTAAACTATTAATAAAAGTTCATTTTATTTATTTATTTTAAAACCCCATGATATTAACATCCATGATGGGTCGCGCACTTAAAAGTTTTGGGAGGTGCGATACATGTATGTTGAAATGTTATGGGAGTGGATAAACCCATAAGGGGCCGCACTCATAACAGAGTATGGAGTGCGACGTCCTAAGCTTTAAGAGGGGTCGCACTCCATACTCTTATGAGTGCCGAAACACCTCCATATCATCATTATTTTAATAAAATAAAAAGGGCTCCATAAAAATACAAAAGAGGATTGTTATATAATAAGCTTTAATAAAACATATTATATTAATGTTTTTAAAACATATTATATTATATTAATGTGTTTAAAGGAAAAAATACATAAGATCAAGTTGGTTCATGGGTGTGACACTATAAGATGTATTGGTAAAAAGGATGATGAAGTTTTAATCGAGTGTATGTGAGGAAGGCTTTATGACATAAGACACATCAAGAACATCTTCTCATCGATGATATTTTATATAATTGGAAGCTTTGCAAGTTGTGACACAATATACATAAGTCAATTCAATTCATGATGTGATATAAGTAATTCAATTCATGATGCAACACAATTAGCCAATTCAACTTGCAATGCGACATGACATATCTCATTCTAGCCACTTTGACATATGACATATCACATTCTAGCCATTTTGACTTGTGATAAAACGAAATCTAAACTCGGTATTTTGGCCATAACTTTCAATGTTGACCTATGTTTTGGGTGTTCCTTATACCGTTAGAATTGTCCCGACGAGATCTACAAATTTGATGTTATAAAAATTTTCAGATAACCTACCATAAGTTCAAAATTTTTGGAAACAAAAGATGGTACATTAGCAATGGCAAAAATGATCAACTTTGGGTTGTGCAAAGACCAAGGAACTTGGAAGCACCACACTTCATGTAATATGTCTACGAAGTGATGATTAAGGCAACCAAGGTCATAGCTTATAGAAGGCCTTTGAAATCATGGAAGTAAAGCTTGAAAACCTTCTTAAAGTAGTCACTTGGCCTCTTCATGTTAAATGCATATTTCTAAAGCATGGTTTGAATTTTATATATATTCTTAACTTATGTATCTTATTGTGATGATACCTAGGTACGAGTGCTGAAAAAAGATTGATGGACACTGAAGAAATAATAGCAAATACGCAAATGCTAGACACCATGGCAAAGGGATGCCCACCAAGATACAACGATGGTTTCACCAATGTTATCTAGAAGATCATACACATCAAGCAATGACAAGAAAGGAGAGCAGTTAAATGGAAGCATATATAAAACCAAATGACATAGGGATGAATTCTTGTAGTGCAAGTATTAAGGCATGTGAAACAAATAGAAATTACGTGTGTATTCAGAAATCTCCTTCAAATGAACTATACCCATCACTATTCCTCAAGAAAATAGACAAGTATTTCATTATTGAAACATGTATTGGATATTCAAATGAGAAAAGTAACAAAATCATTTGAATTAACCTCATGAAATCAAATTCTATGTCAATAAAGTCTTATTAGAGAAAAGGACAAATCATTGAGGAATTTTGAAAAGTCAAGGAAGAATGCCTAGGTTAGAGTGATTTAGAAGTCCAAGAGTCATCCACAATACTTTATAAATATGGTCTTCTTGCCTTGAAGACGAGAGAAAGGAGAATTTACTCTGGAGAGGATTTTGCTTTGATGAGTTTTCATGTACTAATGATGAGATTTGAATGGGGAGGAGCCAACTCTTGGCCAAACAATTTTTTGGAGAAAGTTGATTCATGTGAACATATGTTGTGGACTATTTTGTTGTGCTTGTTGAGAATTTTGGATTGTGTAAGAATGTGTGAACGCTATGGATTGTTCTCATTTGTCACTGTAGTAATCTGATTTCTATTTTCTAGAAGTGTTTGTTTGAATACGTGGGCACATGACTATAAATAGTTGTTTTAATTCTGGACTATTATGGGTCTGCAACCAGTTACTCATATTCCTATATTTATTTTCAGCAAACTAATTCATGAAATTATGATAGAAGCATGTTTGGTTTTGTCCTCACTCCATCGTTCTTATTAGTAATGTTTGGACGTATGCATTTGCATCTTAGATTAGCTGCATTTGATCCATTAGTTTAGAAAATCATAAACAATGGACCTGATCATAATTGATAAACCCAAAAAATCATTAGTGACTATTCAGCAAGAACCCAGATGGGTTCCCTATTCCAAAATGTGATGTTATGTCTAACTAGGACTTTTCACCCGGGGTAACCCCTAATGTTGGCTAGGGTCATTCGACCCATCAAAACTTTCCTAATTTTTTGTTGTTTTATCTTTCCCTTGAGATTTTGTACCTATGCCTTTGAGTTAATTAATTGTCCTTGCATCACTTGCACGTTCCTTGATTTTTTTTCTCCCACTATTTCCTCCATCCCTCCCACTTCCTCACATACAATTAAATACATATCAAAGTGCCTTTGACACTTTGGAATTTCTTCTCGAAGCTTAGAATTTTCACAAAACATACACCTACTCGGATGCCCACGATAATTGGCCATCATCTTAGACTCTTTTCTACGTGTATTTCTAACCTCAAACAAAGGTGACCGCTTCTAGACTTGCATAAAAACACAGAGCTTGATACTCTTTCCAATCCTTTGTATCAAATAAAGTAGATCGACAATAAGAGTTGGTGAGGCTAAACTCCAATAAATAAGCAATAAACCACATGCATATGACCATCCCGTCATGACAAAGTTCAAGTGGGTTTCACTAAATTCTCCTTTCTTCAAACCAACTTCCTACATTTCATCTGGAAGAAATTTCATAGCATTAATTATTTGTTTGATATAATTGCAATGTAGTAGATCATTCTCAATGGATATGCAATTTCTTCCTTTTTGTAATGAACATGCTATTGTTGTACCTAATCACCACGTACAAAACAAAAAAAGTTAAATAACATAATGAAACATAAATTTAATATATATATATATATTACTGAATTTAGATTATGGCGCTAATTTCATATGTAATATCATAAATATTACATGATCCCGAGAACAAATCTAAAACCCAATATCCTTCTCTTGAAAAAGTATCTATGAGATGATTAATCAATGTTTATAGCTTCTGGTAGATGTTTATAGTCTCTCCTTTCAAATCTCTTTCTTCATATGTCAACTTGTTAACCATGGCATTATAAGACAATATTTGACTATATTTGCCTTCACTCTTTTCATGGATTAAAAGAGTTTCATAGGTCTCATCTTTTGTCCAACATGAAAGATGTATGTTTTTAGTATCACTCATAAATGGATCAGTGTTGGAGCTACGAATGTTAGGCTTATGCATGTGATAGTAGTAGATAAGAATCTAAATAACTTATAGAAAAATAATTTTGATTTCTAAATTCAAATGTTTAATAATATACTACAAATATCTTACCAATACAGTTGTTTCCATGAGTTTGTGTTATCCTTGAAGATTGTTAGCACTGTTCCTCCTTGTACATCTGAATGGAAAACAAGAAATCTCCATAGGGGTGATGTTGTGACGTCCAGAAATACCGAAACCAATTTATTAAATGAATGGTATGTATAAGGCTCACAATCATAAGTAATGCTTTTGATATTGTATCCATGAGGGATATCTGCAATAACTAGGGAGAGTACTATGTTCTGTATCTACAAACTATGAACTCTAGAATTTAAAGCCATGTATTTGCAAAAACCCATGTATAATTTCCATGGATGAAGAATCTCAGAAGGAAACCCATCAATAACATCTTCTATTTCCAATCCGAATACATCGGTTTTGGAGTATTGGGTAGTCAAAAGGGATCCATTGTGTATGGCATCAATGATCTTTCTAGTGTACTGAAAATTTATTCTTCGCCCCATGCTATAATTGCAAGCACAAGTAACATATAAATATCAACAACGGAACCTTTTCCAAAATTTGTTTTTTATGAAGAAAGCGGAGTAGGGCCCTAAGGTCGAGAAATGAGTGTACCTGCCGCTATAGCAGCTCGAGTTGACGAGCCAGCCTGTTGTGATAGGATTTTTTTGCATTTTCTCAGCTAGCATGGTTGTATACCTTGTAGTATGAAGCATAATGAATGCAACCCCAAAACAAGCAGAAAACATGGCTTGAGGCTCCTTTATGCCATCCTCTGTGCCTGCTACCTGTCACCCATCAATATATATATCATATACAAACAATCATGATCAGAATATATACACAAGAAGAGACTTGTTTAGAACATATACTCCATGAGGTTATCGGTGTTTTAACCAGGGCTATGTATCCGCTGATAAAGCGATACATCATCTGAGGTAAAGTTAGTTTTCTAACTGGAGGCAAAAATCCAAAGGCATCACAACTTGCAAGCTAACAATATCACATTTTTGGGATGAGGTTCCACGTGTGGTATCTTTGTGTTGGGTATATACTTGATCGGATTGACTGCCCTTGTATTCTCTACAAAATACAATGATACATAAACAATGAAAAAACTCTATCATGTTTCATTGTCCTACATATCTTTGTGGGTAGGGCCCTATATTTTTCCTTCCATTAATTTAGACAAATTCACAAGAAATAGTGTCTTGCTTGTTATTGATTTGTCAGTTTTGTTAACACTCTAAATGTACCTCAGGTTGTGAGAAGGCCATCTCAAGGTAACCACAAAACCAAACTTTAGGAAAGAGAGTTGGCTTCTTTCTTTCCAGAGAGGGATCTCTCGCTGATTGTTTAACAAGGCCAGATGTATGAATAAAAATTAAGATCAGATTGTTGTTTGGTTGAAACAAGGTAAGCATTCATTGGGAAGTGAAGTCAAAATGTAACACATATGTCAATTAATAGTGCTATGGCATGGAAATTTATAACAAATGCAAGGTAGTTACTCATTTATAGTCAAAATGTTGTTGTTTGGTGATAAAGAAGAAATGAAGAACAATCCATTAACATGGGAATCTAACAAGGATGAATCCAATGCTAACTTTAGTAGAAAATATTTTGTGAATATATGAAACCAATAGACAAAGCATATATGCATGAATTATTTACTATCAACACTTATTTCAGACATGAAAAGATAACAAAATGGAATAGATAACAAGGAACACATTCACATGAGGAAAGAAATCTCTGCAAAATTCCAGCCTCAGCCCTGTAATTTTATTAAGGATAGATCTCAAATACAAAACTCAAACTCTCACGGGTTCCAACCCTTTTTCCTCTCTATTACATGTGAATATATAGGAGCATATTACTTCAGTCCTGAGGCTCGAGTCACCCTAACAGAAATTTGTTACAACTGCGATGACACCTATACAGATAGGTCCATCATCTTTGAGAATTGGTTACAACAGAAATAAAAAGTGCTAACAAATAGGCTTAACTACCTTTACATGTGTCACTGAACATTTACTAACTAGTAACAGATCCTAGTAAATAAACAAAAGCCTAAGTAACTAATTCTTTAGACTGCAAATCTCCACGATCTTCAAAATCCTTATGCATGCAGCATTAGCTTGGATTTTCCATATTTCTCCACAATCTTCCATTGGTCGGCAGCTGGAAAATCTGAAGTGGCCACCTCCTTTAGCAATACCCACAGCTCTACATGATCTCTGTATGAATATTTTTGTAGGTGTGCACATGCCTCTTTAAAAATCAAGACCAACTCAAACTCCTTTGTTAGCTTGTCCACAACTGTTTTGCCAGACAGTGATTGGTTCATGTCAGTAAAGTTTGCATCATCCAGCTTGCATTCCATCAACCTGTCCCGATACTCCTTTTGTGTCAGCATGGTACCATCTTCTTCCCAAAAGAGTGGGAGTTCTTTCTTGAACAATGGATCAAACATATCTCTAAAGAGCTTCAATTGGTGTGCCATGATATCTATCATGGCCTGAATTGTACCCAACTGTTGATGTTTATTTACCACCTTCCTGGCCCAAATTATGGTAGATAATATGTCCCTTATGTTAGTTGCTTTCAACTCATCCTCAGTTAACCCATTTAAAAATTCTATGACATTTTCAGCACACTCAATGGGCTTCTTATTCAACTTTTCTTTCACTGTTGTTACACTTTGATTGGCCAATTTAATTACAGCCTCTTTGTCCAAAATAAAATCAAGATAGGGTCTTAATTTGCTTGCTTAAGCTATAACATCATCCCAGATTACCTGCTTCGCCTCCTGCAGTGATGATTGACCTGTAGCCTGTTTCATCAATTCATTATTTTTAACCTGTAGCTCTTGGTATTTTGCTTCCCAAGTCTTTTTATCTTGTTCTTCTTTTGAAACTCTGCTTTCCAGATTTGTATTATGTTTTTGCAACTTTTCTAGCTCTAAGTCCTTCAGGCTTACTTGTGTCATAGCTTGTACAATGGAAAAATCACCGGATTCAATGGAGGAAGAGGTGATCATACTCTCCAACTATTTACCTTTCTCTTGCAATTTCTTTTCCAAATCTTCAGATTTAGCCTTTAGATTCTTCTCGCTCTCCACTATAAGGGACATATCCCTTTGCCACTGCATTTCTTTTTCTTCAAACTTCAATAATTTGGCTTTACAATCTGTTAATTCATTTTTTAGCTCCTCTTTCTTCTCCTCAAGCTCTGTCAACTCATATGCTTCTATCAATTGGGTGGAGGGGATCTTCAGTTTCTTCTTTAGTGTCTGAATAGTATTTTCTTTCTCATTCAGGTCCTGGTTGTAGGACTAATAAAGCCTCTTTTTTTTAGTGCCAAATGTTTCAAGGTATTTGTATTAGAGCGGATTATAGTGGATTTGAGTTCATGGATTATTTTCATTCATGATCTTTCACACATATACTGATAATAATAGAGTAGTTTGAATTTTAAAGGAATCAAGATAAGAGGTTTAATCTCTTAATCATCAATGAAATATTTTTTATTTCTGTTAAGATAAATCAGTTGAATATATTTTTTGTAATGCTCGAACAAAGAAAATCTCCCTATTGCAAATATACAGAGGAATTACCAAAATCAATTTTAAAGCTTAAACTTGCCAAATTTAGAATCATTAAATTCTCTGCAAGAACTCAATTTGCAAGCTTGCAAGCTCCCTTAACTCCCTCAGGGTATCAGAAACTTAACATCACTTTTTAACTTGTCTTTCACTAACTTTTCTAGTCTAACAAGCATTCCATAAATCATTGGAGGGTTGAAGTCATCCACGTTCTCAATGGACATGTCATGTTGCTCATAAGAGAATTTATGGATTTACCTGCTTAATTAGGAAATCTAAGAGAGCTAGACCTATCTGAATGTCATAGATTAGAGAAGCTTCCCAAATGTTTCAGAACTCAACTATTTGGTAAAGCTAAATTTATCAAAGTGCATCTCACTTGAAATATTATGTAATGAGTTACATTGCCTCTCGTCATTTGCACAACCATCCATATACAAAAAGAACCACAGTCTGGATGATAAAACTGCCCGAGGCAGGATCCCTATTACATATGCTTCTATAAACTTGTAAAATTTTCCAACAGACTTCCCACCCCTGTCCAAGAAGAGGGTGGTGTATATCAGGACATACTGGTTACACAAAAATTTACAGAAAAACATGCAAAACATACTAAAGAAAGAGCGTCATTCTTCTTTTGTGGCTTTCCTGAGAGGTAGGCCCTTATTCAAGTGATGGATACAAGTTCAAGGCATTATGGATACAAGTTCAAGGCATTGCATGGCTATATTCATTTGGTTGTGTGAAAGAGAAACATCACATGTGTAAACCTATCACTCTTGATGCATCAGACTATCAATGGAGTTCAACCTCTAATAAAATTGATTTGCATATGGTAACATAGCAACGGTTAGAAGTGTAATTGATTGGTCTTAAACATGTGTATAGTAGACGACGTACCTTGAATCATGGCCCTAACCTGAGGAGAAAATTATCCACGAGAAATCTCACCAGTGGAGAATATTATATAAGGGTGGCTTGGGTACAAGCTTTGACTCTTCAAATTACGTTCAACCTTGATTTGCAAGCGTTGAGAATAATTGCAAGCATTGTTTTGATTGGTACATTGAATCCTTGTACCCTTGCATGTAGATTATAAAATTGTACAACCTATGTTTTTATTTGTTGGCAAGTGGTAGTACCCCCTAACTAGCAGGGTTTGTCATTGGCTGAGAGACCACAAACCAGGGACATCTAAGCCGTCAAAATCACCTGGGGATCGCACCTGGTCTAGATTGCACCAACCCTTAGCGTGGTTGGATTTTAGTATCCGCGGGGTTTCGAACCAGCGACCTTTCCGCTTAGGGGTGTCTTAACCATCACCCGCCACCGACTGTTCTACATCTCACGGATAATTGTACAACCTATGTTAAACTAATACTTTTTTTTTTGAATATTTATTAAATGATATCCAAAGTTATGGACATATTTTAATATAAATAGTTACAATTAAAGTTCTTAAATTTGTTAAATTTGTTAACTGTTTATTTAGGTAAATAGTTTAAATCTTAATATTAAAAACAAATTTAATAAACTGAATTATGTTTCAAATAAAAATAAAATATATAGTTTTGAAAAAAGGATGACTCAATGGATTTAGGCTCACTAAGGAGTAACAAAATATATTACCAAAGTGAAGGAAGGACTAACATATTTTTGTGGACATCCATACGTTGATTGCTGTGATATATTCCCTACACTTGTTTAGTCAAATGAATTTGGAAATATGTCAAGGTATGCAACATTGGAGCTATTGAATGAGGTCGATACAAAGGTTGGCCTAGTAAGTCACTTGCACGAGAAAGATGGCATGGTGGACCATCTAATATCATCGCCATTCATGCTCGAGAGTGCCTGCCATTTAATATTTGGCATTCCTCTGTGACACGTTCTGAGAAATTAACTTGTAGTTTGAAGACAAGACCTTGTAAACAAGTATGCTAAAATTGAAGGTTAGTTATCAAAAGTCCCCAAAATCCTATATAGTTTGGTTAAAATATGTCAATGTAATAAACCCATGAGTACGAAATATAGCTGGGTTTATTAACTATTTACACATTTTCATAGTTGCCATTGCATACTAATACGTGCCATTGCATTGCATTGCTTACGTGTAAACATCACTAACGAGATTCGAAAGCAAAACCTCTTAAGCATATGGTTAAAGATAGTTCAATCTCTTTCTGCCCAAACTTGCCAATAATATTTCTTCGGAGGAATTGTCTTGTGGGAATTTGGTATGGTTGGGAGGAATTGTCTTATGGGAATCTGGTAAGGGTGGTTATGTGTTCAAAATCAATGAAGGTCAAAGTACTAGATACACCATTACAACAACATTGTGTACTAGTTGTTAATATCTGAGATGACAGAAATAAAAATTATGTCCTCTTACATAAGTATAAAATGCGTAGGTTAGGTTATGGCCTTGTGGAAAAGAAATTGTTGTGTTGATATTTGTTAGCGCTTCTTAGCCTGCATACATGAGCATGAAGAGAGCGCTCGAGGCACCATCAAGGGTAATTACGAGGGTTCTTTCTCTAGACATGGTGTAGCCATAGCTTGGCTAGGGTCAAGGGTAATTATGAGGGCTCTCCTTTGATACGTGGTGCAACCATAGCCTGGCCAAGGTTCTTTGACAAATATTCCTGACAGCCGTAAAAAGCTCGTATCCAATGAAATCGTGACAGATAATTAAAAAATTGAATTTAAATCAATATCATTGTTCAACACTATACTTCATTGCAATGAGTGTCTTCGTCCCATTGAAGTTACATGTGCTTGAGAGGGGGGTTTCGGCCTCTGTTACATCATCAAAGCTAGGCTATAGGGCTGCCCCTCTTCTCTCCATGTGCAAAGTCTATCTAAAGTGTGTTAACATTTACCGTTTTCCTTTTCCTAGTTGTACAAGACTCGTTAACCAAACCTTGAACCACTACTGAAAACTATACTAAATGTTGCTGGTAGGAATTCAATGTAGCGTATGCATAGATGACCTCAATCTGACTCATCCTCCTCACTCAAAAAATCAAGAAAGACATCGACAATGAAAGACCAATCAAATTGTAAAGAAAATATTTTTAACCAAATTTCATTTAATAAAACATATTTAAACCTTCAACCTAATTTAATATATAATTTTTTTATATTTTAATCATCAAAACCATCAGTGCATTCTCTAACTACGTCAAAGACATAATAAATCAAAACCTAAAAAAATTTCACTCATAAACTTATTGAAACCACACATTTTTTTCATTTCAACTATATCTAACGAGTGGATTTTTCAATTTCCATCAAAAGCTCAGTTACATGTGCTTTAAAGAGGGTGGAGAGGTTATCAACGTCAAAATAAATGATAATTAATCAAACACACCAAATCAAAAGTTAAACCATACAATTGTGTTTTTACCAAATGTTATAAAAAATATCTAAAATGTGACTTTTAGTTAATTTAATGAAACACCTTGTTTAATAAAAACAATTAAAATATTTTAATTAAAATTAATAAATATAATATAAAATAAAATAAAAACTTTGTTCATTTTTCATGAAAGAAGGTAGGTTTTCTGCATATGTTAATTAAATATATATTAATTAAATAAATGATTTTTAATTTTTAAAAGTTTAATTATGTGTTTTTTTAAATTTATTTATTTATAAAATGTGTCTTTTTTCAATTTTGTCATTTAACATTTCAATTCTATATAAATTACTTTTTTAGATATTATCTAAATTATTTTCTTCCTTACCAATTTATAATTGCACCTTTTTCCTAACCCAATTCCAAATTCATTCTCTAAAATTAAAAGATGTGAATAATTGCACTTTTTCTTAACCCATTTCCAAATTCATTCTCTAAAATTAAAAGAGGTTTTCACACATGAAGAAAGCAAGACCTAAATGAAAGGTCATAATCCTCCTTACAAAATAAATTTAGAGCTAAATTAAATTAACAATACTATATATTTGATGTAAATATATCTTAACATTTAACTTAAATTATATGGAACTAAGAATAATTAAAATCATTTTTGCAAAGTAAAATTGGATTTGCATCAAGTTATGTAATTCCTGATTTTTATATTTTATATATTTAAACTACATTACAATTTGTTTTAATCATAATTTTAAAACTTTAATAAATTATGAATTTAAAATTTATCAAAAAAATAAGAATTGAGAAATAAGATCAACCTTTCTAATTATTTACAATTTCTTAAATCAAACAAAGTTATTATTGAAATTGATGTAGGCAATGAAAAAGAAGCATATTGCTAGAAGAATGAAAATATTAAACCTTACATAGCCTATGGCGATTTAATTATTTCTTATTTAATTATTGTTAATTTTTTCAAAAATATTAAAAATTGTGATAATTTAATTATACTCTTATTTTATAGTTGTTAATTTTTTCAAAGATATTGAAAATTGTTCTAATGATCTTAAACATTAAACAACTTAATTAATGTACACATTTATAGATAATTTAAGCGTATACTGTATTATATTTCAATGTAGTTTGATATTGAAAAACTATTTAAAAAGTTTTTAGAAAATATAGAAGTAAACATTTCTTAAGTACAAAAACATGTATTTTTAAAATTTTAGAAAATTAAAAAATATGTGTTTAATAATATTTATTTTTCATTGGAAAATTTTAAATATATTTCAAATTTTAAATATAACATATACTATAATAATTTAAAAATAGAGTTTAATAGGTAAGTATGGGTTTATGGCCTTATGCATGTCTTTTTTAATATGTGTAGCTTTAAAGTTCATTTAAAAGATTAAATGTTACAAATTTTTATTTTTATTTTTCCCCGCAAAAAAAAGCATACTATTGATATTCACTTCTGAATCAAATAGTACATGATATCAGTATACAATACTGTTTTCAATCCATCCTTTCAGCAAAGGAGAGTTTCAACATTTTCAAAATATACAAAAAACAAAATATTACAGGCTACATATGTCTTTGGTAGAACTCATCCAGATCAGTCAAGGAAATACAAAGTACCAGAATCAATCAACTGATCCTCACAAAATTCATCCCAGTATAAGTAGTCATCCTCACCCTCCAAAGCCTGATTTGATAGTTGATCAGCCTGTGAATTAAATTCTCTGAAAATGTGTTCCAGTGTGACCGCACCAAATCTGTTAAGTTCATCCTTCACTCTATTGCACCAACCAACTAAGTTCAAAATCTTGAGGTCAAACTCACCCCAAGCCCATTTAATGGTAACTCTAGAATCACCAAAGATCTTCACATTCACCAAACCAAAGAGATTTGCCACTCGGGCGACACACCATAATGCCAATAGTTCTGCCTTCATATTAGTACCTTTTCCACATTTCATCTGAATTGTGAAATAGTATTCATGATTGATATGAATGACCCCACCTACTCCACAATTACCCAAATTAGCAGCTCCATCGAAATATAATACAGGCGCAGTAACCACATGTTCAAATTCCCAATGTCCCGCTGAACCAGAGGCCTCATCTCTTTCTGATAATTCAAATATTGGCTTACAACCATGTTGTATGAGCCTTCCAAACATGGTTGAGTATCTTCAAATATAGCTTTATTTCTCACCCCCCACACAACCCAACAGATGAAAACAGGTAATGCCAGATGTTCTTTACAGTTTTGCACCCATAATTTCAGATAGGAGTCCACATTATGCCCAATCCATCTTTCTTTAATATCAAATATCTGATAGGTTTTCTCCCATAATTCTAAGGTATAAGAACATTCCACAAACAGATGTGTAGCAGATTCAATATTACACCTGCATAGTATACATTGACTAGGGCCTATCCAACCCATGAAAGAAAGATTGTCCCAAGTCTTCAACCGGTCTTGTAACACAAACCAAATGAAGCATTTAAGTTTTTGTGGCATATACCAATGCCAAATTTTCTTATACCACCAATGGTTCGGATATATGCATCTCCTTTTAATAATACAACTATATGCAGTGCTAGCAGTCACTTCACTAGTGGCTTCATTACCACCCCAAACCACCACATCCTCTTCAGTACTCAGACGGATCCCTGCAGCATTAAGGTTTTGTGTATATATATCCCATTCTTGTGCTAAATTGTAAGGCAGCTGCAGATCTACAGCATTACACCAATAACCATTCCAATTATATTTTGGAATTGTATTCAAAGTGTACAGACCAACATCTTTCAGAGCATATAAAAGATTAGAAGATAATTTATATGTTTCTCTCAGTCCCAGATAGGATCCACACCTATAGCAACTTCATTCCTGTTGCCCACTTTCCAGCAAAGTTCAAAGGAAAGCCAGCAATATACTTTCATGAAACCATTCCAAATTGGAGAGACCCCCCACACCTTCTTTCTGGGCATCCTCAACCAGTGAGAGATCTCATACTTGATATATTTCTGATGTATTACCCTTGTCCAGAGCGAACTGCCAAAAATATCTCTCCACAAACTTTTCAAACAAAGGGCATCACTAAACACTGATAAATCCTTTATTCCCCATCCCCTAGCATCATAGGGTAAAGAAATTCTTTCCCAACCAATCATTGAGAGACTAGTTTTCTTCAATCCACCCATCCATAAGAAGTTAAAAAGAAGTCTTCTTAAGGAATTGATCGCAGAGCATGGAATTGGTAGTAACGAGAACCAGTATACCGGGGTACCCATCAACACAGACTTAACCAAGGTAAGTTTGCTTTCGATAGACAGCAGGCGATATGTCCAATTGGAAATTCTAGATTCAAACTTTTTGAGCAACCAATCCCAATCTTTAATCAAATACCCATTAGGCTTAAGGTGAAAGCCTAGATAGATAAACCCTTAAGAAATTTTGCAGAACTTATAAGGCATCAAATTTTGAATATCCAAAACTCTGTCATCTTCAATAAGGTTCTCATAAAAACTAGATTTTTTCAAACTGACTCGCATCCTAGAAGCTTTACAGGATAGATTAATAATACCTTGATACAACCTCCATTCATTCAATGAATCACTACCAGCTAATAAAACATCATCTACAAAAAGGACATGTGTAATATATAAGTCCTTGGATATTTTAATGCCTTTTATCTTACCTTCATCTTTTGCATGGATGATCAACCTCCTCAATCCTTCGATCACCAAAAGAAACAATAATGAAGAAAAAGAGCACCCCTTCCAAATGCCTCTGGAACAACTAAAGTATGAAGTAGGAGCACCATTCACTAGAACAACAATACTCACCGTATTTACACAAGCCATAATCCAATTGATAGCTAGTGCAGGAACACCAATTTGTATCAAAATTAACCTTAGAAAATCCCAATTGACTCTGTCATATGCCTTTTCTAAATCCATTTTCAGCAGAATTGCTTTCTTCTTCTTACATTTGATAGTATGCAATAACTCTTGAGTAATACCAACAACATCATGTATTTGGCGGTCTTGTAAGAAACCAAATTGTTCTGATGAGATGTGTTTTGAGAGAACCGGCTTAAGACGTGCAACAATAATCTTGGAGACAATCTTATAAGACGAATTGCACAATGCAATAGGCCTGAAATCACCAAATGTCTTAGGGTCATTCACCTTTGAAATCAGTGTGATAAAAGTATAATTTAAGGCACCAGAGATGTACCCATGCTTCCTTGTGTACTCCACCATTTTCACAATATCATCACCCATGATATCAAAGAAATGCAAGAATAGTTCAACTGTCCATCCATAAGGCCTGGGACTTTTCTCCTTTGCAAATAGTTTCAGTGTCCTTTCGACCTCTTCCAGTGTGATTTCCATACATAATTCATCAGCATCTTCAGTCTCAAAGAATCTAGGATAGTGTCTTGCCACCTGAAGTTGTGAAGATAAATCACATCTATGATCAACAGTATAGATATTACTAAAATGCTTCATTGCTAAACCCTATAGTTTCTGTAGGCCCTTTACTTCATTCCCCTCCTCATATGACAATTTCCAAATTGTATTATTGTTTCTCCTTGCTGAAGCGAAAGTGTGAAAAAACCTTGTATTTTTATCCCCAAAATTCACCCACAGTGCCCTACTCTTCAGACGCCATTCCTTCTCTTCCCTTAAATAAATACTTTGTTTTTCAGCCTCCAGTTTCTTAAGTAACTCAAGTCCCTTACAATCTAAAGGAACCTCTAGATTTAATGAGTATAGATCCTGTAACTGTTCCTCCACATTCATCAGCTTCTGCCTATCCAATTGCTTCCTAGTATGTATCCAACTAGTAACTTTCAGTTTCAACTCCTTCAATTTCAAGCAGAACAGGTCCACTGGATTCAAATCAAAATTGTTGTTTAAATTCACCCAAACATCCTTGATAAAATGTGCAAAGTCATCATGAGTTAACCAAGAGCAGTCGAATTTAAAGGGATAATTATGCTGAACATCACAGTCCTCCAACTACAAGAAGACAAGCGAGTGATCCGATATCTTACGCTTCCCCACCCAGTATCTATACTAGCGGCATGACTCCAGCAATGTAGAATGAACAAGGAATTTATCCAATCTTTTGTGTATCCCATCCTGGCCACCTCTGCCATTTGTCCAAGTTGGAGTGACGACCCCCGTAACAACATCAATCAGGTCATTATTGATAAGAAACTCAGAAAAGAAATATGCTAGAACATCCAATTTCGCCTTAGTTCCCCAAATTTCCTGTGCAAGTCGGGTAAAGTTAAGATCTCCCGCCACTATAATATTCTCCATCTTCAAAATCCCTGAAGATTGTAGTCCTAGCTAGAAAGCTTCCCTATCTTTATATGGGGCATAACAATTTAGGATAGATAAACACAAAAGGAATAGAACCTAGGGTCCCATGCCACCAACAAACCCCCAGACATCCCATCAGAACAAATAGCAGAAATTTCCCAACCGGTGAGTATCCCTGCAATTTTAGAAATTGCAGTAATATCATCACACATTGTTTCTTGCAACATAAGTATATTCAGGTGAGTAGTAGAAATAAGATTGGAGAGGGCCCTAGCTCGCACAACCTTCCCCAACCCCCTGACATTGAGTGTGCAAATTGACATTAAGGGAACAAATCACGGGGGATGTTTGCTCTAAGGCCCCCAGTAAGGTTAGCAGTAACATTGTTCTCCACCAAATCACCCTTTTCCAATTCAGAAGATATTCCCCTATTCTGACTGTCATTCCCGTGTTTGTTAATAGGATCAACAGTCTCATTCCCCAATGTTATACGCTCAGAAATAGGAATAGACCCAGATGCCGAGTCACAATCTATACCCACTCCCTTCCGGCCTTTATTCCTAGGTTTCCTGAGTGTAACATTCTGGAATCTAGTAGCATTAACAGATTGAACCAGAGGGTTAGATGAAGGGTTTTTAGAAAAAATTGGGAGAGGGGTAAGAACATCAACACTGACAGAGGTATTGTAACCAGCCTCCCCTAATAAAATAGTGTTGTCAGTAGTGTATGGTCCAGTCTCCGTTAATCTTGCAGCCCCCATAGTCTCCCGAAATATATCTCCATTCAAAGGAAAATCTCTATTACCCACTTCAACAGGGTTCCCAACCAAAAGAAAATCTCTTCGACCCACTTATGTAGAGTCATCAATACCCATATGGACAGCCTTCACAAAGTCTCCCTCCGTACTGCAACATCCCTCCATAGTAGGCATATCAGAAGGCCCACAAACCTCCACCGAAGGGTTACTCTCCCCAAAAAGTCCCCTACAAACCTTAGACTTATCCGATGTAGAATAACACCTATTCTGAGAACTCATATCCCCAATATTACCCAGATTCAGGATAGTATCCCCCGAAGCCAGTTTCTTATCTAGTATGACCTCAGCATCACAAATCATTTATAATTCATCATCAGGAATAACAGGAATAGGAGAACCAAGTCATGGAGACAACTTACCAGGATGAAAATTCTGCACATCAGCATCCCCTGCCAGGTCCTGAAATAGTTTCTCCTGTGTTTCAACAGGGGTAGGTGATGGCCTCAACACTATCAATGACCGAAGCTCTGGACAATGTGAGCGAATGTGACCCGCAAGTTGGTAGAAATGACACCGAAACGGAATTTTGAAATAGTCTAGCCTCTGTCTCCAGACACGTTCACCCCACAGCAATTCAATTTTCGCAGGAAGGCCACGGGACATATCAAAATCCACCATAACTTTAGCAGACCGTCTATCGTAACCATATAGGGAACAATTATCTAGCCTAACAAAATGTCCAACCAAGTTTTCAATGCCGATAAGAATTTCCTCCGTCCATAATTCTATCGGGAAACCAGGGATGAGAAGCCATAGATGGAAAAAAATTTGTTTTTCCCTTATAGGATCAAATGACAGATGCCATTTCTTCAGGCACAGTGACCCCTCCTTAAAACACCAGAACCGCTTGAGAATAAGCCCAACATGTTCCTGTTTTGAAAAAATAAACATGATCCAACCATTCAAGAGTTGCATAACTCTCAGCATATCCCCAACAATAGGCAACCAGTGCTTTCTAACCCATTCCACTGGCTCCTTTTGTTCTCCCACTGTGAACTCCAGTCGACCGACTATAGCCCTAGAATTTAACATCTGAATACATTCCAAATTTGTTTCCATTGGAATAGTAAAACTATCCAGTCCCTCCCTCACCTTCAATGCCTTAGCATTCCGCCATTTACGAGCTTTTGAACCCCTGAATCTATTAGGCCATCCATGGTTTAGTTTACGGTTCAGCTCCCATCCCTGGAACTCACCAGCAACCTTAGAAAGTGACCCACTCTGATCCCCATTAGGGTTACCAATAGTACCTCCGAAACCGGCAGGGGAATATTGAAGACCAACGGTTTCCATCCAATGTCCCATCAAAAACCTACCCCCACCAAGGTAACCGACAGTTGTCTCACCAATTCCAAGATGGGAAACCCGTGTCACATTACTAGGTCACAATCAAATGCAAACCCTAAATGGAAATCGAAGTGTATTCCAGCAATAAGACAACGCCAATACCTGGAGCCCACCTCACCAAATATAGTAGTAAGATGTGAAAAATGATCTGCAAAAAACTGGAAACCACAAAAGTGCTAAAAATGACAAGTTAAATGTAGCCAATAAGAAGCAACAAACGTACACCCGCTTTCCACTTTTTTTATACTTGGCTGGTACTAGGTTGGCTCAGAGGAACCAATGTGACTCCAAGTTGTTGTTGCTTAATATTGGACCGCATCAACCAGCATTATCTGCCCAGATCTGCAGAATGAACTCAGAAATCCTCTGAACCCTAAACCTAGCCATCTCCTTACTTTCACCAATGTATTTTGAGTATCTTCCTTTTCCAATCTTTTTCACAAATTTATTTGTTACTAAGTGCTTGATAGATTCATGTTTAAGATTGTTTTATAATGTTTTTTATTTTTTTTTATTTTATGAGTGGACATGACTTTTTCTAAGTACCTTTTATTTTTGGTAATGTTATCTATGGTTACATTTTAGTTTCATTCTTATATTAATAATTAATAAATAATTGACTTTTCAAAAGTTAAATTATAACAATTGAAATTCCACTTTTATCTTAATTATTAAATTTTAATAATAATATGTTGTCAATTTTCAAAAATTTAAAATTATAAATTTATTTAAACATTTAGTCAATTTTACTATTTGGATAAATGTAGAATATCCAAATTTTAAATTACGTGTAAATTTCTACATAAAAAATTATTTATGAATTCAAACATATAGATTTTGAATCCATGAACAAAGAGAAAATTTTGATAAGGATAGTGCATCATGCATCCACTGTAACACGCACACAAATATTCTTAAGATCTGATAGACCAGAGTTGGTAGTAATGGACGTTAACCATCACCATTATCATCATCGCAAAAACATTATGAATTTCTCAAAAAAATGATTGGATGCTTATTTATGGCATGCATTCCAAATTTAATGCTTTAAATATTTATATATGTGGAAGTGAATGATAGAGTAAGTCTATACGTTGTGTTGATTGGTGCTCTTTTTTTGGTGAGGAGAGGAGATCACATGGGGAGGGGGGGGGGGTTCGGTTGCTAGGAAATATCCTACCATGTCCATTTATATTGGGGAATAAACTATAATAAGGAAATGGAAAAATATATTTCCCCATATTAAGGCCCAAGGGGGCTTAATTTTGTTAAATGACAATATGAATATTAGGGTATATTTTATTACATTTCGTGTAGAAGCGATGGAGGGAAACTCAGGGGGCAAGGGCGTGACATATTGATTCTGATGGAGGAGGGATACTCAATCAAGCTGGGGGATGATGTCAAGTGTGTAGCCCAACTAGTATTTTGTTTTTGATGAACCAGTGGAGGCCAAGGGAGGCGAAATTCACTAGTCGACGGCAAGAGCAAGGGCGTGACCAAGGCAAGGGTTTCCACTGCTTTTGTTCCAAACAAATTTCACAAGTTTATTCTTAAACCCTCCCTTCCAAATGAAAGTGCTCAAGGAATGTGTCATTTTAAATGCATCCTATTCATAGGGTTTTGAAAACACTTTCTTATTGTTACAATGAAACATGGTTTTATTGTTTTCAGGGTGCTTCAATTGGGGGTTTTCTCCAGTCTAATATCAATATCAATTTCATTACTCTTCTAGGGTTTTTTCCACTTTAATCCTGGTGTTTGTCTTTTGTACATGTCACCCTTTTTGTTGTGAATGTTGTTAATTTGTAGGGTTTTTTTGGCATATAGAGGATGTAAGTTGTGAAGGCTCCAATTGTAGGGATATTTAATGCTAATCTCATTGGAATACCCCTCCTTTCCCTCCTACCATCGAGCAAGCAGCCCCTCTAGGCTCATATTCAAAACAGGATAAACGTCTTTTCAAAGGTGGAAAGCCATGCCAACTTCATTATTTATTTCATTCCCCAGCCTCAACTCTTGGCTAGAAAAAAACACCCTCAGCTACTTGGGTATTATATATTCCCACCTACCCGCAAGCAAGCACATATAAGGGAGAGGGGATGGAAGTTGTGCGGGCTCCCATTGTAGCCTCATTATGCCATGTATAGGAGATGCCTACATTTTTCAGTAATACTTCCATGTAGCTCAATAAATGACGATTTTAATTGTGTAAAACTCTGCAAATAAGAAATATGAGTTACTTTGCAAGTTGCAGTTCAGATATAACTTGTCTCTATGAAGCAGTAATAATGTCCCTTTATTCATATGATTTTTCTTTTGAAGGTTGCGTTTCAAAAAAGGTGAATTAAAATCTTGTAATTCTTCAATTTTACAGGGGATCCTATTATTATCTAGAGACTATAAGGACACTCTTGTTGCTCTATTTTATGTACTAGCACATATCCACATTAAACCTGGCTCGATGATCCTTGCTAAGAGGTTCCAAATCCCTCTCAGTGCCAATATTTAGAATTTGAGATTAGCACCTATTGGTTATAAGTCCAGTACATGTGTTTCTTTGTTATATGTAAAAATACTTGGTGTAGCTTGGATAAACATGGTTTAATTAATAGAGTATAAAGTTAAATAAACCAAACCATGTTTTGAGTCTTGCTTCTTGGTTAATTTTCCCGTTGTGACACTTTTCCACCCACTATGAGACCGTGGTTGTGCTTAGCTTAATAAGCATGGACTTATGTTTATGCCATGAGCTTTGCTAGTGCAAAAGAAAAACTAAGAACCAATTAAATTGCTTGTTTCACCAAAGATAGTATCTGCATCATATTTTTATGTAGCATCTGTAGATTGAGCTTGCAAGTGAGGTAAATTGTCATTGTATCTAGAATTGAAGAATCTTTATTTTGTGTGAATTTTAAAGACTTGTATATAGTGAAGACATCTATATTATTTCTTCTTTCTGTAAATATATATTGTAGGATAGACTCGTTAGAGTTCTTAGTAATATAGATATTGGGATAGAGCATCAATAGCATGGAGATAGAAGTTTGTGCTAGTGGCACTCTAGATTTTCTTCGAAAATGTTCTCACCAAGCCATGGTGAGAAAATGGGTGCTTAATAATCATGGAGTTATGGTTGAACTATGAGATTTTAGATCCACCGTCTCAAAATCAAATTTAGTTGACTACACAAACACTACTTCTTGTTAGCTATATAATTCCCAGAAATTGGAGTTTAGTATCTCATCAGTAAGTTTGTAGGTTTTGGATCACTTTTCTCTTGCGTGGAGGATGTTTACTATGAAATGCTATTATTTTCCTATTTAAGATTTTTACTTTGAATAGTGCAATTTCATGGGGAGAATTTTTCTTCTAGAGTAAGACAAACTACAGAAAAATTGTCTCATTGATGTATATTACTAAACCATTTTAGTGAAAATTTAGCGGTATATTTGAAGCATACTAACAATTTTGTATCTATTTACTCTCAATATTAGTTGGTAGCAACGGTCTTGTTTGGATTGATAATCATTTCAGTCCTCATTACAATGAGGTTTTCACTATTCACATTTGAGTTTTGTAACATATACAAAAATTAGGGTTATTAGTTATCAAGTTGTATTTGGGTTTACAATTTCAGTTTACATATCATGTAATACCCCCAATTTTGACTTGGAATGTATTTAATCAAAATTATGTAAATGATGTAAATGTGCTAGTATGGATTCCTAGTGTGGAGCTCAAGGCCAAGGACCAACTAGTGAATGGCTAGGCATGTATGATGTATATATTTTTATTTGGACCATATTGTTGGCTTACCATGCCAATTCAAAATATATGTAAATATTATGTTGGAAAATAATAAAATGGTCCAAGATGGTTGTGTAAAGAGAACTAGAGGGGCTATTATTCCACCAGAGGGGAAGAGTAAAGGGGGCCTATGGGAAACTAAATCCTATGTTTCTAAGTGTCAACCTTAGAACTCATCGAAAATTATGCCATGTGCTTTAATTGAGGCAATTACCTTCTCTTGACTATTAAACCCAATCAGTGAATGCATATGTGAGATTGGTGGAAAAAGTCACTTCATGTAGTTATTGAAGCATGGGGGTTGTGACAGTTATGTCAGTTGTCAGCGGTCATATTTATTCTATGGTTAGAAGCTATGTCAGTTTCATTTTCACCCTTACCTCATATCCTTAGAGTCAACACCCTTTTGATCATTCTCTCATGCAAGATTCTACACTACGTAGATTTTCCTATGGCTATTCATGTCCATTATCAGATTGTGTTTAACCCATAAATTCTAATTTGGATATAGAGATGCATTTTTGGAAGGGAAAATAGATGGTTGTAAGTGACCATGGAGGTTGGGCAAGCTAGGAACCTTTAACCATTGAGTTTTGCTACTTTTGGATGCTTGAGAAGCCATGGATTAATGTTGCAGGAGATTCTCCAATAGCATACAACGGGTTGGAATCTTACTGCACACATTGGTAAGCACTGTAAGGGTTGGATTTATTGAGGGAACTATGGATCAGTGAAGGGAAATTCCTTCCTTGTGTTGTGTGGGGAGGTAGGAAGGAGTGCCATGGTTGTGATGGCTTAGTGAGACCCCTGTAGAGCTCTATTGGAGCTTTTGGCTCAGCATAGAGACTAGATTGGGTTGTGGGATAAGAGAGTGAATCTTGTAGGTGTATCCTTCGCCCTAGTGGCCTCATAGCCTAGCTTGGGGGTGGCCTCTCATAAAAAAGAGTATATGTTGGACAAAGTGCCCATGTCTGGGTGGAACGTCTCTCTTACACAACCAGTTGCTTGGATCTTCTTTGTTTAAAGATAAGTATTCTTATGTATTTAATGTGCAATGATTTTGTATTCATGTGATCATTATGCCTATAAATTACATGTTGTGTGTGTGGATTGTGTTATTTTCGCTGTGTGTTTTTATTTCCATATCTGCACATGCATTTTAGCTGTTATAAATTCGTAATTATGGTTATGGGGCGAGATCTAGAGACCCCTGAGTTAGTTAATATCCCCTATGTTGGCCTGATTAGGTGAAGGGGATGTTACATTTCAAGATCAATAACATCCATACTTCATGTGATTATTCGGTGTCAAAAAATGTGAGGATTATTCAACAGATTGTGTTTTGGGACATGGCATAAATTTTGTTGAGACTTGATATCCATATTCATGTCATTCTAGTTTTAAATATCAATCAATATTTTCATAGCCAAAATATTGCATCATGCAAGGCAAATACATGGTGCAACCTTCGCAAGTGAGAAATTGGAAAAACAACCCTCCATTTGATAGTTTTAGCGAGATGGGAAATTCTACGATTAAGAAAATTTTCCAATATATAGAAAATATTTATTACATTTCCAGGCTACCAACATGGCAGTTATCAGAGTACAGATAGCCAAGTTTTCCAAAACCTACTTCAACATACATTCTATTTTCAAATTTAGTCCTCACTATATAACTACATTCTTGACTTTCACATTGAATGAGTTTGCATAATCTTTCAGACTCTTCTTGGACTCTTCCTTCACTCACGAACACTAGGAAGCTTGTCCTCGTTCAGATATGACTCCTTTCAATCACTCAAGAGAACATTAAAGCTAATTTGCATGAAACATGGAAACCTGTACAAGTATTCGAAATGGGAACACTTGGAAATGTGACCCCCCGAAAATGGGTACATTGGGGAAATACAATATATAAAAAATACAAAGTATATAGATATATAGTTTTTTTTAAATAACACATTAGTTTGCAAGAAAATAAGAATGATACATATAAGTGAAATTTTAGAATGAATCTTGTGTCTATATTAACTCTAATAGATGATTACACAATGCAAAATCCTATAGCTTTGTGGCCTTTACTAATTCCAATACCATACCCTTATACATGATAGAATTCAGTGGAAATGCCACAATCCTACTGTCCCTAAAATCCCGAGAAATATAAAATATGTTGAAATTTGAATGGGTTATGAAATTTTACTTTTCCATGTGAACTCTAATGACGTTGGAACCACTCTCAAACATTTTGAAACAATTAATGGCAATGCTAAAAATTTAAGTAAAAGGATGGAAAAGGTGGAAAAACTCCTCAGAGCTCAATCCTTATCTCTATTTTGTCTTAAAGGGTCATTGGGATGGACAAGACGATATTTTCCTACGAGTCCCACATCTCTGATGGGAACTTGGGTGGCCTCGGAATATTCCCAAAACATGCCCTAAATGTGATTGATATTTGTTGAAATGCCTTGGAAATGTCGTTAGCCATAACATATGACATTTCCATATTTGGAAATGTTGTAAAGTATGGCCAAGGACATTTCCAAGGTGTTTTGTATATATTTTCACATTTCTAGGACAAGTGCACCACCATTATAGGTGTTTCCTACAGCTTATCATTAAATATATTCTCTGGCACAAGGCTTCTATTACAACTTTAAAGAGCACACCGGAGCTCGACACAACAAATTTATGATGGATCATGTTTCCTTGACACCACAAGGCCTTAAATGGTTTTATATTCATTTAATACGAGTTGGGACTAAGGTAATACCCACTCTTTATTTTGACATAGGAAGTCATGTAACATAATTATTTTCCTCTCCCGTGGTTCAATTTTAAATTTCTCTAGAATGTTTTATTTTTATTTTTTTGGTCTAGAATAATTTTTGTATATGTAGTTTATTTTGTGTAATATTGCTTCTTGTATTGGTTTGTGTCTAAGAATTCTTTATATACTAAGTATATTCAATGATTGCATCTACATCAGTAGCATATTCCTACAAGTGGATAAGGTTCAAACCAAGCGAGGGAAATTTTTAGTTGATAAAATGATTTCACTTTTGAATTTTCTCAATGTCTAAATATGCTAATTTTCAAGCCGGTCATTATTGCAAATTGAGCCTTGGATTTCCATTGTCTAAGGGATCCTGAGAATAGCAATCCCTCAAATGCTTAATGTAGTTATGTGGTAAATTTAGGGTTGGGAATATCTCAGTATTGATAAGATCAAGTTAAGTAGATGTTCATTTTTCTCTGTTTTCTTTGTTGTTGATAATGTTTATTGATTTGTTTGTCTAAATCATTTCAATTTCCTTTCTTTGACACTAAGTGAAAATAGTCTCTATTGACTATGGTTTTCTATCAAATAAGAATTTCCTAGGGATCACACAAAGAGCTCAAATCCATTATTAATATTGTTTCTCCTCTAAACTATTTGGTAACCACATATATTGGTTGGGAATCACACCCATCTGAGATTATTTTTTATTATGCAAGTTTAAATTTCTTAAGTGAGTCCTCTTCTTCAAATTGGAAGTTGTCAGTGAAAGCACTCAATAGCACGTTTGTCCTCCTATTGGGTTTCCAGCGGTTCCTCAAACTGATATAATAAATGCTTTGCTTCCAGGATATATAATCATGATGGTAGTTTCCAACTTGCACTGGAGAGTACTAATGTATCTGCAATCGTTAAGTATTTTGTTTGGAACTATAAAGAAAACAAAAAATGAGTATAATGGGAATATTTGCTTCGATACACAAGAAAATTATACATTGACAATGCTAGGAAGATCAAGGGAATCATGAGCATTGATTTTGGCTAGATTTTGAGCTGGTGAATGATCTGTTGTTCTCATAGTTCACCCACTCACGATCATAGAAATATGGTGGATGGAAGAGCCACCTATTGAGCAAAATTTTCTACCCCCATTGATGTTGAAGGTGGGTGAGAGGAAGGGAAACTGGCACAACACAAAATTTGTGGGAGCGAGGAAACATTAGGGAATAAATCCAATATCAATAGTCGGAACTTGGACTATCAGAACAATAGAACTATAATTTATTTATATGATTAGTCCAAGCATTCTTCACCTCTAGAATCCTACCAAAAGAGAATAGTTGAAGGCTATAATGCTAGTGTGTGGAGTCAGTAGACTGTAAGCCAGATTTTGGAAAACATTGGTTTGATAATTGTTCAGTTATGGTTGAGAGATGCAAGACATTTGTGTCAAACCCAAGCATGAAAACTTCAAGGATATTTATATTTTATATATTCAAAGCAAGAAAAAAAAACATATATATATATATATATTTAAAAATAGTAAAAAAAAAGAAACATTATGATTATTTAATCTACATTTCAAAAATCAACACTTCTATATGATATTAACACCCACTTCCCATTATAATGAAATTTGAGTAGTAATGTGGAATCCCTTCTTTGCACTAACTCTCTACTTGAGTGCCTAGAAGAACTCTGCATCAAACCACACTGAAAATTGCTAAGAAAATCAATTCTAAATAAAGACTACATTTGGTTGAATACAATATTCTTGTTGTGGTGGATTGCTTTTGGAAAAGTTTGGTTCATAGTTATTTTTGAGGGGTGGGATATGTGTGCATATATTTTATATAAAAGGTTTGAATACTTGGTTATTTGGTTGAATACAATATTCTTGTTGTGGTGGATTGCTTTTGGAAAAGTTTGGTTCATAGTTATTTTTGAGGGGTGGGCTATGTGTGCATATCTTTGATATAAAAGGTTTGAATACCTCGTTAGTGGTTAATTGTAGGAAATTAAGTACTCTTTCAAAATAGGGTAAAATAGGTTGATCCATTAAATTTCATGTATCACATAATCTTGGGATTTGAGTTTATGCAGTGATTTCAACAATAAGAATAAAGATTAAAATGGACCCTACAATTCTATTTTCTCAAAGTTTTGGGCCCCATGGAAGATGACAACATCTCCAAACTATGTTACAAATGAGAGTTCTCAACTCATATTGGTTTTAATTGCACGACCCATGCATCTCAAAACAACCAGATCTCATTGAAACATCTCTCTTGCTAAAGGTAATATCCCTAGCACAATATCTGCACCAAAATTATCCACAAATATGATAGTCAATTCTGAATATTACTTAGTTGATGGTTATGGTGTAGCTTTATATAACTCAGTTAAACTCATCCAATCATAAAACTGACTAGGTATGTTTGTTGGAATCTTAATGTAGATATCGCAATGATTGAATCTTTTGTGCAGCCACTTGCAACCACTTTGCATCTTCAACAATCCATTTTGTATCAAGCACAAGTATGGGGGAGATTTGAACAAAAACATAACCATCTGCTCAATTTTCCACACAGTATTGACATCAAAATCGAAAATCTCATGGTATCTCAAGGATATGGTCTTAACACCATCACAGTAACCTCGAGCATTTCATCTTCATTGATATGTACTAACCACTATGCAATTTTATAAATCATATAATCTCAGAGTGAAACATCCACATCCCTTCCACTATTATCTCACCGAGAACACACCTTGATGCAACAACCTTTATTGCTACAACTTTTGTTTGTTTTGATAGGCCAGCTTGGATCTCTTTAGTAACCTTGATCAAGTAGTAGAAACATTCTTGGGGTGTGATCAACTTCAAAAATGAGGAATGCTTACTGCTTCTTAAGGCCTAACAACTACCTACACTTCATTCTTCCATCATTTTTAATCCCTTCTGAAAGTTGTCTCATGCCCATACCTCTTAATCATGGAGTTTGGAAACTATTTGATGCTTAAAAATGATATTGTTTCATTATGGAATGAACCTAGATCTATTATTTGAGGTCGATTTTCTAGCTCTCGAAGCATGTACTTGCCAGAAGAGAGGCCTAGTTGTTGTTACAATGTATGGATATTGAGGGTTTGTTGTTTCCCATATTTTTTCCTTACACTATCAACCTCTGATATCATCCACAAAACTAACCCAAGGGTTCTCAAATAACAATCATACACATAAGCAATCACATTCGACACATGAATTTACCATGGGGAAACCCTCTTTGACTTGAGGGAGAAAACCCCAACAAAAACTTCCATAGTATATTGATAGATAACAAAGAATGTATTTTACATCAAGCATCCCTGGTGCAATTACAGAGCAAGAGAAATATAAAGAAAAGAGACTCAAAATAATATCTTGCACAAATAGAAGCGCCTTTCCTTCAATGGAGAATAGAATTCGCTTCACATTGAATTCATCAATCTTGTATAACATATTTATATATTCTTCACATGCATCGGATTCTATTTTTATCTTCTAACTTCATGATGAACTCCTCCTCCATCTGGATGTATCAATCTTGCATGAAGAAGAGTGCCCCACTTCTCGCCTAGTGCATTTACTCACTAAACCAAGTCTTAGGATGAATTCACCCCTTGACTGAAAGATTTCCCACTTAGTTAGGTGGCTAACTTAAGTGTCTTCATGCAAGTGTCGCAGCTCAAGTGTTTTTTCTTAGTTTAACATAAGTGTCGTCAAGCAATAACACTTAGTTAACTAGATCTTCTTTGTTATCACTTAGTTAACTCTCTTAACTAATTCTTTCTTGTTAACATCACCGTAGTGATTAATTTGAGTTCTCCTTAGATTTACCGAATTCTTCACCGAAGTTTAACAACTCGAATTCTCTCTTAATTAATTTTTGTATGTGCAATTCGAATTCTCTCATATCTTATCACGTCTTATCTTTATCTCTTGTCTTATCTACATGGTCCACATGTGCCATCTTATTTATCATATCAAATATACTAAGGATATTTTACCAATGATGTGATCATATTGTCCTACTATCGTTCCAAGTGGTTATATGCTAAACTAATTCACTCTAGGTGTGGTCAGTCCCTAGGGGGGACTTAATAACTTAGCTGTTACATAAAAAATAATACATAAATAATTTAATAAATAAATACAATTAATAATTAGTAAATAATAGTAAACAATTAATAAAAGAGTTGCACCCCTTCATTCTAGTCACGATGGACTATTTAAACAAGTCCTACATTGTATTTTTATCATCTTACATTTTATTAATTATCAAATATTGTGGGATTTTCAAATAATCGTGAGTTTCTCGAATTAAGTCCGCGCCAAGTGGTATCAGAGAACAGTTTTGTATCCTCTCATCTCATGCATTCTCCATGTTGCATACACTCATCCATTTCTCCCCATTACCTATCACACCTGCTCCTCATCCTCCTCTAATCCCTTTGCTTTGGTGCTCTCCTTTATCCATTTTCCATGCTCCCACCTCCAGGCACTAGTCCCCACGCTCCTTGTCCCCACGCTCCTTGTCCCCACGCCCCATCTCATCTACGTCTTCCCTATCTCTTCCCCCATCTCCACACTTCTCATCTGGTTGCAGCACTCCTGCGAGCCTTCTCCACACACCAGCTCCCTTCCTCTCACCGCCTCCCGCGCCTTCCATTCATCCCTTCCTCATTTCTCCTTAATCACTCATCCAATCGTTGCGCCCTTCACACAAAATCACGCCATCACCCAATGCTCTATGCCTCTCCTCCTCCCTCATCACCAGTGCTCCCATTCCACCCCCTTCTCTTCCCTCGTCCTTCCACATCTACCTCGCTCCTTCTTGCATCACCATTGCATCCTCCCTATTCAAAATTCATCTCTTCCCATGCATCCAACATGATCCCATAGACTTCTCTCTCTCCACCCATCTCTATCGCTCCCCACTCTCCACCACCACCTCTCCACACTACGCACTCCCCATACTCTACTATACATAGTCTTGCTCGCCTATTCCTTCTTTCTCCCCATTATCCCTACAACCAGTCGTCTCCTCACTCCCCTATGTGAAAATCAAGATCACAGAAGGATCTTCTCAAGCAAACAATTACTCTCACAAATTGCCTTGCAAAAACTAGTCAAAGAACACATTAAACAGTCATGAATTTGATGCAAACAATAAAACTCTATTGAATAAGTCTACATAAGCCAAAATTGGGCAATGTAATGGCTATACAAATATATAATTACATCATAGATTTGAAATCCAAATAAGACATTCGAAATACTCACAAAGGCAAGCTTACTAAAAAGGTGAAAACCCCCCTAGGTGCAAAAAACACTTTCCAAATCACCTCTAAGGCTCACAAATTGGAAAATTCTGAGTTGAATGGTGATGTATGATGGAAAATCATCCTTATGACAACTTTTGGAGAGAGGAAAAATCATGGAGGGTGAGTTGGCCCAAAAGCTGTTGTATCCAAGCCAACTAACTTTTATATTTTCACCAACAACAGTAAAAAGCAGTAAAAAGAAGTGATTGCACCTTCTAATCCAGGAATTGAAAGAAATCAGACAGAATCTCAGGAAGTCTTATCTAGAATCTCCTCAAGTGTGTCCTAGTGACTCAAGATGGCATGTGGTCCACAAAAGACAAAAATATGGCCAACTACCTAGTCAACACCTAGGAAATTAATCAAATGACTAATGTAATGTATCCTAAGTATGGAATGGGTATGAATGCGTTTTTAATATTCTAACACCCTGCTATTCCACCATTAGGGCTAAAAAAACAAAAAATAACCCTAATTTTTTAATAAAAATTAAATATTACCTATTTACTATTTTGTTTATATTTATTTTTATTAAAAAAAATTACAATTCAAATTATAAAAAAATTGAATAAAAATATTTAAATATAATAATAATTATTTTTATTTTTTATTTAATTCAAGAATTATAATAGTTATTATTATTATTATAATAACTATTATTAATTAACTCTCAAACTTTTACGTGAGCCATGAAGTCAATTACGGAAGAATTGAGTATGATTTTTTATCAAAAAATGAGAAGGATGGATGAAATACTTGATCATATGGAATAGTCAGTTGTAAAATATCCTCACAAATCTGTTGAAAGCACCTTCAATAAAATAAGCCAACAAAGCAGACCGAAGGCCTCCCAAGACAAGGACTCAGAAACTAAACCTAAATCTGATTTTCAGGGCCCGAAAAAAACCTCGGATAAGGAACATGAAAATAAGGAAATTGATGTTTTGGACATTAAAGTGAATAACATGGCCAGTTCCATATCACCATCTAATTCTCACATCAATAAGGAGGAAAATGTGCCCACAAGTGTAATGAGAAAAGCACTTGCACATTTCTCTCAACCAGTTTTTCCGGATACGTCTATTGATCTGATTGATGGAGTTAGAAACCATGGAAATAGTCAATATCTACTTAAACGGGTTGGAAGAATTGATGATGATTCTACAAACACAAGAGTAGATAGTTATGTATACGTTGTGTCCTTACCAACGGTTTCTTACATTCCAAATGATGATAAATGTAGGGGTCCTATTGTTGTTGAACCAAATGAAACAATAGTTATTGCATCCCCATGTTTAGGAAATCTTATTAAGAAAGTTACTGCAGATGAATAACATTTATGTTTCTCCAAAATTGAAGTTTTGGACATAGTCATGTGGAAATCATGGACACTACAGTTCAATGAAGAATCCATGGATGTTATGATTCAAAGAAAACTAGTAAAAGACCTAGAGATTTCCAATCAAGTTGATGCCGGTTTAAATGTGTCATTTCTTTGACAACCACCAATAATCCTTGAAATTGTTAAAATTAAAATGCACACTCACTAAGGTTGTCATATGGGATCCATCTACTATAATATGGCTTGATGAAACTAAGAAGTCTCACATTGATGTCTTAAAAGTCCAAGCACTTAAGAATGACCATCACTTTGATTTCCAAGATCAAAGAGTATCTCTTAAAAATACTTCCATTATTATGACATCTGACGTTGGATCCACAACCAATGGAAAAAGTGGAAGTAAAGAAGATCCACAATTGCTCATAAATGAAATCCAAAAGACGACATGGAAAACAAATAATTACAAATTGTACTATTTCAAAAACTCCCCACTTAAGCAGAAGGGATTAAAACACAAGGTCCAGGAACACATCCAGATAAGGAACCAATCCAGAATGCACATTTTAAGTAAGTGCTTCAAAATCAGATCAAGAATAAAGTTGTTATCAGTAAAATCAGCCTTGAGGACAAAGCTGCCCTTAAAGTGGGTGGCAATGTTACATAAAAATAATACATAAATAATTGAATAAATAAATTTAATTAATAATTAGCAAATAATAGTAAACAATTAATAAAATGGTTGCACCCCTTCATTCTAGTCCCCGCAGACTATTTAAACAAGTCCTACATTGTATTTTTTACCATCTTACATTTGATCAATTATCAAATTTTGTGGGATTTCGAATAATTGTGGGTTTCTCAAATTAAGTCTACACCATCAACCATGGTTATTAGTACATCACACACCATACATGCTTCGATATGCAAAGCATCACCTCAACACATGAGGCACCACCTCAACACATGAGGATCTGTCTTGACACACAAGACCTTAGCCTTGACTAGCAAGACTGTACAACATCATCACTTTGAAAAACTAAGCACTTGCCTCAACACATGAATCTTAACCATTCTTGAGTCCAAATCAATGTTTTTCTCCAAGTTTCCCGATTCTAACTCGGGATCCTATAAGGAACTACCTTGACACACGAGGCTCAATCTTCACACACAAGATTGACTTGGAGAATGACTCATGATGTTGTAACTTTAACACACTCTCTCAGCGAAGGAGGCATTCTCTACCATGCCAAGCTTGTCTCGGAAGTATCTATACTTCCTCACGGATAGAGGCTTAGTCAACATATCTACAATCTGCTCACCAGTAGCAATGTACTCAAGTCTTATGGCACCTCTCTAGACCATGTCTCTGATGTAGTGATAATTTATGTCAATGTGTTTCGATATGTCATGAAACACAGGGTTTTCTGAGAGCTTAATGCATCTCTGATTGTCAGATCGAATGACTGTAGTCTCAAGCTTCTCATCAAAAAACCCATCAAGTAGCTTTCTAATCCAGACAAATCCTCGACATGCGGTACTAGCTACAATATACTCTACTTCTGTAGTACTCTGGGCTACGAAACTATGCTTCCTGCTGGACCAATATTTCATAGTTGATCCCAAGTTAAAACAAAATATGGATGTACTCTATCAGTCCACAAAAATACCACCCCAGTAAGATTCGGCATATCCAAGTAACATCACTCCACCAATGGAAGCATATATGATTCCATAAGAAATCGTACCTCGAAGGTATCTAAGCACATGCCTGGAAGCAACCCAATGTCTATGTCTTGGCTCAGACATGAACTAACTCAAGGTACTCACTGCATAAGATATGTCTGGTCTACTATGTATCAGATACATCAAGGAACCAATAAGTTGTCTATACATGGTAGGATCCACTAGATCCTATCAAGAATTTGAATCATGTAGCTTATTTAGATTAGACACCATTGGAGTAGACATGGAATTACAATCCATCATACCAAATCTCTGCAATACATCAACTGTGTACTTTCCTTGAGAAAGAAAGATCTCATCTTTCCTTTTCCAAACTTCTAGACCAAGAAAATAGTGCATAAGACCTAAGTATTTCATTTCTAACTCAGAAGTGATCTCCCTCTTGCAACGATCTATATGTTTCTCCTCTCCAGTAAGGAACAAGTTATCAACAAAGAGAACCAAGATCAATGGTTGGTTCTTCATAACCTTGACGTATAGGTTGGGTTCAGGTTCACTTTTGGAGAATCCCAAGCTCAGAAGATAGTTGTCAATCCTTGAATACCAAGCCCTTGTGGAATGCTTAAGCCCATACAAATATTTTTTAAGTTCACACACATGGGAATCCTTCCCATGAATTACAAACCCCTAAGGTTTTTGTATGTAAACCTCTTCCTCAACCTCACCATTGAGGAAGGCAATCTTCACATCCATCTGGTGAAGTTTCCAACCCAAAACTGAAGCAAAATAAATTATGGTTCGGATAATAGTGTACCTGGGAACATGAGCGAATGTATCATCATAATCTATCCATTATTTCTATGAGAAACCACGGGCCACAAATCTTTCTTTATAATTTTCAATACTTCCATCAATTGCATGCTTGATTTTATAAATCCACTTGGAAGTTACTATTGACGTCCTGTCAAGTTTAGGAACCACTTCCCACGCATCATTCTTCATGATAGATTTGTATTCTTATACCATGGAATCTATCCATACTTGTTTCTTTGAGGCTTACTCATAGGTAGAGGGCTTTGAATCATTAATGTGACTCATATGTTCTACATATCCTGGAAATATTTCAATTCGCTTTCGCTCTCTGGATGAGCATGTAGGTGCTCCATGCTTTTCTTCCTCTTGCAAAATGTCTCGACACCATGCATATATCCTCTTAGCAGGAGGTTCATTAAGAGATATTTCTATCATATATTCTGGCTCTTCAAGATCAAGCGCATCTATGGACTCTTCTGGCTTCTCTCTCTCACCATATGAAAGGGGAGAATAAGAAACTAGATCCTCCATTATAGGAGTATCATGATCCTCCATATCTGAATCACACTGAAGTTATTTGGAGCACTTGAAGGCAACCTCTTCATGAAATTTTACATCTCTACTGACTTCAAGGTTTCTTTGTCCTGGAACATAGATTCTGTAGGATTTGGAGGATTCACTATATCCAACAAATTTTCCTTTCTTTTTGGATGGCTCCATCTTTGTCGTCTTCTCTATTGGTATGTGAATGTAAACAAGACAACCAAAAATCTTCAAGTGTCCAATATCTGGGTTTTCACTAGTGAAAACCTCTTCAGGAGTCTTTTCTCCCAAGATAACATGAAGGATTTTGTTCTGAATATAAATAGCAGTGCTGGAGGATTCTTCCCATAAGGATGTGGGAAGATCCTGATCACACATCATGCTTTTGCAGCCTCACATATGGTTACTTTCTTTCTTTCAGCAACCCCATTTTATTGGGGGTTGTAGTGTACAATCAGCTGTATTTTTATTACTGCATCTCGATAGAATTCATTGAATTCATGGGACTCAAACTCTCCTCCATTATAAAATATCAAATCACGAATGTGCTTCCCCGTCTGATTCTCAGGAAATGCTTTAAACTCTTGAAACTTGTTGAAAGTTTCACTCTTTGCTTTTTATAAAATAAACCTGTAACTTGCGAGAGAAGTCATCTATGAAAAGCACATAATACAAATAAACACTCTAGGAGGGTGTAGACATGGGACCACATAGATCGGAATGAATCAAGTCAAGGATCCCCTTGGATCTTTTGGTACTAATTGGAAAACTCTTCGTAATGTTTTTTCCAAGAGCGCAACCTCTACAAACACTATCGAAATCATATTTAAACATGGGCATACCTTTCACCATCTTTTGCAATCCGGGTAGTGCTTTGAAATGGAGATGACCAAGCCTTCTATGCCATAGCTCACAAGGATCGACTATGTCATGGATAATGGATTGAATGAGTTTTATAGGAACTTTGTAGAGACCTCCCTCTCTAACTCCAACCACTGATGCAAAGTTCAAGTCTTCATGCTTAGGCCACATGAGTGCTTTGTTGTCCATAAAGATAACTTTGAATCTTTTATCTTCTAGAACCGAAACAGAAAGGAGGTTCTTCTTCAATCCGGGAACAAACAAAATTTCATCCACATGTTGTACATATCCTGAATCCAACTAAAAATAAGTGGATCCAATCCCTTGGATCGAATAGGTGATATTATCTCCAAGCTCCACCTTATAGGAAAACTTATTTTCCTTCAGATTTGTGATAGCGCTCCTATATCCAGTCATGTGCTTGGATGCGCCACTATCTACCAGCCATGTCTCAGCACTAGAGGTAATGGATCCAGAAAGGGATGAGACAAGATAGTGCTCCTTCTTTGTCTCTTTATCATCAGATGAATTCTTTCTTGTAGGTTCACCTTATGTAGTAGTAGAAGCACAAAGCATTCTCTTGAATAATGACCCTTCTTATTGTTATTGAAACATTTAACTTTAGAGTCATAAAAGTTCTTGAAATCATTCTCCTTTTGATGAGACAATTTCCTGTGAGATTTCTTACCTCTTTTCATCCATGCCGCAAGAGCGAGGTTCTCTTGTTTGGAGGCAGTATACTTGCTCTGGATTCACCCTTCTTCTTGTAGGAAATCATGCCATAGTCTCTCAAAGTTAGGTTTCACTTATCAACCATTCATTGTATCCAATAATGTCTCCCATGAAGATGGAATACCATCGACATTGGTTTGAATGAGATCATCATCTTCAACTGTCACACCAATGGATCATGAGTTGATCTATTACTTGAGAGATCTTTGTGAAGAAGGAAGCCACAACTTCGTCCTTTTCCATCTTCAGATTTCAAAGCTTGTTCTTTAATGTTTTCTTCTGACTAGGCACCTTCTTCTCATAAATATTTGTTAAAGTTTCGAAGCATTACTTTGCGGTCTTCAATGGAGTAATCACTAGCATCAAATTGTCTTTCACCAAGTCATAAATTATCCTTTTTTATTTGGCTTGATTCTTCTTGAAGTTAGTGCACCTTGCATTAGTAGTAGGATCTTCAACAACATTGGATACATAGCCATCTAGGTTATGCTCTTCCAGGATATTCAGAATCCTGGCCTTCCAAGTATTGTAGTTCGAAGTTCCTTCAGGTCGCTCTTCCGGCCTTAATGAGATTGAAGCCTTTATTCTTCAAGTACTGTGCTCAATCAGGATCTACATAGGCTCAAGCTTGATTGTTGAACTTATCTCTTTCACACCCTGAGCTTTTATACCATGTTAATTTTTTATCTTTAATTCGGAAATGCAATAGTACTTGAAATCAAATAAAAATCATGCACATAAGCAATCACATTTGACACATGACCCTGGGGAAACCCTCTTTGACTTGAGGGAGAAAACCCCAACAAAACCTTCCATAGTATATTGATAGATAACAAAGAATGTATTTTACATCAAGTACCCTTGGTGCAATTACAGAGCAAGAGAAAGATAAAGAAGAGAGACTCAAAATAATATCCTGCACAAATAGAAGCGCCTTTCCTTCAAGGGAGAAGAGAATTCGCTTCACATTGAATTCATCAATCATGTATAACATATTTATATATTCTTCACATGCATAGGATTCTATTTTTATCTTATAACTTCATGATGAACTCGTCCTCCATCTGGATGTATCAATCGTGCATGAAGAAGAGCGCCCCACTTCTCACGTAGTGCATTTACTCATTGAACCGAGTCTTAGGATGAACTCACCCCTTAACTTAAAGCTTTCCCACTTAGTTAGGTGGCTAACTTAAGTGTCGTTTTTTAGTTTAACATAAGTGTCATCAAGCAATAACACTTAGTTAACTAGATATTCTTTGTTATCACTTAGTTAAATCTCTTAACTACTTCTTTCTTGTTAAAATCACTGTAGTGATTAATTTGAGTTCTCCTTTGATTTACTGAAGTCTTCACCGAAGTTTAACAACTCGAATTCTCTCTTAATTAATTTTTTTATGTGCAATTCGAATTCTCTCATATCTTATCACATCTTATCTTTATCTCTTGTCTTACCTGCATGGTCCACATGTGCTAGCTTATTTGTCATATCAAATATACTAAGGATATTTTCCCAATGATGTGATCATATTGTCCTACTATCGTTCCAAGTGGTTATATGCTAAATTAATTCACTCTAGGGGTGGCCAGTACCTATGGAAGACTTAATAGCTCAACAATGGTTAGTAGTACATCACACAATGTGCAAAGCATCACCTCAAAACATGAGGCACCACCTCAACACATGAGGATCATTCTTGACACACAAAGCACATGCCTCGACACATTAATCTTAGCCATTATTGAGTCCAACTCAAGATTCTTCTCCAATTTTCCTAAGTCGAACTCACGCTCCTGTAAGGCACTACCTCGATGTTAGAAAGTGGCAACAAGGATGGTCTTCTATCATTGCTTGTGTCCTTGCATGCTAGAAGACATAAAACAGGAAGCCAAGTGTATTAATGTCTTTTCCAAAGTTTAGACTTAGGAAAAGTACATTAAGTGATCTAATTATTAATTGACTTAATGGAGTCACTTTTATAAATTTCAAGTGAAAATAATTTAAGTGATGGCTAATCTAATCTTGGACATTGATCTCACTAGAGGATCTCATCCATTGATCCATAGTGAGAAGTTAGGGTTTTCTCTTGGCCACTGATTTAAAAGGAGGATTGATTTGGTGGAGAGGACACACATACACACAGAGAGTTTTCTTGCTCATAGCTTTCAGCCAGAGAGTAAGAAAGACAACATAGATGAAGATAGAGGAACTTCTATCCGGAGGATTGACAGGGTGACTTGGGAAAATCGTAGGAGGCCATACAGAGTTGCAGAGAGGACATACAAACATGCAGAGGCCGTACCGTGTGATGTAGGAAGTCGACCGCACAACATTCGCAGAAGGCTATACGAGTGACGCAGGGCCGTACAAAGCTCTCAGTACGCTGACGCGGAGCCATATAGGCTGACGTAGGGCCGTATGGATCAATCTGTACAATGACGCAGGACTGCTGTACTATTTGGTGGTTTTCTCAATGACGTTCGGTTGTACGATTTTTCCAGGTTGGGTCAAAATCGATTTTCTGGATTGTATTGTTTTGTATCTTTCATAATAAAATATCTTCTCAGACTGCTACACCGGTTTTCCCATCTTGGGTTTTTCCGGGGGTTTCCATACCAAAAAATATTGGTGTCTCTATTGATGTGATTGATGTTATATTTCTCTCAATTTTTATTTCCACTGCATTGTGAAGAAATCCATTTGTGGTTAAAAGTAATATTTGGAGTTTAATAAAAAATAAATAAACTTGCATACTTTGACTCAAGATTGGGTTTTAAGGAAATTTACATGGTATCAGAGCTCTTCTGAGCAGATCTGAGAAAAAGCAGCAGTGGTTGGATAGATCCGAGGAAGATATATTCCAAGGTTGACAGGTACAAGTCATTATGGTCGTACAGTTGAGAGTTGAGGATAGAATCCAGGGAGCACAGAACTTTCCTACTTGGAAAGAGAGGATCACCAGGATCCTGGATGTTAGTGATGCAGAGGAGCACATTGAAGAACAGAAGGTTTCTCCCACAGATCTGACAGATTTAGCTAGATGGAAGAAGGTATATTCTATAGATATGTTAATCATCTTGGATGGGGTGAAGGACCACATAGTACCTCACCTTTCCGGGAAGAAGACCGCATTGGAAATGTGGAAGGCTGTGGAAAGCCTTTACCAAAGTAAGAACGAAAACCGGAAGATGGTGCTACAGGAGAGGCTATGTAGTACCAAGATGGCCAATGGTGAAGGAGTGGTGCCTTATATCACAAGGATCACACAAATCAGGGATGAACTTGGAGAATTGGGCTCTAAGACCGAGGATGAGGATCTAGTTAGGATAGCTCTAAATGGATTTTCTAAGCCATGGGACGTCTTTGTCAAAGGCATGGTGGCTAGGTAGAAGCTCCCTACTTGGCAGAGATTGTGGGATTATTTTGTATAGGAAGAGATCCGTATGGGTCAAGGTTTAGGTTCATCCAGCGGTGACCATAGATCGTGGATGAAGAGGCTCTATCCCTAACAAGCAAACACAAGGGGAAGGCAAAGAAGAAGAAGGGTGGTAATAAGAACATTGACATGTGAAAGGTCAAGTGTTTCATTTGCCACAAGCATGGACACTTTGCATCCTAGTGACCATATAGGAAGAACAACAACAACACACAGATGGCAGATTCAACCGAGGTGGATGAGTTCAACAAGATTTTTGATGAGGACTTTTGTTTGATAGATTGCATGGAAAGCTCCATCAACAACAACATTTGGTACATTGAAAACGGTGTGTCTTGTCATATGACAGGACATAGATCATTCTTCAAGAGCTTGCAGGAGGGTGGAGTGAATATCCACATTGAGTTGGGAGATCATGCGCGGTATCAGGCAAGGGGAGTTGGATTGTTTTGTTTCGGGGGGAGTCTAGAAATCCCATCAGTTTTGCTGATGTATTATATGTTCTAGGGATGAAAAATAATCTCATATATGTTTCCACATTGGAGGAAAAGGGTTTTCTAGTGACTTTCCGGGATAGGAAAGTGTATATCATGCCCAAGGGGTCAGATCAGAGGTTGGATCAAATCATTGGGGTCCAGAGCGGGAAGGTGTACAGACTACACTTCGAGTCTGCAAAGGCTCTAGTGGGTAGCAAAAACAGTGAGAGTGAGTTGTGGCAGAGGAGGATGGCACACTTACATCGTGGAGCACTAAGGCATTTGACACAGGCAGTTATTGGAGTTCCTCTAGTATAGGAGGAGAAGCATAACTATTACAAAGGTTTTGCATTGGGGAAGAACATCAGTAGACCTTTCCCAAAGAGTGAGCACAAGTCTAAGGGGACCTTGGACTTGGTGCATTCGGATGTATGCGGACCGCTAAGTGTCCATTATTTTAGTGGTTACAATTATTGTGTCACATTCATTGATGACTATTCCAGGAATACCTGGATCTATTCCCTGAAGGCTTATTCATAGGTCTTCGAGCGATTTCAGGAGTTTAAGAATCTCGTGGAGAACTAGACATGGAGGAGGATTTGGATATTGAGGACAGACAACGGGGGTGAATACACCTCCAAGGAGTACTTGGAGTTTTGTTCATTAGAGGGTATCAAGAAGGAGCACATTGTTCCTCACACCCCACAATAGAATGGAGTGGTAGAGAGGAAGAACATGACACTAGTGAGTGCAGCCAAGGCCATGTTGTTTGATCAGGGATTGCCACTATTCCTATGGGCCAAGGCATTTTAGACTGCGGTATATGTCCAGAACAAGTGTCCTCGCTCATATTTGGGGAGGAAAACACCTAAGGAGGTATTCATAGGTATTAAACCAAATGTGAGTCATTTACGCATATTTGGGAGTATCTGCTATTGTCACATTCATGCTGACACTAGGAAGAAGTTGGACCCTTCAAGAGAGAAGGGGCTTCTAGTTGGTTACAATGAGACTTCCAAGGCATATAGAGTACATATATCCCAGGTCACAAGAGGATCATTGTGAGAAAGTATGTCCAGTTTGATGAGGACAGATCCTTGAGAATATCTATGGACTTACCAGCACAGGACTCAAGAGTCAATTTGGAGGAGCCACAGGTACAGGTACAGAAACAGGGCATAGATTCTGTTAGTCAGAGGGAGTAAGGTGGACAGTATCTTCCTATCATTGATTTGGAGGTTTGAGCCGTAGCAGGAGGAGGATATCCAGCAACCGCAGCAGGTAGACACTAGGCCACGACCTAGGTGGTACAGGTCCATAGTTTAGGATTCCAAGCAAGTGAGTCTTCCACATAGCTCCTTGAGGCAGAGAAAACCACTAGATAGACTAAGTTATATGGAACCGATGACAGAGTTGATTAACTCTGAGCCTTACAGTTTCAAGGAGGGTTCACAACATGATGTGTGGCAAGAGGCTATGGTTGAGGAGTATGACTCAATCATGAAGAACCAAGTATGGGAGATTGTGCTGAGTCCAAAGGGAAAATGGGTGGTAGGATCCAGGTGGATATAAAAGGTAAAGCATGCATCAGAAGAAAGTGTGGAGAAGTATCAGGAACACTTCGTGGAAAAGGGGTATTCACAGAAGTAAGGTATTGACTATGAGGAGACCTTCGCCCCTGTTTCAAGTTATTTTTCTATTCGGACTATTCCCTCATTGGAAGCAAAGATGGGTTGGTGTGTTCATCAGATGGATGTAAAGATTTCCTTCCTCAATGGAGTGATAGAGGAAGAGGTATTTATTGAGCATCCAGAGGGGTTTGAGGTGGAGAACAGGGAGTCGCATGTATACAGGTCACAGAGAGATCTTTATGGGCTCAAGCAGGCACCTCGAGCATGGTACTCGAGGATCGACAACTATCTACGGGATATGGGATTCCAGCGGATTGAGGCAGACCACAACCTGTACTTCTTGTCAGGTGAGGTACCTCTCATACTAGGTTTATATGTAGATGATCTCTTTCTTACACGATATGAGAGGTTGATCGGGGATTGCAAGTCCAACCTTACAGTAGAGTTTGAGATGAAATACCTTGGGTCAATGCATTAGTTCCTAGGTCTGGAGGTTTGGAAAATATATGGGTGCTTCTTCATTGGTCATTGGAAGTATGTAGTGGAGATCTTGAGGATATTTAGGATGGAGGACTGCAGACCCATGTCCACGCCTCTAGTTACCAATTGGAGGAATATTGATGCATCTGGGTTAGAGGAGTTTGATCCTACATTGTATCGCCAGCTGATCGGGTCACTTATGTATCTAGTCAACACTCAACCAGACATTATCTTTTAGGTTAAATCTTTGAGTCAGTTCATGGTGGACCCTCAAAGAGTTCCTTGGACAGCTGCGAAGCATGTGCTTCGCTACATCAGAGGCACAATGGAGTATGGATTGGTTTATGATTGCAGTGGGAGTATACAGTTAGCAGGCTTCACAGATGTTGACTGGGCAGGATGTGTAGAAGACCGGAAGAGCACTTTAGGTTGTTGCTTCATCATTAGGTCAAGGGTTGTCTCTTGGTTCAATAGGAAGCATAAGTCAGTTGCATTGAGCTCGGTAGAGGCTGAGTACATGGAATCTAGTATGGAAGCATGTGAGGGTATGTCGCTAAGGAAGTTGGTCTCAAGGTTATTCGAGAGTGAGTTGGAGACTACGATTGTGCACTGTGACAATCATATTGGCATTAACCTTTCTTAGAATCCAGTGTTCCATGACAAGAGAAAACACATAGACATCAGGTATCACTTCCTGAGAGATTGTGTTCAGAGAGGAACCATTCAGTTGGAGTATATTCAGACAGATGTGTTGATGTATATGTAACTTCGGAATGTATTTCACATATATGTATATTGTATTCCTATAGAGATGGTATTATTCCTCTATAAGGAAGTGTCGTCATTTATATTGTAAGTGTCGTAACTTATACTTGATGGGTTATTAGACCACCTTGTTTGGGGTCGGCCCTGTATAAGTCATGTGGGTCAAAGGGTTATTAGACCACCCTATTGGGGGTCGGCCATGTGGGTCAAAGGGTTATTAGACCACCCTATTGGGGGTCGGCCCACTCAGCATTATGTTATGTGGTTAAGTTAGAGCCGACATGAGTTAGGTAAAAAGGCAAGTCAAGTCAAGTATAAATAGAGTGCGGGAGGCACTCTATTTACTCACTCACTTCTCACACATGCTCTCAAGGAGGAGAGGCGCACTTATGGAGGAGGAGGATCTGCTGCTAGGTTATGTCTATCTCTTGGTTGGTTGTATCATTGCTCTATCTATCTCTGAGGAAGTTATTGGGATTTTTCACCTTTATGGTTTTCCCCAAGTAAATCTTTGTGTCTCTTGTGTGCTTGCATTATTGTCTCCATGATTGATATGCTGTAGATATGCTGTACATGTTGTTCTCTCAGTTAAGATCCTAGATCATATTGAAGTAAATTCAGAAAATTTAACATGGTATCAGAGCTAGCCTGAAAGAAGGCATGATATGGCATGTATGACACTTGTTGCACTTACGATGCTAGGGCTTGATATAGGAAAAACCAGGCATCGTAGCACTTTCGCTATAAATCCGTTTTGGCGAAGTTTTCGGATCTGAAATTGTTACAGGCCGAAGCTAAGATCTCCAGGTATCTTGTGTCCAAAGGAAAACCTCTAATTCGTTGTACTTTGTGATTTATGATCTGTACAATATAGGGTTTCTGCCTCTTCCAGATCTGAGTCAAAATCAGGTGACCTTGGGAAAAAGGTCATAACTTGGGCTAGGAAGCTTCAAATGAAATTTCGTAAAAAGTGACAGGTAGTACACAGTCTGTACTATCTCAGAAAATGTTTTCAGAGGCCGAAGTTGAACCAGTGACACGTGGCACGCCGTACAAGTTCGCTCTACTGTTTTATCCCATAAACAGGTCACGTTGCGACACTTGGCATAAATCTCTCTCAGAAAATCCAATGGAGGTCAGACCTGTCAGGATGGAAAGATAACAGGCCGAGATATCTCAGAAAACTTTTTCAGAGGCCGAAGTTCAAAGAGTGACACGTGGCACGCCGTACAAGTTCGCTCTTCTGTTTTATACCAAAACAGGTCACGTTGCGACATTTGGCATAACTCTCTCTCAGAGAATCCAATTGAGGTCAGACCTGTCAGGATGGAAAGGTAACAGGTCAGGCTATCTCAGGAAACTTTTTTCAGACCCTGTGGATCAAAAATTTTAGAGTTACACCAGAAACAATCAGGTACATATTTCTGTCAAAACAGAATTATTTTTTGGTACCTTCATTCATGGCTTCCGGAATTTAGGGCTTTGAAGAAAGTTGGAATTTTTGTAATCGGAGACCACGGCTGAATGCTACTCATCAAAATAAAAATTTAGAGACCAAAATCAGAATTTTTGGTTGGGAAGAAGGCCGGGCTTGATCAGACCCTAGTTCGGGACTTTGATCAGGAAAGTGGAAAATTAGGGCTTCTGTAAAAATGGGAATTTTTGAAATCTGAGACCACGGCTGGAAGCTCCTCAGAAAAATAGAAGCTTAGAGCTTTGGATCAAACATTTTGATTGGGTAGAAGAGTGGGCTTCATCAAACCCCAGTTCAGAGTCACGTCCAGTGAATCTGGAAGTTTCAAAGGCAAAATTGAGGAGTGAAACTTTGCAGTCTTCAAATTCTGAATATACCAGTTTGATCAGTTCATCAAGGCGCATATTCCTATCCTTTCGAAAGTTTGAAATTCAAAGTTTGAATTTTTGGGGTTTCTCTGACAAACCCATATCCAGCTCCAGGTCCAGTTCTTGCAAATCAAGTGGATTGGGTTAATCCTAGAAGAAGATGGATTGATCATCTGCATGAGTAAAGAAGTTCCTGTTTCAGAGGGAGATGAGGCTAAGGCCTTACATAAGAAGATTACAAGCGATCTCAACAGGTATGACTCATCGAGGTATGTTTCGATATTTGTCCATGATTAAGTTTGTGGTATGTTTGTCTTCATGTTATTACGGTTAGTACAATTTTGATTTTAGATTTGTCGTATCACCTTAACAAAATTATGAATGCATGATAGAAGATATTCATTGGTTAGGGTGTTGACACTTATGATTGTACTAATGCATTATGGTGTTGTATAAGGTTTATGTTGTCTACTAACATGAAAGGTACACCAAGAAAGACAAATCATGTTCTGGTCCAAGAACATATGATCATGATAACATGAGGACATAGACTCATCCATTGTCATGGATCTCATAGAAGATCCATTTACGAGGTATGTATAACTTGGTTTTGTAATAGTTAACCTATGAGATATACAGGTTACTAGCACAAGTCATTGAAGAAGAACAAGAAGACATCATGTGAGTATGTTAGACATAAATAGCTAGCATGCTAATCCAGGTATGTTTTTCGTATATCAAGATAGAATCTTACCTTGTGTTAGGATCTTATACTGTTGTGTTGTTTGATAATGATTATTCATGAAGTCGTAGGTTTGAATAAGTCATGGCTGTATGCATATTATATTTCTTACCATAATTGATGATATGACTAACCAGAAGAATCATGAAGGTATAGGTTTGGATAATCACAGGTTTTATGCATTTTATATCTCTTATCTTGATTGATGATTCAACTAACCTGAAGAGTCATAGGTTTGAGTAATTACAAGTTTAGACATGTTATGTTTCTTATGATTTTACTAACCATAAGAATCCTACATAAAATTTGAATGCTAATGCTTATTATTTTCTGTTTGAAATGATCATGACTATACATGCTTGAGATTATTATGTTTTAATAGTATACTAATGAATGTATGATGAATCATGATACTAATAAGCATGCATAGGGACCAAGGATGAATATGAGTTCAAGAACAGGTAATTCAGGAAGCAAAGATCAAGAGGGAGCACACTCCAGTTGCTCCTGCCAGAAAGCAAAGGAGCACACTCCAGTTGTTCCTGCAATAAAGAAAAGGAGCACACTTCAGTAGTTTCTGCAAGGATGCAGATATTCAAAGGGAGTTGACCATGTTTCTACATTCCACAACATAAAGGTGTAGAAGAAGCTACTTCAGATTAGGACTCCAGCAGCTCCTGCAAGGAAGCGAAGACTCAGAGGGAGTCCACCCAACGAACAAACAAAGATAAGTATTTGAATTGTCATTTCTTAAATAATACTGTTCAATAATGTATATACTGATGTTCCTAGAATTAGGTTGTGTATTATGCATATTAGAATAATTGCATTGATGAACAGTATACTCCTAATATGCATGGGTAAGTGGCCTATGGCACTGTACAACATTCCATTGCTACTTATCTAGAATGAAACCTCTTTGCTGACATGTTGGGAGTTGTGCACACTCTTAACAATGTTCTGGTAGAGATTGGAAGGCATCTAGAAAGTTACGGAATATGGATAAATGTTGTATTGAAGCATTGGCTAAGATAATTGCATGACTGTATGGCATATTTCTTTATGTGTAAGAATTTGTTCTGAAAACTATGAGATCTTTCTAATCATGCAATTTAACCTGTTTTGTAGGAAAGACCGCATATCTTCACCTACAAAAGGACTACAACATTTGTTCCAGCAACAAAGATATTTATTGAAGATATTGAAGTTCCCAGGATCTGGGATGAAGAAATAGAATGCCATGATCCGTCGATCATGAAGAATGATGTTTGGGATGTAGTTCCAAAGACGTGAAGGGAAGTTTGTTATGACTTCCAAATGGAACTATCAGATCAAGCACGTTGCAGATGGCAGCATTAAGAAATATAAAAGTGATGAAATAGAAGATGCACCAGATGGATTTCAAGACAGCATGGTGCAGTCTTATATGTGTGCAGAACTTGGTGAAGATAGATTGATTGCCAACACGCAGCGGAAGCTTGCTGCCAAGTTCGAGATGAAAGATTTGGGAATGATGCACTATTTCCTAGGTATGGAGGTGTGATCTTCCTTGGTCAAGGGAAGTACACAGTAGATATCCTGAAGAGATTTGGGATGATGGATTGCAAGGCCATGGCTACACCGATGGTATCGAATCTGAAGCTTCTTTGTGATGCTTCATCTGAGCCAGTTGATATCACTATGTATCGTCAGATGATTGGGTCCTTGATGTACCTGACGAACATGAGACCAGACATTTGCTTTGTTGTGAACACATTAAGTTAGCTCCTGACAGATCCGAGGAGTGTTCACCTGGTTGCTGTAAAGCATGTTCTGAGGTACCTGAAGGGTACAGTGGATTATGGGCTCAGGTATGAGGCAAATCAAAAGTTTAACCTGCAGGGTTATGTTGATTCAGATTGGGTTGGCAGTGCTACAGATAGGAAGAGCACATCTGGGTGCTGCTTCAGTATGGGATCAAGTGTGATCTCTTGGTTTAGCAGGAAGCAGTCCTGCGTAGCACTGAGTACAGCTGAGGCAGAGTATGTTGCAGCCTGTTCAACTAATTGTGAGGCAGTATGGCTACGGAAGCTACTGTCTGAGTTATTTGATCTCCCGTTGGAGGCTACTGGTATCTTCTGTGATAGCCAGAGTTGTGTGAAGTTGTCCGAGAACCCAGTGTTTCATGACAGGTCGAAACACATAGAGATCAAATATCACTATATCAGGGATATGGTGCAGAGAGGAGCTGTGGAGCTCCTGTATGTTGCGACGGACAAGCAGATTGCAGATGTGCTAACGAAGCCACTAGCCAGGGTGAAGTTCGAGTACTTCAGAGAGAGGCTTGGCGTTCTTCAGATCGAGGACACTTCGAGGAAGAAGTGATGGACACATTTGCTGAAGCCATTCCCAGCATGTTGGAAGGAGGATCCTTCACATGGCTGTGGATGTAAGCGCTGGATGATGAACATCAGGATGATGTTCTGGTTTCTGCTTGGATATGATCAGTTGGATCATTTTTATGTATGTATGTACGCATCATGTTGGATGCCGGATATGATCAGTTGGATCATTTTGTATGTATGTACGCATCATGTTGGATGCTGGATATGATCAGTTGGATCATTTTTGTATGTACGCATCATGTTGATGCTGGATATGATCAGTTGGATCATGTATATGTATTTTGTATATGCATCATGTTGGATGCTTGGACCATGTATCTGTATATGTATCAGGTGGATACATTGTATGATCAGGTGGATCATGTATGGTGATATGTATCATGTATTTGTATTTGTATCAGGTGGATACATTAATGATCAGGAGGATCATGTATGATGATATGTATCAGGTAGATACTTGGTATGCATCAGGTAGATGCATTGATGATCAGGAGGATCATGTATGATGATATGTATCATGTATTTGTATCAGGTGGATACATTGTATGATCAGGAGGATCATGTATGATGATATGTATCATGTATTTGTATCAGGTGGATACATTGTATGATCAGGAGGATCATGTATGATGATATGTATCAGGTAGATACTTGGCATGCAGCAGGATGTTGCAGTGATGATCAGGATGATCATAGATGACGAGCTTCAGGATGTTGCTCCAGATGACATGCAGCAGGATGTTGCAGTGATGATCAGGATGATCATAGATGACGAGCTTCAGGATGTTGCTCCAGATGACATGCAGCAGGACGTTGCAGTGATGATGATCAGGATGATCATGGATACATCAGGATGATGTATGGTGAGTATCAGGTTGATACTCTGTGGCCGTGGATCAGGTTGTGCAGATGAGCATGTAATCCGGTGCCCTGGGAGATTTGCAGATGGTCTTTCGAGGTTTTGCCTATGGCATGTAATTCGGTGCCCTGGGACATCTGGCAAATGCTCTTTCGAGGTTTTGCTCTGGGAGGACATGTAATTCGGTGCCCTGGGAGATCTGCAGATAGTCTTTCGAGGTTTTTCCTATGGCATGTAATTCGGTTCCCTGGGATATCTGGCAGATGCTCTTTCGAGGTTTTGTCCTATGGCATGTAATTCGGTGCCCTGGGAGATCTGCAGATAGTCTTTCGAGGTTTTGCCTATGGCATGTAATTCGGTTCCCTGGGATATCTGGCAGATGCTCTTGCGAGGTTTTGCCATGACCACATGTAATTCGTTGCCCTGGGAGATCCTATAGGTAGAGCTGTGTGCTCGTAACAGCCTGGGATGCTCTTGCGAGGTTTTGTGGTGAGGTCACATGTAATTCGGTGCCCTGGGAGATCCTATAGGTAGAGCTGTGTGCTCGTAACAGCCTGGGATGCTCTTTCGAGGTTTTGTGACGCACGTAAAAGTCCTGAGGATTCCACAGTATGGCCAGTGGTGATGAAGACCTGCAGGTGGTGGGCCTACATCCAGTATGAAAAAGGACTGGCTCTGTAGAACTTCCTATGACGAGTAGATTCAGAGATTGATTGAGATAGCAGCAGCAGTGACGATGATGATGACTCGATGACGATTATCTAGTGACGATGATCCAGAGAAGATGACTTGTGCTAGAAGAACTGTGCTGAGAAATACCTTCCTAGTTAAGAGGGAGTGTTGATGTATATGTAACTTCGGAATGTATTTCACATATATGTATATTGTATTCCTATAGAGATGGTATTATTCCTCTATAAGGAAGTGTCGTCATTTATATTGTAAGTGTCGTAACTTATACTTGATGGGTTATTAGACCACCTTGTTTGGGGTCGGCCCTGTATAAGTCATGTGGGTCAAAGGGTTATTAGACCACCCTATTGGGGGTCGGCCATGTGGGTCAAAGGGTTATTAGACCACCCTATTGGGGGTCGGCCCACTCAGCATTATGTTATGTGGTTAAGTTAGAGCCGACATGAGTTAGGTAAAAAGGCAAGTCAAGTCAAGTATAAATAGAGTGCGGGAGGCACTCTATTTACTCACTCACTTCTCACACATGCTCTCAAGGAGGAGAGGCGCACTTATGGAGGAGGAGGATCTGCTGCTAGGTTATGTCTATCTCTTGGTTGGTTGTATCATTGCTCTATCTACCTCTGAGGAAGTTATTGGGGTTTTTCACCTTTATGGTTTTCCCCAAGTAAATCTTTGTGTCTCTTGTGTGCTTGCATTATTGTCTCCATGATTGATATGCTGTAGATATGCTGTACATGTTGTTCTCTCAGTTAAGATCCTAGATCATATTGAAGTAAATTCAGAAAATTTAACAAGATGTGCAGGTGGTAGACATATTCACCAGGGCACTTTGCAGGAACAAGTTTGTGAAGTTTAGACACAAGTTGGAGTTGCCACCGAATCCCTTCCTCGTTGAGAGGGAGTGTTAGAAAGTATCAACAAGGAAGGTCTTCTATCATTGCATGTGTCCTTGCATGCTATAAGACATAAAACAAGAATCCAAATGTATTAATGTCTTTTCCAAAGTTTAGACTTAGGAAAAGTACATTAAGTGATCTAATTATTAATTGACTTAATGGAGTCACTTTTATAAAGTTCAAGTGAAAATAATTTAAGTGATGGCTAATCTAATCTTGGCCATTGATCTCACCAAAGGATATCATCCATTGATCCATAGTGAGAAGTTAGGATTTTCACTTGGCCATTGAGTTAAAAGGAGGATTGATTTGGTGGAGAGGACACATACACACAAAGAGTTTTCTTGCTCATAACTTTCATTCGGAGAGTAAGAAAGACAATTTGCAAGAGAATTTTACAGAGAGGAAGACAAAGGAACTTCTATTCGGAGGATTGATAGGGTGACTTGGGAAAATCGTAGGAGGTCGTACAGACTTGTAGAGAGGTCGTAAAAACATGCAGAGGTTGTACCATGTGATGCAGGTATCTAGCCGTACAACATTAACAAAGGCATGTACGAGTGATGCAGGGTCGTACGAAGTTGTCCATACACTGACGTAGAGCCGTACATGCTGACACAGGGTTGTACAGATCAATCCGTACAATGACGCAGAGGGTCATACAGTGACGTAGGAGGGCCGTACGATTTGGGGGTTTTCTTAGTGAGGTTAGGTTGTACGATTTTTCCAGGTTGGGTCAAAATCAATTTTCTGGATTGTATTGTTCTATATCTTTCATAATAAAATATCTTCTCAGACTGTTGCACCAGTTTTCCCATCTTGGGTTTTTCCAGGGGTTTCCATACCCAAAAATATTAGTGTCTCTATTTATGTGATTGATGTTATATTTCTCCCACTATTTATTTTCCACTGCATTGTGAAGAAATCCATTAGTAATATTTGGGGTTTAATAAAAATAAATAAACTTGCATACTTTAACTCAAGACTGGGTTTTAAGGAAATTTACACTCAACACACGAGGCTCAATCTTGACACACAAGTTTGAAATGGAGAATTACTCATGATGTTGTAACTTTAAAATTCATTGCCCCAAATATTAATCTACTACTATATGAGTGTCTTGATGGATCTGCAATTTATGTCTTAATGGTTGTAGGGTTGTTGTTGATGACTTTGACTACCCCTGATAGCATAAACTTAGATAATGTTGGTTGATACACTGCCAAATATCATGTTGTTAATATGTGTCTGATTTGATCATTTATGTCCAATCCATGGCCCCATATTATTTGTAAGAGAGAATTGTTTCACCCTCAGACTAACATTTACTGATACCAATTTTAGAGCATGATGGATGATTTCTTATGGGTGGAGGATAACTAGTTTCATTTTGTTTTTTTGAAGAAGTATTTGTGAAAATTATTTCTGTACATTGTAACTTGGTACTCTCAAAATATGGACCTCTTCATTTGACAAACACAATCAATCAACTATTATAAGAGTGATATATCCATTGTTCTCCATCCTTTTTCATGGTTTTGTTGCTTGGATTATTTTCACTGACCATGATTTTTAACATTTATTTTTCCTAAGAAGACACAAATGTGAATTATTTCAGCTGCGGGCACTACTATCTATTTATAGTGTTGATGGATATTTTTGGTTTAGTAGCATTATATAAATGCTTGAGTGCTTCATGTGACCTTGATTACCACTGTTGAATTTAGCAAAGACACTAGAACTTCATACATGCAATTTGCAAGTCCATTTTTATGATTTATAGCATCTTAAATGCGTTGAAGATGGAGATATTCATTTCAAGTTTGCATTTTTTTTTCATTTGTTGTGCATTACCATACATCTTGAATTTACAAGAAATATTGTGGTGGACGTCTTGAATTTATAGGGAATCTTGCGGTGAGATTGGACTATGTTTTTGTGAGCCTATGTAATCTACGGAAAGTTCACTAACACTAGAATATTTTATCAACTTCTTTTCCTTTCTATGAATTGTTGAGTTTGTGTGAGATCTCAAAATATTCACTGGCCTTGGGGAATTTCTAGATTTCAAAGCATCAAATTCTACAGGAAACTTCTCTAAAGCTTGGAGCAAGGTCAAAATTAGGTCATAGGTGGCTCTGCTGCATTCATTTGAAATTCCACCATCTCCAAGTTTTCCTTTATGGGATTCTTGCAACCACTCATTCAATAGAGGCAACCCACCATATTGCAAAAAATTGTTTAGACAATCATGTCTTACTGTAGCAATAATCACATCTACAAGGGAGATCCTAGATGGAACCTCCTTTAGATTCCTATAACTTTTGTTAAGGGATCCATATGATCATTTGTCTACTATGCCTATTTTTCCAAAGAGGACTTAGTATTGACAATTTAGATTTAGTAGTGGATCTCATTTGTGAAGACTCTAATGTGGGGACTGAGCTTCATGACACAGTAATGGAAGGTCGTGATTACATTTTGTTTCACAGAATGTGTGGAGGCAGTTTCACAAATGGTGATTTTGGATATTTTCAAAAAAAAAAATTCAGATCTTATTTTAACAAGAAACAATTTGCTTGAATCATGATTGTTAGGGCAATAGATTCCAAAGCTAAATTACATTACTCTTTGGTGGTTTAGTTTTTTTTCTTTTGAATATTGTATTTTTTTTTAGTTACATTGTTTTTTCTTAAAGCATTTTTTCTTGATTCTATGTCACATATTTCTTCAATTTTTTCACTCAACTCTTGTCTTCAAGTGTTAAATTTTGGAATTTTGCTAACTATTTCTATTTAATAAATATGGAAGCCTTGTCTTTTTAAGTCTCTTCAATCCAAATGACTTCCATTAGGGGAACATAAAGGAGTCTTTAGAGTGCAATGTTGGCTTCCATTTCTCCACACAAGGTTAGGGGCAGGGATAACACATGCTCAACTTACTTCTTTGCTTCCTTTTCATTCATAGGTTGCCCAAGCTTGTTGATTATGCTGCCCATTGTTGTTAGGGAGTCAAAACCAGGTTGGAAATTGATTTATAAACCCTGGGCATGCCCAAATTTGATGGTTTGGTTGCTTATTGTTATTTGTTGTTGTTGTTATGACCTTAAAACCACCCAGAGGTGAGATTTACTCTGTTTTAGTATTGTTTGAGAGTTAAAACAGTGTTGAATAATGCACAAAACTACCCAAAAGTGTTGCTACAAGGAACTTGACTGCTCAAAATGCCCTTTCTCATCTGATTGGATGCATGGGTATGCCCAAAATATGCCCAGATCTGATGGAAAATGAGGTTTTACTACTGTTATTTCAAGGTAGCATCCCACAACATGCCTAGATTTGGCTAAATTACTAAGCCTAGTGCGGCCAATAAGAGACTGAAGTCTAGTATGACCAATAAGAGACTGAAATCTAGTATGACCAATAAGAGATTGTAAAGAAATAAAAGAAATGGAAAAATTCTTAAGCCAAAAATATATCATTGTTATATTTCCAAGTCTAAACCCATGATAATCAAAATAGAAAACCGAAAGCGGAAAAGAGTTTTAATCCAAACACCTTAAAAATAGCTTCTTTCTCTACCAAAGATGTACATTCTTGGGTTATATATTGTATGTGTTGTCGCTTCTGAACTCCAACACATACAAAGTATAAGACTCCATGTGTAGAACACTATCTTAATGTACATCTGCGGAGATTGAAGTAACATTTGTCACTTTAGTTGGTCATGCATGTCCTCTTCGAGACATGCAGAGACAACTAATGGGTTTTTACTTTGTTCCACCAAAGATGCTACATTCTTGGGTTCTATGTATGTGTCGTTGCTTTTTAACTCCAATAGATACAAGATATAAGCCACCATGTGTAGAATGCTATACTAATGTACCACTGTCGAGATTAAAGTAACATGTATCACTTCAGTTGGTTAGGCTTGACCTCTCCAAGGCATGTAGAGACAAACTAATGGGTTTTGACTCCTCCCCAAAAAATTACATTTAATTACTTTGTTCCCAAAGATTTAGATTTCTATTTTGATGTTTTTTCAATCCTCTAAAGAAATCAGTAATATATTGGTAAATGACCTTGTAAAATATGCAAAATAGATCAACAATTTTAATGATCCTTTCTTGTCACACAAAAAATGTTAATTGTTTATCTTTAATTTTGGAACTGCAATTGTACTTGAAAATGAAGAATAATCAGAGCATAAACATTCATAGTCGACACACAAATTTACCCTGGGAAACCCTCTATAAATTGAGGGAGAAAACCCTAGCAAAATATTCCTTAGTATATTGATAGATAACAAAGAATTATTGCTTCACAATGAGCAGATTACATCAAGCACCCCTGGTGCAATTATAGAGAAAGAAAGATAGACAAACAAGAGAACTCAGAATAATATTCTCCACTCAACCAATTTGCTAATCTTTGGTCACATGCACAAATTTCCTTTTTAAGAGAATTCGCTCTAAAATTGGTTTTATCAATCTTGCATGGAAACGTGCACCATTCTTCTCATGCATTGGATTTAACTCTATCTTCTGACTTCGGGATGAAATTTCCCTTCAACTAGATGCTAGACCACTTAGGTGGCTAACTTAAGTGTCGTCATGCAAGTGTCGTATTTTAGTTTAAATCAAGTGTCATCGTGCATAATACTTAGTTACTTAAATATTCTTTTCTAACACTTTAGTTAAATCTTTTAACTGAAGTCTTTCTTGTTAACACTTTAGTTAATTCTTTTACTAAAGTCTTTCTTGTTAACACTTTAGTTAACTCTTTTAGCACACTGATCATTGAAGTCAACAAATTTGAGTTCTCTATCAACTTAGTTCATATTATCTTTATCTCTCGTCTCATCTACATGGTCCACTTGTGCCAACTTAATTATTTATTATATCAAATATACTAAGGATATTTTTCCAATGATGTGATCATCTCATTCTACTCTCGTTCCAAGTGGTCATATGCTAAATTAATTCACTCTAGAGGAGACCTAATATCTTATCCATATCTAATGCCATGGTTAGTAGTATGTCACACAACCACTTATACTATGAAACGAGAACTATATACTAAGAACGAGAACTCTAGCCATAAAAACTCACATTTTTGCATAAAAAACACCGAAAACAACCCCCAAATCAAAAAGTGTTGATGCCAGTATCATGTTTTCATAAAAAACACCAAAAAAAACCCCCAAATCGAAAAGTGTTGATACTAGTACCAACGTTTTTTTTCTCTGGGTTAAAATATAGCCATGGCTTAAAAATCTCATACGGTTGTTTACGAAAACCTTGAAATCAACCCCTAAATTGAAATTTTTTGTTTTCAACAAATAAATTCCTAACCTTAACCCTCAACAAACTATTACAAAAGTTAAAAAAAAAATTATAATGCGCCCCTCCTACCTTAACCCCCCTAACAAATTATTAATAATTATTTTTAAAATTTACATTTAAAAAAATAATTACATATTTGACCCTAACCCCCCAACGAACCATTAATAAATGTTTGAAAAAATTACATTTTAAAAAACAAAGTACATTTCCTAATTCCCTAGCCCCCTACATTACCCCCTACCTTAACCGCCCAAAAATTACATTTTCTAATGCCCTACCTACTGCGTTAACCCCTCAATGTTACCCCATTGCCCCTCACACATTGTTTTAACTAAAAAAAATTAAAACCCAACTTAAAAAAATTAAACAATTAAAATAAAAACCTAAACTTAAAAAATATAAAATAAAACCTAAACTTTACCAAAACAAAAAACAAAAAACAAACTAGACTTTACAAAAAAAACAAATTAAAAATTAAAAAAAAAAAACTATAAAAAAAACAATTAAAAAACAAATTATAAATTAAAATAAAAACTTAAAAAAAAAAAATTATAAATTATAAAAAAAATAAACTTAAAAAAAATAAAATCAAAATGACGGGCGGATGTTGGCTCCACCCCCTTGGGCCCCTATGAGCGCCCAAGGGGGCGGCGCCAGCATCCGCCCATCCAAAAATATAAATTAAAAAACAAATTAAAAATTAAAAAAAAAACTTTAAAAAAAAATTAAAAATTAAAAAAAAAAACTAAACTTTACAAACAAAAAAAATCAAAATCAAACAAAACAAAAATTTAAAACAAAAATTTAAAAATTAAACAAAAATAATTAAAAATACAAAAAAAAAAACAAAAATCGCCCCCCCCCCCATGGGCGCCCAAAGGGCCGCCCCGCGGGGGAAGCTCGATGCCCGGCATCGAGCTTCCCCCGCGGGGCGGCCCTTTGGGCGCCCATGGGGGCGGAGCCAGCGCCCGCCGCTCACTTTTGGGCGGGCGGGCGCTGGCTCCGCCCCCACGGGCGCCCAAAGGGCCGCCCCGCAGGGGAAGCTCGATGCCCGGCATCGAGCTTCCCCCGCGGGGCGGCCCTTTGGGCGCCCGTGGGGGCGGAGCCAGCGCCCGCCGCCCGGCATCGAGCTTCCCCTGCGGGGCGGCCCTTTGGGCGCCCGTGGGGGCGGAGCCAGCGCCCGCCCGCCCAAAAGTGGGCGGCGGGCGCTGGCTCCGCCCCCACGGGCGCCCAAAGGGCTGCCCCGCGGGGGAAGCTCGATGCCCGGCATCGAGCTGCCCCCGCGGGGCGGCCCTTTGGGCGCCAATGGGGGGGCAATTTTTGGTTTTTTTTGTATTTTTAATTTTTAAATTTTTGTTTTAAATTTTTGTTTTTTTTAATTTTGATTTTGAATTTTTTTTTTTAATTTTTAAATTTTTGTTTTTTTTTTAATTTTGATTTTGAATTTTTTTTTTGGGTAAAGTTTGGGTTTTTTTTTTAAATTTTAAATTTGTTTTTAAATTTTTTTTTTTAAAGTCTTTTTTTTTTAATTTGTAAAGTTTAGTTTGTGTTTTGGTTTTTTGTTGTTGTAAAGTTTAGGTTTTATTTTTTATTTTTTAAGTTTAGGTTTTTTTTTTAATTTTTTAAAGTTGGGTTTTAAATTGTTTTTAGTTAAAACGATGTGTGAGGGGTAATGGGGTAGTGGGTAGGGCATTAAGAAATGTAATTTTTGGGTGGCTAAGGTAGGGGGTAATGTAGGGGGCTAGAGCATTAGGAAATGTACTTTGTTTTTTTAAATGTTTATTAATGGTTGGTTGAGGGGTTAGGGTAGGATATGTAATTATTTTTTTAAATGTAATTTTTAAAAAAAATTATTAATAGTTTGTTAGGGGGTTAGGGTAGAAGGGACGCATTATACTTATTTTTTTAACTTTTGTAATAGTTTGTGGGGGGTAGGGATAAGGTTAGGGTAGAAAGGGGCAATGTAATTTTTTAAAATATTTTTTTTTTAAATTTTAATAATAATTGGCTAGGTGGTTAAATATTATGAAAAATAATGTGAAATAGTATCATTTTTATACAAAATGACTAAAAATCTGTTAAAAATGGGTTTAAATGTCTTCTTTTTCTCGATTTGTTTACTATTTTTTCCATAAAAATATATTATTTATGATTAAATTTTAAAGATAAATTTCGAAAATCTATGTGTTTTTCATTATAGCTAGCTTCTAAATGTATGTTTTTTGTTAAATTTCTAAAAAACACACTTGAAAATAGAAATTAAAAATACTTTACAATAAAGATGTGTCAAAGGCCCAAAAAAATGCCTCAAAATGAAAATGTGTGATACTGGCATCAACCCTTTTTGAAACGGAGGTAAAAATAGCTACTAAAATTAGGAGAGAGAAAAACGAGAACTGTGTCGAGTTCTCGTTTCATAGTATAAGTGGTTACACATCATTCATGCTTCAACAAGCAAAGAATTACCTCAACACATGATGCACCACCTCAACACATTCGGATCTGTCTTGACACATGAGACCTTAGTATTGACAAACAAGAATATAAAACACCACCACTTTGACATACAAAGCACTTACCTCAACACACGAGGCTTATTCATTCTTGAGTCCAACTCAAGATCCTCCTCCAAGTTTCCTGATTCCAACTCAGGTTCCTATAAGGAACTACCTCAACACACGAGGCTCAATATTGGTGCACAAGATTGACTAGAAGAATGACTCATGATGCTATAACTTTAACAAAAAATACCATGTCTATGTCATGCAGAGGAAATCTAATGGGTTTTTACTTCAAAAATCCTCATTTAGATACCTCACTTCCACTAAGGTATATTTATATTTTGACGCTCTTTCAATCCCCTAAATAACTGAATAATATGTTGGTTTACAATCTTGTAAAAATATGCAAAAGAGATTACCAAAGATTGTTAATGATCCTTCGTTAGTCACATAGAAATAGTCTTCAAAAATGCTTAAATATTGGCATAGACACAACTACCCTTTCCAAGTTGGTGTGTATGGTTTGACATCATAGTTGCAACCTTGTGATTCGTATATACAAGTAGTACAAAAACCATACACAAAATCAAGAAACGAAATCACACATTAAGCATTTTAGTTTTTTATGGACACAAAACCAAGAATAGTACAAATAATAGCCGAGTACTAATAGCCTCACGCACCCTTAAATGAAGCACAATGGTGGAGATCGACTTGCACTTGTTAAATTCTACATGGTAGAACATAAATGATAAGAGTAATGTGCTCATGTAGAAAATATGGAAGCTCATGACTTCACCTATTGCATACTTTACCAGTATACATGCTATACATAACCTAACCCACAATCATAGATGACAAAAAAAATAGTCACATCAATTTAGGGAATCTAATAGTGTGATGATCATTACAATCCACTAGTCAACCTTCTATTCCACGATAGGGAAATTTTTTTAGAGCATTGTATGTATCTAATATATATAGGTTACCCATCCTTGATGTGATCTAAGGGAATAATACAAATAAACACATTAAACTAAAATATTTGTAGCCTGAGTGAAACCATAAAACAAAATACAAAGGGTTCACAACAAATCTCCATGGATTCACTTTGATTGAAATGTTTGGCTCTTAAACATTGGTATACATATTAGTCAGCATAGCATATGAATAGTTTGGGATGAAATATATAATGGACTGGCTGATACAAATTTAAAATTGGGAATTTCCAAAATCAAACCTTAGTAGGAAGTCTTTGCAATGAAATTACTATTGAAGAGCTTGACATAAAGAATAGAATCCAACAATTAACATGTTCATTGTATTAATATAAGATCAATACAAATGCCGGTGACAAATATCTACACCTTTACAAATTCTAGAAAAATCAATTCTTTGTATCACAAAACGTAAAAATTACCAAGCAATTTTATAATCTATAATGTGAAACCTTCCTACAGGAGGAGGTATTGCAAGCTTTCAAACCATAGGACACTGGTCACAAAATAAAATGGTTCCTTTCATTCAATTCTTGCAAATTATTCTGCCAAGTGAATATTTTCAGGAAACCAGCTCTGAGTTACTTATTAACAACATTGACTCCCATATATATTGTGATTGTACAAAAATTGCAAAGTCTCGTGAAGGCATCCAATACATATCTCATATCTTGTTCTAAGAACTGAAATGATGGAAATGTAAATTAATAGGTCACATACTTTTTTGCTATATAAGGGTCTTGTTCAGACTTCTTTAAATCTAAAGAATTCCATTTGCTGCACTAAATGCACGGGATGAAACAACCCATGCTCAATTCCATTTTGAATTCAGGTGATCACACTATCCTGGTGCAAAGTAAGTGCAGAGAATGAGTACAAAAAACACCTTCAGTATGATTATGGAATTAGCTCGATTAAGGAGGAACCAATTTCATACTACGCATCCACTCACAAAAACTTAAATCATTTAGTGTAGAAAACTACTTTTTAGTTTTGTCCTTTGTTTGAGTGTTAAGGTACACAACTGAGGAAATCTTGCTTCCTGCAAAATATACCAGCAAGAAAAAATGATTAGATATTTTCATCCCAAAAGGCATTTTCAGTTTTGAACGTGTTTAAATGGAGTTTTAACCAAAGAAATATATAAAATAAACAATTAATATGAATTGTATATCCAGCATACCTACTCATATGGAGGATCTTTGTGTGTATGTATTGATCTTGATAAAATGTACCATGCTTGGGAGCTTCCCTCCTACAAATATAGTTAGAAATTAGCCTAGTAAGTCTTTGTGCAAAACTTTCAATACAACAAAAGTGATCGTTAGACTATCACACATTGGACTTGTCACATGGTTGCTACATGCAAGGACCACCAATGGGAAAACGAGAAAGACTCAAGGTTTCTAATTCTAAATACACTCATCAAAGGTAGGAACAAAAGGCATCAGATTTATTCATTTATTAAACATATTCTTTGAAATCTAAAAATTCTCATATAATATTTTAAAGGTGTGTAAAGACCATGCTACTATTTGCAATTGAGTACATAGGCCAACATTTATGCCTGACGATAGAAAAATCAATTAAGGAAGCTCGGTTTGGTTAGAACAACGAGCCTAGGTTTTAGGAGCAATATCTTTATGGAACGATATTAAGGTTAAAATAATTAATAGAATAAATTTTATTGTAAAATAAATTATTTATCCACATGCAAAGACAAGGGCCAAAATAGAGTAGAGCAAATTCTTGGAATGTATTTTTATAGACAGTCTGCCAGAAACTGAATCCTTAGCCAAGCACAATGTCCATAGTGCTATGAGCGTTTGTTAAACTTGAGTTGGCATCCATACCTTCTCATCTTATGTACTGTATGAAATAATATTCAAAGACAATAAAGGTTTTTTTTAGGATTTCCACAAATATTTTAGTGCTCTCTTAGACCTGTTCATCCCTTTACAAAAATATTTAATATTATCTTCCATTTTATGTATTACCTAAAATCTTATTCAATATTGATAAAGGTTGTGTTTTGATGATTTCCACATGTTCTTATTTGTTTTCAAATGTTCCCAATCTCATTATAAAATCCAGATTTCAGTTATAGCAGCAGATTCCATTTGTATTTATTAGTGATTATCTAGTCAATATCATAGTTAAAATGCCAATTTTTGTAGGCTTCCTATTTTATCAAATACATCTACAAATGGCATGCTAAGAACTAATTCAGCCAGTTCATTGTTTGGAAAGTAAGTGCATGGTTTGGAAAATCAGAAAAGATATATACCCATGGACATCTAAGACACTGTCCATCTTATCTCAAAGATGATGGTTTTTTCAAGATGGCTTCTTCAATAGAGTGCATAGTGTATGAAATGATAAAATTAAAAATGTTGTTGTGTTTTGAACATTTTATCCATTTCTTGAAACATTAATTTATTTTATTAAAGTTTAACATATTAGATTAAAAAAATTGAAAGCAAATTCTAGAACACTAATTTAAATATATCTTAAAACACCATTGTTTCTTTGTTGGCTACTAAATATTTACAATAGATTTAAGTTAATAGTCGGCCTCTAAAGGCAAAACGTTTTAAAGGACGTTGTATTCATTTTAACATCTTGATGCTTTAACATTTATGTCTATAAATATTTTTATTCAAAATTCAAATACATTAATGTTTAGGGTTATGCAGTTGGCTACTACTAGTTTAGGACAACGTCCAAAACACATGGCCCTATGTTTTCTTTTCTGATAGAAGCATTATGAAATTAAGGTTATGAACATTAGCATTGAATAGTATTTCTGAATTTAAATTTGCTCAAGAGCCTTGTTAGATTATGTACAAGTATTTAATTTTTCATAGTAGAAGAGTATGTAAAATCAATAATTCATAATAAAAAAATATTATACACCAAACAGTTTAAGAGATATGAACCTAACTTTGAATGAAATAATACGAGGAGTAGGAAACCGTTGTTTTGTTATCTCTTCTGCAAGCATTTTGCAAGTTTCTAAAGCTGCTGCACCTTTTCCTTCCTAGACAATAAGATATGCACCATGTTTTGGAAAGAAAACATTAAATGAGAGTGAATTAAGAAGTTATTTACATGCATTTAATAATGATGCTTCAGTCATGATAAAAATAAATAACACTAGAACTAACATCACGAAGAAATACCACGAAGTAACTTAAGATCAATAGCAAGGAATACAAATAGAACAAACCAATGTGTGTTAACAAAGAGCAACATCATACATATGGCCAAGAATGAATAAAAAATATAACATAACTTGAAAGTTGTGAGTAGAAGCATGTGCTTAGGCAGGCCTTGTATGAGGCTAATAACCCTATGCTGCCAATTACCAAGCCTTCAATGACATTCACAAATTCCTTACTATGGGTCAGGGCTTATAAGGGAAGGGGCAACAAAAGATGAACAACCTACACCTGATCTTCAGAGCAAATATCTATGTTACCTTCCTAGAATTATACACATGCATTTTATAAGAAACATTACACTATAGAGTATCCTATAGGGTGGAAATGATGTGGATTTTGCAGATTGCTTTTGTGATTTAATGTGTTGAATCCCAATTAATCCCTAGGGTTTTATTACTAGGATTTGCATACATAAGTATTATATATTTTTCATTCATTGTGAATGCCTTGGATATGGAGAAAAATTTGTGATTGAGTAGCACTTCATTTCTAACTAGGATAATTTTTAGGGGCGAAATTTACATATTTTAGTAATAAATTGTGTGTTTCATATTTAACATTTGCCTACCTATCTAAATATTTGATTTTTTCAACCTAAAATAATCACCTAGAATACTATACTTAGGTATTGTTAGAATCCTTAAAAAATACCATGTTTGTAACATAATCGATGTTATACAATAACATACTAAAATAGTCATCAAAACTTAAACATAGAGATTGGCAGACACACTATGTGGTAAGCTACAAATGTGATTTGTGAAAGACCTTAAGGAATTCAACCAAAAAAGTCCCTTTAAGGTGAGGCCACTCATCCCCTAAACCAAAAGTCCTTCAAAATTTGGATTAAAGAAAGTTCCTTTAGTGATGTTTTGTCCCTTACTAAAGAACTTAACCAAAACCTTCCCAAATGATGGAAGATACCAAAGGTCCCTTCAAGACAAAGCAAGGGAGAAGTTTCTGTCATGTATCAATTTATGAGCTAACAAATATGATTTCAGTCAAACAGACCTTTGAACTACGCTAATGCACTTATATATATTGTGATTGAGCTCTTTATGCATCATGAGGTGTGGGGGCTAGGGCCATGCTTGTCTCAAACACTTGCACTTAATCATACAGCTTATAAGCCTTAGGGAAACCATGCCAATACCTATCTTGCAATAAGCTGTGTGTTTAAGATTTCAATGATTAGGTAGCAAAACTCATACTATTAAATTTTATAGCTCAGATATTATCTCCAATCTGGTGGTAGCAGTCCACATAGTCAAGGAAGAGTGCAATTTGTAGTCCTTCACCCAACAAATAAGGCGCAGTCACAAAAGAGGGAAGATTTGTCTTTTAGAAGGGATAGCAGTCCTATTTTAGTTGAGGGGTGCTTCTGTGAGCCTTTATATTGTAGGAGTATACAATAAGGCCAATACATTCCCAAAAGTTCTATAAAGGGCCCAAAAATGCCTAGAACAACCTCATTGGCACACCCATGCAAAGAATGGGGTAACAAAATGCATGCATTCAATTCTAATCTTATAACTGAATTGAATTGAAGGTAAAAACAATGATTTTCTATAAGAAAGCCAACGAAATCTATAACCACAACTAATACAAGAAAATAGATTAAGATCGTCCCATTCATGCCTAAAGAATGCATGCACCCCCACCTTTCCTTCATAATTGTAGCTCACCTCCCAAAGAAACCTAATGTTGTGTCATCATCAACTCACTAACATGTCGTGCACAAGAACCGAGAGAGGATGAATCCACTATAGCATATCATTATTGGAGCATGATAAGGAGAATACTAACTGAGCAATCAAGTAAGACTCTAACAATATTAAGTAATGCTTTATCTCGTTATAAATGGGAACCTAATCAAGCTTACTTTTGTCAAGACCCATATTAACTCTAAGGCCTAAAAAGATAGTGGGCTAGGGCTGAAACCTCCTAAAAAGATATAGTGGGTTAGGGCTGAAACCTTGAGACAACAGTAATTGCGGTCTAGGGTATAAAGGGGTATTAAAAATGGGTTGATAAAAATGGATACCTACAATATCCGACTAAGCCTGGGAATTTTTAAATTGAAAAGGTGTATTAAGAAGGGATTCAACAGTACAATTTTGAAAACCATTTTTTAATATTTAGTGAAATTAAGAATATTCTTTAATATCTAAAAAATAAACATACTATATAATAAGTTCTCTAAGTAAACCCCGTGGGAATTTATCAGATGTTGTTATTGTTGTCAACATACACAGCAGCGTTATCCATATGAAAAACATACACAGCAGCGTTATCCATATGAAAATCTTGGAAATTCTTACGAATCAACCCTTTTTAGTTTCAAAGAACTCTTCCCGCTATTTGGCGCCGTCCATCTCAGGTCGAATCGGATTTCTAATACTGCGAATATGTGCGACAACCCTGATTTGTACGCTTATTTGATTTTATTTTGTTCTAAAGGTGGTAGAATACTGATTTTATTTTATTATAATTTGTAGGAGATTTTTTTTTTTTTTTTTTTGGGGTTCTAAAGGTGGTAGAATAGTTATTTTTATTTTATTTTTTGGTTCTAAGGCTAATCGATTCCGTTTCATTACTCATTAGAAGACTTTTAATATGGGAAAATGTTATAAAATTATTGGTTAAAACTCAATGTTTTATTCTGTTCTTTTTTAACTAATTAAAGTATAATTATTTTATGAAATTAGTTGATTATTAAAATTTTTAAATTTATTTTTATTTTTAGTTATTTTAAAAAACCATTAAAAAATAGATTTTGAATGACAGTTTCCTTGATGGGTAGATTGGTGTTCCATAGGCCGGCAGAGAGATCCAAATTTAAGGTGTGCCTATGAAGGTTCTTGGTTTGGAATTTCTTTTTTAACTTGATTGATAATAAAAAAATTTAACTTGATTGATAATAATTGTGGCTGTTGTCAACTTCTCAACAAACACTATGAAATTGTATTCATATTGATTATTGTAAACTAGTTGGAACAATCATGGGTTGTACATGAAAATGGATATAAATAAAAAGAGAATAATAATCATCATGATCTAATATGGGTGGAGAGGGATCAAATAGTTTGAGACCTGCAAACTTTTTGTCCATTATTTTTATGCACTTAAAAGGATTTGATCCCTTTCTTAGCATAGTAGATTTGGAGATACCATGGATATGCTTGTATTTAATTATAAAATTTTATCCTTTCATCTTATCATTTAAAAATTGTAACCAACAAAATAAAGAAATCTAATGGATTAAAAATTCGACGAGCTTTTCACTGAATCTGGCTTTTTCTATTTTGCAGGACTAGGGCTTTTCACCAGAATTCGGTTTTTTTTTTCAAAATCTGAATTTAACTGTGTTTTAATAGCGATTTTGATGGTGAAAATGAATTCAACGCCATCAAAAACCTGTGAGGCACCCAAAATTTCAAAATTTTGAGAGTTGTAACTAGGATTTTTAAACATTTATGTCGTACTTTTTCAAAATCGTACCCAAAAAACAAATTTTTCAGTCGTAGAATTTTTAGACTAAAGTTATGGTTAACATAATAATTTTTTTTGTTTATTTAATATTTTATTATTTTATTAAAATATCACATATCAACTCCACGCACACAATTATTATTATTATTAAATATTAAAATGATAAAATGTTTTTATTTTATTCTATTTTATGAAATATATAAAGTTAATAATAATCTTTCACTTTAATATTTTCATAAAACTTATTTTTATGAAGAACAAATAATAAACATTTAATATATACAATCAAATTTCTACCACTATATATATCATATCATTATGCATTTCATTGAAGATGGGAGGCAACAGGTTTTGGTACCAAAGGTCAGGAAAATTGGTTTATTCAACACTTCATTTTGCAGTCTTGTAGCTTTCTTTGATGGTGCTGCAAATTCTGGAGTTGCGGTTGCTGGTGGGGTGATCTATCTCACTCGGGATCATTTATTCAAGCTCAGGTTAAATTGTGGTCTTGGGACCAATATGAAAGTAGAATTGATGGCCTTGTGGTGTGTTCTTAAAGTTGTTGAATATTTTGGTTTGAGGGAGATACAGATGTATGGTGACTCCCGGGTCACGATTAAATGGGTTGAAGGAGTTTACAATTTAAAGATCATTTCACTTGCCCACTGGTGTAGTAGGATAAAGGAAGCTTTAAAATCATTTAACTCTATTTCCCTAGTGCATATCTATCGGCAACATAACGTTATGGAAGACAAACTCTCCAAACAAGCTTTAGAATGTGTGGAAGGTGTAATTTTTTGGGAAGAAATTATGGAGTAACAAACATGGGACCATGGAGAGGTCTGGATATTTGAGATTTAATTTTTTGTGGTTGTTTCTCTTTGAAAGACAATGTTTATTGTACTCTACTTAGCTTTCCTTGATCTGTTGGAAAAGTTCATTTGCTTATTTTGTTGTTAAGCGTTGTTATGTATTGCCTACGAGCAGAACTCTTTATGTATTGCCTTAGGGCAGGATCATATGTTTGGATCCCTGAACGACATCAGTCATGTACTATTTGATTCTAATGAATATCAATAGTATGTTTTTTTTTTGCTGAAGAAAAATGTATTACATGGTTAAATATTGATTTAATATATATAATCAAATTGCGTAGTCTAAAAATTCTACGATTTGAGTTTGAATAGATGATTTTTTCAGGCACAATATTGAAAAAATATGGCCGTAATTTTTCAAAATCTAGTTTAGTGTCCAATGGGTTTTTGAGGGTGCTAAATCCATTTTTACCATCAAAAATCTCAATAAAACACAACTAAATTTCAATTTCGTAAAAATTAAAATAATTAAAAAGATTTCGGCTAAAAATGATTGTAATCCTCAAATTTTTAAACAACTCCCAATCAAATTTCTATCACGATATATGATTTTATATATCATATGACATGGATAAATATTTATAGCTCTCTAATCATAACCACCCATCTTTTATATATATATATATATATATATATATAATGAAAAAGTAACATTTTGCTAAATTAATTTTTTTTTAAAATGACATTTTGTTACCAATGTTGGATGTATGTATCTATGTTGAATGTGTAAGCTTTGCCAATCAGATTCTTGTAAAACTGCTCAAAAGATCTTCTAGCTTATGTTTATTAAAATATCATTTGATGGTAAAAATGTTCATTGAAAATGATTTTCTAACTTATGCTTATTAAAATATCAGTATGGTTGAAGTTATGTTCTTTAATTGAAAATATCAAAGTATTAAATATGAAGGAAAAAATGATATTTTGTTATATAGTATAAAAAAATTATATATATATATATATTTGGTATGTAAATTAATAAATAAGTAAAAAAAATAGTATTCTTTTTTTTTCAGTAAAAACAAATCGTACTATTGCTATTTATTGAATCAAATAGTACAAAGATAGTTCAAAACCCATGGGTCAATATTTTAATCACCATATTCAAGGCAAAAAAGCCATTACAGTCTATACCAAAAAGACCAGCTTTCCAAAAAACAGCTAGTAACAAACTACCAATTTGCATAAATAAGAAAGATCTTTTACAAACTCATCCATAAAAATAAAAGACTCCCATATCCAAAATATTGGAGTTCAGCCATTCTTCCCAAACCAGGTGTCCTTCAGTTCCATCTAGATCTTGCTTTGACAACTTATCCGCCAGATCATTGTGTTCCCTATGAATATGTTCAAAGGAAATAAACTCGTGTTTATCTATCTCGGACCTTATGCGCATGCACCAATGACGTAGAGCCAAAACATTAAGCTTGAACTCTCCAGTTGCCCATTTGATTGTTACGTGGGAATCACCAAATACCTTCAAGTCTACTAATCCAAAGATGTTTGCAGTCTTCAATACACACCACAAAGCTAATAGCTTTGCTTTCATATTAGATCCCAAACCACAATTAAGACGAAGGGTAAAGTAATGATCCTCATTTAAGTAAATCACTCCACCTGCCGCACAGATACCATACTAAGCAGCCCCATCAAAAAAGAGAACAAGTTGATTAACTTTTAAAGTGAAATGGCTAATCCTTTCTGTTCCAGTTTTATCTTTCTCAGATTGGTAAAGATGAGCTAATTTTAAAGTTGTAATCCCACATGCCTTAACCACCGGATATTTCCCTTGGAAAATAGCACAATTTCTAACATACCAAAGAGCCCATGAAACAAAAATGGGCAGCAGAAAAAAAAAAGTCTTAGAACTTCTGGACCAGTTGAGGAGGCACCGTCCAAAATCACCAACCTCCCACGTATTGTAGATATTGAAATCTGCACAACATAAATTCCATACATCCTTTCCAAAGGGACAATTCACAAAAAGATGACTAATTGTTTCTAAACTTTGCTTACACAAAATACACCAGTTAGGCCCACACCAACCACGCCTTACTAGATTATCCCATGTTTTCAGAGTGCCTTGAAGCGCTTGCCATAAAAAACATTTAATTTTTAGTGGAATCTCCCATTTCCAAAGCCTCTTGTACCACCAATGCTGCGGGAAGATGTATCGGTCTTGAATAATTCTTGCATATGCATTTTTTGCAGTAACTACCCCAATTTTTTCATTCCCACACCATACTAGTTTATCAGCTTCAACAGACAATACACATCATGCCGAGGAGAGTGCTCTCACATATCTATCCCACTCATGTGCATTAGGCCCAAACAACCCCAGATCTCTAGAGCTAAGCCAATAATTGCCATCTCCTTGGTTTCTGATTCTATTCAGTGTAGTCATCCTATAAATTTTAAAATAATCCAGCAATCTCTTAGAAATATGATAAGCTCCCTCCATTCCCATAATTGTATCCTTTCCAACCCAAATATCTTCACCGGAACCCACCTGCCACTTAATATCTCCTGCAATCCAACCAAACACTTTTAATAAACCTCACCACATGGGGGAGATACACCCTCCACTTTTCAACGGTTTCCTTAACCAGGTTTTCACATCCATCTTTAGATACTTGACATGTAGTACCCGAGACTAGAGAGAACTGCTAAACAAGCCACGCCAGAGACTTTTAGTTCTTAGAGCCATACTGAAAGTGCTTAGATCTTTTATACCCCATCCCCCATATTTCTCAGGCCTTGACAGTGCCTCCCACCCTATCATTACCAGATTTGCACGTCCAACACTACCAGTCCACAGGAAGTTAAATATTAACCTTCTTAATGCATTAATAATGAAAGTTGGAACTTCAAGCAGGGACAACCAATAGACCGGCATGACCGTTAAGACTGCCTTCACCAGAATTAGTCTCCCGCCAATAGAAAGGAGTCGGTAAGCCCAATGAGAAATTCGGGCCTCTACCTTCCGAATGAGCCACCACCAATCTTTAATATGGTAATTGTTAGGTTTTAAAAAAAAACCAAATATTTAAAACCTTCATCTAAAGGGCAGCACTTGTCTTTCAATTTCGCTCCTTCTGAAATTATCCACGTTATAATGAAAGAAACTAGATTTTGTTGTGCTTACCTTCATTCCTGAAATATTGCAGAAAGATTTGATAATATTACTGAAAACAGTCCATTCTGCAACTGATGCTATACCCGCCAACAACACATCATCAACAAAAATCAAATGTGATAGTACACATTCAGTGCCCAACTCAATACCTTTGATCAAACCCTCATCCTTAGCAAATTTCACCATCCTGCTAAAATAGTATTCTTATTTAAAATATTAAATGTATAATGAATATTTAATAATCAATAGGGACGTTTAAGAGGCTCTGATGGGGTTCATTCTACAATTAGGTCGTGGGGACATAACTCAATTATGGAGCGGCCATGGAGCGACCATTGGAAGTGCATGCACATGGCGGGGTTGTAGGTTCTTTATAAGTGATCTCTATTGACATTCTCCATCAACCAGTGATGTGGATGTGCTAGTGTATTAATTATGAAAACATAGTTAGAAGAGTGTTAGCATTTTAGTAGGTACATAGGAACCTTCCTTTAGTTATGTTTAGTTGGGTAAACATTTTCCACTTGTGCATATAAAAAATTATGTGATCAAAATTTGACCATCATCTATTTACAATGATGGTTTCATTTTGTCTACTTAGGTTATCTATTCACTTCTCATCAAATGTATTAATGGATTCCAAGGTAAGACGTGACAATCCAAGACCCCCACGACAAGTTCCATCATGTTGACGAAACACGACAATGCCATGAACTTCAACATTAAATCCAAGTGTGAGAGAGCATGCAAACGGGAAGGTGGTAGCCTGATCCATATGGATATTGATGGCCACCCACCTATTCCACTGGCTCAAAGCAGTTTCCCATTTCGGCAATTTTCTAGTAATTTTTCTCCGGTTTTTCGGGTCCTAAACTTTCGGGGCCGTTTTGAGGCCCTAGACGACCTTTTTTGGCCATTTGGGGGGCCAAATGCAAGCTATAGTCGAAAGTTGTAAATCTCGGATAGACTTTTCCAACGGGCTACCGAACGCCCCAAACAGAGATCGTATCCAAAAGTTATGACTCCGGGAAGTTGATTGTTCAACTAACCACCTTGGTGCCACAAACTTTATGACGATTCATCTTCTAGGGTTAGGTTTTTGGATGTTTCGGATTCTTTCCCTCATGCTTATGATAAATCGGCCCTTTCGGCCTCTTTTCGTATCCATCTTGGCACGAATGGGCATAGGGGCCACATCTCTTCTTAGAGATAACTACTACCATTCTAGCTGCTTTTATTTTATAGTATGTTCTATTTCCGTTATTTAATAGAATATGTGTTTGTTTTGTCACTGTGTTCTTTGCAATATATCTATGTATATGATTATGTATCTGCTCTTTCATTTCGTTCCCACATAAATCCGGATCAATGTTATCATAGCAATCTTCTCTTTGATTGTTTCTCGGTGCATGTCACCGACGAGGTCAGGATATAGAGACTTGGGTCTCAAACTAGTTTCACTTGGGGAAGACCACTCTCGCCGCCCCAAACAGCCTCCCATGGCGGAAGAAAAGAGATATGACGGAGCAGGATATCCTATCAAGTTGTTGCTTGAGGAAGCCCTCGCGCAACAGAGGAATGAGATGATGGATAATTTCACCCAGATCCTTCGACGCATGCCGACGACGACGAATGCATCTTCAACAAGTAGCCATTTCGGAGATGCGACTCCCTTCAAGGTACAAGTTAATTTTGATATCCCTTTATTTGAAGGCCATATCGATGTCGATGCCTTAGATAAATGGTTGAATCTACTAGAAGGGTATTTCTCTGTCCACAATTTTTTCGACAAGGAAAAAATCATCTTTGCGTTCCTCAAGGTTGTCCAGGTCAAAAATTGGTGGGAAACTTATTGTGAGCAAAACTCATCATATGAGTCTGGATTGTTTGAGGCCAATCTCACTTGGGCCTCTTTTATAGATGTCGTTAAGGAACAATATTACCCTGTGGGAAACTATGATGACCAGTACACAAAATTGACCATTCTGCGGCAAGAGAGGGACCAAACGGTGTCGGAGTACACCAACAACTTTCATACCTTGCGCACAAAGTTGGGTATCAAGGACTCTGAGCGACACCTAGTACTGAAATATCGCAGTGGCCTACACCAGTACATACGAACATAGATGGAATTCCTGGACATCTCTTCACTTGGATCTGCCTATCGGTGTGCTGTCAAAATGGAGCATAAATTTCAGCAAAAGAACAAGCGTGACTTCAGACATGCACAAAAGCAGGGAAAGGTAAACTATGGCTCGCAGAACACGGGATAGGGAAAGGAAAACCAGTCCCAACCACAAGTGAAGAAGGGTAATGGAAAGACAAAGGACACTGGGAAGTGGTGCGAGTTCCATAAAATCCCTTGTCACAACACTGATGAATGTTGCTCAAAACAGTCATTGGTGGCTGAGATCAAAGATTTAGAATTAGATCCCAGCTTCGATTCTGATTCAGAACCTAATGTCACAACTGTAGACAAAGGGAAGTGGATCATTGATGCAAAACCCAGTGTCGTTGTTTCTACCACACAAATTCAACCACGGGAACCTAAATATTTGGAGGCAGAGGAGCGCCTCTTCCACTCACAAATGTGGGTGAAGGGAATTCCCCTACATTTTGTTGTGGACAGTGGCAGCCAAAAGAACCTAATCTTGGCAAAAGTCATCAAGAGATTGAAGATACCAATAACACCACACCCACAACCATACACCATTGGTTGGCTAAGCCAAGGACCAGGGATCAGCGTCAGTCATCAATGTCGCCTACCATACGGAATCAAGCCCTTCAAAGATGAGGTATTGTGTGATGTGGCCCCACTTGAAGTATGTGATGTTCTTTTAGGACAACCATATATGTGGAAGCGTCATGCTATATATGAATCACAACCTCGTAGTGTCATTGTCACTTTGGGAGAATAACTCTATCCGATACCAGAGATAGTTGCACCTACCCCAACCAAACAGTGCAAGAAGATAATCTCCCACACTGGGAAATTTTCCCTATTCGCAACTTCCACTGAAGGAGAACATCGTATCACAGAGAAATCCAAAACCTCTGCACATGATCCCTCTACTCAACAAAAACAAGAAGAACACAAAGTCATTGCAGCATCGTTTATTCGAGTACCTCTACAGTGCAAGTCCGCGCATTCAAGGTGCTCCTCTAGAAAGAAATTGTCCACACCGGTGAAGACCAAGGATAACACGACAACCAAAATTGTTGAACAACTCCAGCACATCCATCAACAACAATTACAACCCTCTGAATATTTCAAAGAAAGGCAACCTTTTCACTTCAGTAAACGCCGCATCAAGAGCTCAACTCAACACACAGTTCAACATATGATAAGGGATTTAACGCAATGGAGACCATTTATTCCTAAGGGGGGAGTAATGATCCATATGGATATCAGTGTCCACCCACCTATTCCACTCACTCAAAGCTGTTTCCCATTTCAACAATTTTCTAGTAATTTTTCTAGGGTTTTTCAGCTCCTAAACTTCCAGGGCCATTTTGAGGCCCCCTTTTTTGGCGATTTGGGGGGCCAAATGGATGTTGTACATTTGGCCCTGGTCAAAAGTTGTAAATCTCATATAGACCTTTCCAACGAGCTACCAAGCGTCCCAAACAGATATCGTATGCAGAAGTTATGACCCCGGGAAGTTGATTGTTCAACTAACCAGCTTGGGGACGCAACCTTTATGATGGTTCACCTTCTAGGGTTAGGTTTTTGGATGTTTTGGATTCTTTCCCTCATGCTTAGGATAAATAGGCCCTTTCGGCCTCTTTTTGTATTCATCTTGGCATGAATGGGCATAGTGGCCACATCTCTTCTCAGAGATAGATACTACCATTCTAGTTGATTTTATTTTACAGCTTGTTCTATTTCCGTTATTTAATAGAATATGTGTTTGATGTATCATTGTGTTCTTTTTAATATATCTATGTATAAGGACACCTATGAGATAAGGACACCATTTCTTAATAGCATGTAGTATTTCCAACATCTCCTTCTCATAAATGGGATTTTGTAAGTTCTTTCCCTTGATTGGATGACTTGTTAAAGCAAGTGGATGTCCTTCTTGCATTAGAACAGTGCCAATGCCATTTCCTGAAGCATCACATTCCACAATAAAGGTTTTTCTGAAGTCTGGTGTGGCCAATACAGGAGCTGTGCACATTGACTGTTTAAGTTGTTCAAAAGCTTGAGTTGCCTCTGGAGTCCAAGAAAATGCATCTTTCTTCAATAATGTTGTTAGAGGCGATGTTATTCTTCCATAATTTCAAACAAACTTGCGGTAGTACTCTATCAAACCTAAGAATCCTCGAATATTCTTCAGTTTTTTGGGAATCGACCAGTCTATCATGGCTTTAATTTTTTGGGGGTCTACCTTGAAACCTTCATGAGATACAATATGACCCAAATACTCTACCTCCTTCACCCCAAAGAAACATTTGGAAGGTTTTGCAAATAGTTGTTGCTCCTGTAGTAGTTGTAGTACCCTATCAACATGTTGAACATGTTCTTCCCAAGACTTTCTATAGATTAGTATCTCATAAAAGAATACTAGCACACATTTTCTAACAAAAGGCTTGAAAATGGAATTCGTTAAACCTTGAAATGTGGAAGGTGCATTCGTGAGACCAAATGGCATGACTAGAAATTCATAATGACCTTCATGAGTTATGAATGTTGTTTTTGGGATGTCTTCATATTTCATTCTAATTTGATGATACCCATAGCGAAGATCCAAATTTGTGAATAAAATTTATCCATGTAATTCATCTAGAAATTCATCAATGAAAGGAATGGGGAACTTATCTTAAATGGTGATCTTGTTTAGCTCTCTATAATCTGGACACATACGCCATGATCCATCTAGCTTGTGTACCATTACCACTGGTGCAAAGTAAGAAATTTGGCTAGGCCTAATTATGACAGCCTCTAACATTTCTTCAACCATACACTCAATTTCACTATTTTTTCCATAGGGGTATTTGTAAGGTATGATGTTAGGAGGAACACTTCTTGGGATTAAGTGAATAGCATGATCAAAATCTCAGACAGGTGGAAGACCTTTCGGAATATCTTCAAATACCTTGGAATAATTATTAATGACCCTTTGGAGATCTGGGGAAATAGGAGACTTAGATTTTTGAACATCTAATGAGCATAATTGTGCAATTACACCTTGATGTGCCTTTTTCATCAATTTTTTCATACCATTAGAGCTTATCACCTTGCTTGGTTTCCCTGTGATACCTTGTAATTCATATTCCTTTCCTTCCCATAAAATTTTCATGAAAAACTTCTGGAAATTAAAAGCCACAATTCCCAAAGATTGTAACCATTGAACTCCTAAGACAACATCAGCACCACCCATTGGAATAGAAATCATTGGACTATTCAATACATATTCTCCCATAGTAAGATTTATACTGTGGCATTTCCATGAGCAGTTGATAGTTCCTCCATCTGCAATCATTAATTGAAACTCTAGTGCTGGATATACAAAGCAATTGAGATATTTTGCTAATGTATAGTGAATGAAATTATGGGTACTACTAGAATCATTTAACATTGTTACCTTTTTATTTTTGATAAATCCTTCGATTTTGAGAGTTGAGGAGGCTAATTCCATCCAATGCATGACATGATATGGTGGGAGTAATCTCTTCTAAAGTAGTATCTTCTATTTCTTCATCTAGAGATGGTTCTTGTTCCTTTGGTTCTTCCTCTTCACATTCTATATAAAATAATTTCTTCTCACCACAATTATGTCCCTTACTATACTTGCTGTCACAATCAAAACATAGGCCTTTTTCTCTTCTTTCCTCTATTTTTTTAGGTGTCAACCTTTGAGGTGGGTTAAAATAAGTAACATTATTCTCTCGGTATGTGTTGGAGGTGCTCTTTCTAGTAGCCATCATCATATTTTTAGCTTCAACCTTCATTTCCATCATGAAGGCCTTCTTCAGGGATGGTGGTTCAAAGAGACGCACCTCATGTTGAATGTTATCCTTCAAGGTTCCAATGAATAGATCCAACAGATTATCTTCTGAAATGTTCTTCACTCTAAGACTTAGCTTCTGAAACTGTTTGATGCGCTCTGCAACTGGACCTTTTTTCTTCAGATTTATTAACTGGCTAAATAAGGTATTGTTAATAATATCCTCATAATGTGCAATCAATTATTCGGTGAATATAGACCAAGATATAATAGAGTCCTTTTTAGAGTCACAAAGCCATTGGTACCATACAAATTGACCAAACTCTAAATATAATGATGCAATAGTTACCTTTTGAAAAGTTGGAACCTGGTGTAGATCAAAGAATTGCTCCATTTGGAACATCCATGTTATTGGATCATTTCCATCAAACTTTCTCATGTCAATCTTGGGAAGTTGGGTACCCCTTAGTGACCATCCCATATGAATTCCATTACCATAATCATTTCCTCTTAGAATTTTTTTATTCATGGAAGGTTTCTCAACATGAGAATTATTTTTATCCTCCTGAGTATCTTGGAACACATCCTCACCTGTACGAAAAGTATCCCTTGAATTTTGTATGAGATTAACAATATTTGTCATATTCCCCATCAAATTCTCCTCTAGATTGATTAAATCAAATGTTCTCACCAAACCTTTCATATTGTCCTCCATTTTATTCAAATTCTCCTCTAAATTATCCAAATCAACTTTTTTCACAGACCCTTTAATCATATATTCCAACCGAGACACTCGAAAAGAGAGGTCTTCCCTTTCATCATGCGTCGAGGATGGATCCTCTAGTGGTTTGGATGGAGTGTGAGTCTTTAGACTTCATTTGAGTGGCATTTTGAACAATATAAATATATATCACACCTTAGGCGTCACCACAATTAGATCCTTCTACTCAAGGTTAATCAAAATTAAAAATGGCGTACCTTTTCAAACCTTGATTGGAAGACAGTTTTAAGGTCGACTTGAAACTGATGTAAATTTAAATTTCTGCTCCACTGGGTATGAAATTTCGTATTGTTGTATCCTGGTGTGTCCTATTTCCAATTCCACAGGTCTGACCTAATTTTTATTTACCAATAAGAATTTATTGTGAATCTCCCAACACCTCTTATTTTTGGTCTTTCCATAATAGATAACTTTTATTGTATATCACGTGTCCAATATTTTGTATCTAAAGTTGAAAACCATACCACATATACTTTGGTCCGTCTCATTTCAGATGCAACAGGTCTCACTCAATTTGGATATTTCATGCCCCATATATGACCTTTTTCCTCATAACACATGTTTTAGACTAGTTTTTGGACTAGTCAGAAGCCCTAGATTCTAGAGGGAATATCTCCGAATTTGTAATGTTTCAGTATCTGAAACTTGGAACACAGTTATTTCGGCCTTTTTTTCTAGATGGGTTATATGTCTCTCTCTCTGAACCCTTCTATAAAAAAAATTATAGCGAAAATTCCAAGATGACTCATTTTGAAGAAACCAGTCCAGAGGAAAGGGCTCTGATACCAAATGTTATGAAACAAATTTCCAAAAAGAGTATGAAAAGAGAAGAAAGAGATCAGAAAGAGTACTCCACGACTTGATTGAATAAAATCGGTGAATAACAAGCCTCTTCGAGGGGGAAACCTCCTTATACAATGTACTAAGTACAAAAGACACGACAAGACAAGATAAGATAAGATAAGATACTCCAAATGAAAGTTCTCCTTCCTATATATAGAAGACTAAGGGGTACAATCCCAACTAACTGACCCAAGCTGAAATAACTAATATAACCACACTATTGATAATTATTACTAATGGACCAAAGCCAACATCAAAACTAATGTAATGAACCACAATATAGGGGAAATGTGCCCATATTTAGGGCTTAACATCTTCTGGCTCTTCAAGATAAAGCATATCTACAGACTCATCTAGCTTCTCCCTATCACCATCTAAAAGGGGAGAATGAAAAACTCGATCCTCCATCATAGGAGTATCATGCTCCTCCATTTATGAATCACATTGAAGTTCTTTGGAGCGCTTGAAGGAAACCTCTTCATGAAATGTTACATCTCTGTTGGCTTCAATGTTTCTTTGTCCTGGAACATAGATTCTATAGGATTTGGAGGATTCACTATATCCAACAAATTTTCCCTTCTTTCTGGATGGATCCATCTTTGTCCTCTTCTCTTTTGGTATGTCAATGTAAACAAGACAACCGAAATCTTCAAGTGTCCAACATCTGGTTTTTCACCAATGAAAACCTCTTCAGGAGTCTTTTCTCCCAAGATAGCATGAGGGATTTTGTTATGAATATAAACAATAGTTATGGAGGCTTCTTCCCATAAGGATGTGGGCAGATCCTGATCACACATCATGGCTTTTGCATCCTCACATATTGTTCTGTTATTTCTTCCAGCAACCCCATTTTGCTAGGGGTTGTAGGGTATAGTCAGTTGTCTTGTTATTCTTACATCTCAACAAAAGTCATTGAATTCATGGGACTCAAACTCTTCTCCATTATTAGATCTCAAAGCACGAATGTGATTCCCAGTCCGATTCTCAACCAATGCTTTAAACTCTTGAAACTTGTTGAAAGTTTCACTCTTTTCTTTCAGAAAATAAACCCATGGCTTGCGAGATAAGTCATCTATGAAAAGCACATAACACAAATAACCACTTAAGGAGGGTGCAAACATAGGACCACATAGATCATAATGAATCAAGTCAAGGACCCCCTTGGATCTTTTGGTACTAGTTGGAAATCTCTTCTTAATGTTCTTGCCAAGAGTGCAACCCTTACAAACACTATCAAAATCAAATTTAAACATGGGCATACATTTCACCATCTTTTTCAATACAGGTAGCACTTTGAAATGGAGATGAGCAAGCCTTATATGCCACAACTCACAAGGAATGACTATGTGATGGATCATGGCTTGAATGAGTTTTCCAAGAAATTTCTAGATACCTCCCTCTCTAACTCTAATTACTGATGCATAGTTCAAGTCTTCATGCTCAGGCCACAGGAGCACTTTGGTGTCCATAAAGATAACTCTGAATCCTTTATCTTCTAGAACCGAAACATACCTAAGGTTCTTCTTTAATCCGGGGACAAACATAATTTCATCCACATCAAGTACATCTCCTGAATCCAAGTGAAAGGAAGTGGATTCAATGCCTTGGATTGAATACGTGGTATTATCTCCAAGATCCACCTTACAAGAAAACTTATTTTCCTTCAAATCTGTGTTAGCGTTCCTATATCCAGTCATGTGCTTGGATGCACCACTATCTACCAGCCATATCTCAGCACTAGTGGTAATGGATCCAAAAAGGGCTGATACAAGATACTATTAGAGAAAATTTGGGGTCTAAAATGGGCCTTATAAGAAAATGAGCCACCTTGTAAGAAAATGATCCATTGAATTCAAGAACCAATAGAATTTCAAGAAAAGAGTCAACCATAATGGTTGAGTTGGCATATTTAACATTAAGAAAATTACTTTTTTAATTCGTATTTTCAACATACCTCCCTGTCATTTTACTCAAATTTCGAGTGGGAGCCCTCGTTAGATGCAGAATTAAATTATGCATCCAACGAGTACCCACACTGCATACTTTTGAGGGACCCTACCCCAGGAAAAACAGGAAATACATTAAAAAAACGTCTTACTTTCAAAGTAAGACGTTTTTTTAATGTATTTCCTGTTTTTCCTGGGGTAGGGTCCCTCAAAAGTATGCAGTGTGGGTACTCGTTGGATGCGGAATTTAATTCTGCATCCAATGAGTGCTCCTACTTGAAATTTGAGTAAAATAACAGGGATATATGTTGAAAATACGAAGAAAAAAGTAGTTTTTCTCTTTTCTTCCAAAATTCATAAATATTATTTTATTATTTTCCTTAGGAGGCCCATTTTAGACCTCAAATTTGCTCCTTCCTCGTCTCTTGATCATCAGATGATTTCTTGTTTGTAGGTTCATCTTTTGTAGCAGTAGAAGCATGAAATCTACCCTTGAACTTTCCTCTTTGCTTTGCACAACATTCTCTTGCATAATGACCCCTCTTATTGCAATTGAAGCGTTTAACTCTAGACTTATAAAAGTTCTTGAAATCATTCTCCTTTGGAGGAGAGAATTTCTTGTGAGATTTCTTACCTCTCTTCATTTGTGTTGCAAGAGCGAGGTTCTCTTCTATGGAGGTAGTATATTTGGTATGGATTCGCCCTTCTTCTTGTAGCCAATCATGCCACAGTCTCTCAAATTTAGTTTGCACTTCTTGACCATTTACTGTAGTCAAGAATGTCTCCCATGAGGATGGAAGACCATCGACAACAGTCTGAATGAGATCATCATCATTGACCATCACAATGCTCATGAGTTGATCTCTTACTTGAGAGATCATTGTGAATAAGGAAGCCACAACTTCGTCCTTTTCCATCTTCAGATTTCGAAGCTTGTTATTCAATGCTCTCTTTTGACTGGGTGCCTTCAACTCATAAAGATTTGTCAAAGTGTTGAAGCATTCCTTTGCGGTCTTCAATGGAGTGATCATGGGCATCAAGTTGTATTTCACAGCATCATAAATGATTCTTTTTGCTTTGGCTTGATTCTTCTTGAAGGTAATATGCCATACATTAGAAGTAGGCTCTTCAATAACACTGGATATGTATCGATCCAAATCATGCTCTTCCAGGATATTCAAGATCCTGACCTTCCAAGTATTGAAATTTGAAGTTCCTTCAAGACTATCTTCCGGTCTTACTGAGCTTGAAGCCATAATTACTCAAGTAATGTGCACTCTCAGTATCTACGTAGGCTCAATCTTGATTATTGAACTTAGCTCTTTCACGCCCTAAGCTCTGATACCATGCTAATTTTTTATCTTTAATTTGGAAATGCAATAGCTCTTGAAATCAAATAACAATCATACACATAAGCAATCACATTTGACACATGAATTTACCATGGGGAAACCCTCTATGACTTGAGGGAGAAAACCCCAGCAAAACCTTCCTTAGTATATTGGTAGAGAGCAGAGAATGTATTTTACATCAAGCACCCCTGGTGCAATTACAGAGCAAGAGAAATATAAAGAAGAGAGACTTAAAATAATATCAATATATTGATAGATAGCATAGAATGTATTTTACATCAAGCACCCTCAGTGCAATTATAGAGCAAGAGAAAGATAAATAAGAGAGACTCAGAATAATATCTTGCACAAATAGAAGCACATTGCCTTTAAGGGAGAATATAATCCACTTCACACTAAATTCATCAATCCGATATCACATATTTATATATTCTTCACATGCATCGGCTTCTATTTTTATCCTCTGACTTCAGGATGAACTCGCCCTCCATCTGGATGCATCAATATTGCATGAAGAAGTGCGCCCCACTTCTCATGTAGTGCATTAATTCACTAAAATGACTCTTAGGATGAACTCTTCCCTTAACTAAAAGCTTTACCACTTAGTTAGGTGGATAACTTAAGTGTCATAATGCAAGTGTTACAACTCAAGTGTCATCTTTTAGTTTACCATAAGTGTCGTCTTTTAGTTTAACATAAGTGTCATCTTTTAGTTTGACTTAAGTGTCGTCATGCAATAACACTTAGTTAACTAGAATTTCTATGTTATCACTTAGTTAACTCTCTTAATTGTTTATTTCTTGTTAACATCATTGTAGTGATCAATTTGAGTTCTCCTTTGATTTACTGAATTCTTCACTAAAGTTTAACAATTCGAATTCTCTCTTAATTAATTATTTTCTGTGCAATTCGAATTATTTCATATCTTATCACATATTATCTTTATCTCTTGTCTTATATGCATGGTCCACATGTTCCAATTTAATTATCATATCAAATATACTAAGGATATTTTCCCAATGATGTGATCATATTGTCCTACTATCGTTCCAAGTGGTTATATGCTAAAGTAATTCACTTTAGAGTGGCCAATCTCTAGAGGAGACTAAATAGCTCAACCATGGTTAGTAGTACATCACAAACCATACATGCTTCGACATGAAAAACCTCACCTCAACACATAAGGCACCACCTCAACAAATGAGGATTTATATTGACACACAAAACCTTAGCCTTGACTAGCAAGACTGTACAACTTCATCACTTCGACAAACAAAGCACTTGCCTCAACACATGAACCTTAACCATTCTTGAATCCAACTCATTATTCTTCTCCAAGTTTCTTGAGGCCAAATCAAGCTCCTATAAGGCACTAGCTCAACACAAAAGTATCAATATTGACACACAAGATTGACCTGGAGAATGACTCATGATGTTGTAACTTTTACATTGAAGGCATAACTAGACTATGTTATTTTCTAGTAGTTGGGGAGGAGCACGCTGGCGTAGTCCCATAGTCTTTGGAATTGCCTCTAGTGGTGTAATCTCCTGCCTTTTTTTCTTTGTTAGAATCGTTAGTAGACATAAATGAAGAGCCACATGAATATGATTTATGGTGTATTATGGTCGTGAGAGCCATTTCAAACCAATTTTTTTGGTGCTTTCAACATATCCTTCATTTTTTTTTTACATACTAGAGAATTTGTGACCTTTCAAAGTCTACTTTGGTTATCTTTAGAAATCTTGGATGTTAGAGAACTATTTCATCGATATGCTCTTGGTATTAAGACATGCATGTACTCTTGTGTAAATTCCAGTTTTAGTATGCAGTTTTTAGCTATTAGGAAATGCAGAGATACACCTATTACCATGATATACCTAGTTCTCTCTTGTCACAATTTTTTGTTTCAAACCCCTCCAAAACCTAAATACCTCATGTTTTTTTACACAATATTGTTTGTTTAGAGTAATTCTATTGAAATTGTGAGTAGTTCAAGGACCATTTTGACTAGGCATGGTAAGTTTTGGAGGCTATTAAACTATTAAACTAGCAAAACCACTTAACTTGTGGTCTATGAACACCAATAGGCCACAATTTAAGTGCCACGAACAAGTTATATGTTACGTGTTCTCCATGCGTAGTTGTAATCACCCATTGTCTGTGCCTTAGCTACCTGTTATTACCCGCCTTCTAGTTAAATAGGTTTCCTTCCTTAGGTTACTGGTGGGATATCAGCCACCAATTATCCATGCATATGCTACCAGTTATTTTTTATATTCTTTTTTTAATAATTGTTTATTTTGAATTTAGAAGGATTCCCATAAAATCAATATGGATAGTACACTCATCCTCTACAATCTAAGAAAATCATATTTGCTACTCCACTCCAAATTCTAAAATATAAACACCTATTGGTTTAATAACTAAAGGGATGGTTGTAACAATAATGATGTTTTATGTCTTTCTAGGCTATTTTAACACTTAGAAAAATTCTCTTAGGTTTGAATTTCTCTATAGAAAAAATTTAAAGACATTTCTAAGAATTTATAATATTTTCTATAGAAAAAATACCAAGGTTTCTAATGTACACATCTAGAGCATCTAAGAAATACAACACCTTCATTTAAATTTACAAAAAATCTTGAGGTAGTTTTAGTGGCCATGAATAACAACTCAAGGCTTGTAGATACTTCAAATCTTACAACCAGACTGCTAAGCAATATGGGTATGAGACCCTCCTTCATTAGGGTAGGAGGAGATTCAATAAAATGGAGTTCTATGAAAAAATTGATAGCCTCATACTACGCGTGAAACTCTTAACCTTATGTGTAGGCTTCCAAGTGTCAAGACAAAAGGTTTGACATTTGAATCTTTTATTGATAATAATGTCAATTTTTTCTTCTTAAGGAGAAAAATAAACATAAAATTAAATTTTGAAAAATCCGATGAGAATGTTATTTTACTCTTTTACAAAGTATTTGTTAAGTAAATTTGATTCACTTAAAGAGTCAAATGTATGTTTATAGTTTATGGCTTTTGGTCCATGGTATTTGGGTAACCCATGGTATTACATGTGAAGAATTCTACGTAAAAGTTTGAGCAACTCTACTATAAGATGCCTAAAGAAATCAGTGTTGGCTTAGCAAATGATGGCTAGATTAACCATGTCAATATAATAACTAAATGGATGATTATAACAATAATGATGTTTTAGGTCTTTCTAGGTTATTTTAACACTTAGAAAATTCTCTTAGTTTATCTCTTAGGTTCGAATTTCTCTATAGCAAAAATTTAAATACATTTCTATGAATTTATGGGATTTTCTACAGCGAAAATCCCAAGGTATCTAATGTACACATCTAGAGCATCTAAGAAATACAACACCTTCATTTATATTTACAAAAAATCTTGAGGTAGTTTTAGTGGAGAGGAATAACAACTCCTTAAGGCTTGTAGATACTTCAAATCTTACAACCAGACTGCTAAGCAATATGGGTATGAGACTCTCATTCACTAGGGTAGGAGGAGATTCAATAAAATGAAGTTCCATGAAATTTTTTATAAAACCATACTATGCATGAAACTCTTCACCTTATGTGTAGGCTTCCAAGTGTCAAGACGAAAGGTTCGACATTTGAATATTTTATTGTTAATAATGTCAAATTTATCTTCTTAAGGAGGAAAGTAAATGTAAAATTAAAGTTTGAAAAATATGATGAGAATGTTATTTTACTCATTCACAAAGTATTTGTTAAGTAAATTTGATTCACTTAGAGAGTCAAATGTATGTTTATAGTTTATGGATTTTGGTCCATGGTATTTGGGTAACCCATGGTATTACATGTGAAGAAGTCTACTTGAAAGTTTAAGCAACTCTATTGTAAGGTGCCTAAAGAAATCAGTGTTGTCCTAGCAAATGATGGCTAAATTAATCATGCCGGTATAATCCTTCATTGTCATTATGTGTGTGCTTGTTTAAATCTTCTTTTAATATGTTTTTACTTCTAAAAATGGTATCAAAGCAAAATATTGAACGACCTAAGGCAAGTAAATCTACAGAAAGGTTAGAAGACATGAGGTAGGGAAATCTATGCTAAGATAGTTGATCATGGTTGAGATCTCTATTAGAGTCGAGGTTGAGAGCATGAGTGTTATTGTGAGTGGATACAAGGGTGAAATATGAGTTGAGAGGCATGAGAGCCAAGCCTCGATTTAGATTAAGGAAGAATGATGCCACCAATTAAGATCTGAGCCGGCAATGACTGAGATTTGCAAGTTTGCAAGATGCGTGGAAGGATTTAAGGAGATCGCCCGATGTAAAGGAGATCACTACCAACTTCAAGAAAGAACATGATTATGCTATCAGAGGCTTTATGATACACCATTTTCAAGGTGTCCAACGGTAATAGAGAAGTCACCTGTGCCATAGCTTCCAGTGAGAACTAAGTTTCAATTTAATATTACGATTTATTTTAGAGGCTACCTTGCATGAATAAACACAAACAAATTGAGAACTGAGTTGAATCCAAAAGTAGTACATGGATAAAATAGATTTCAATGTTGATTTAGAGTTTGATTTGTCAACATTGATGGAGGTGGGACATGTTTCTTTTTCTTGACTTCTATACACTTCTCCTTTTGAGGGTTCCATGGAGTAACAAGTTCTAGGTGAGCTTCTTCTTCTTAGGCATCCCAATTACGCTCTTCCTCCATTTTTCGGGTGTCAAGGATCAACAGTCTCTAGCACTACTTTTTTTTTTCCTAGTTAGTATAACTCACCTTAGATTGAGGAGTCAAAGTGGGTATATCTTCATCATTTGCTTCAAGAGTTCTATCTATAAGTGCCAAAGAAGGAGGGGGGATTATTCTTTTGTCTTGGAAAGAGTTTTTTCAAGATGAATATTCTTCATGAGTATGAGCCTCTAGCGAAGGAGACACCCATGAAGTTGGTTGAGCGACAAGGAGTGAAATGGGGATTGGGGGTCCTTGCTAATCAAGTGGTGTGCCTCCATTTTTCCAATCCACCACTTAGAATTTTGTTGAGATTTACTTTAGTTCTATGGCTTTGAAACATTAGTGCAGTGGGAAAAAATGTTCCTTATTTCAGATCATGCTCTACACCTTAAAATCACGTGTTCATAGTCCAACTTTGGGAACTAGGTATAATATTTGGCAAGCATTTCGATTCCATTGGAAATCCCTAATTAAATCCAAGGCCACACATATGTGTGCATATGTTGTGATTGATCTGAAAATAATGCTTGAATTGCATGTGAAATAACTTAAATTGTTAACTTGAAAAGGATTTAATAAACAAGCTTTAAAAAGGGCTTAAATAACTGAAGTGCATAGAACAAAGAGAAGCAAACCATGAAAATGAGAAGACAATTGACAACGGATTTCACCCTGTATGGGCTACATCTCCGAGTCCAGTTCCAATGTGAGACCAATCCATTAATCTTCAAATGCTTGAAAGTACATGAGTTCTAAGAACACCTTCAAAATATGTTCTTCAAATGCAAAAGCAGACACTGCCACTACGATCCTCTAGAAATTTCGAGGAAAATGAGTATAAACTCGCCTATATTACCCACTAGTGCTCATAGACCTCCCCTGTCATGCAAAACAATACAGTGTCTCCGCAAAACTCTGTACAAAGCACCTCATGATGCATGTTTTAAAAATAAGCCTGTAAACTATAATTTTGAACCCGTATTGTGTAATCCAAACTACTGAACCATCCTTTTGTGGCTCCAAAAACATGGTTATAGAGGGGGGCGTGGCTAACCCGTCACTCCCCCCCCCAAATCTCGTGGCATATTAATTCAAACATAAATATAATATGGGTTGTGGCCCTTAACAAGCAGTACCCGTAGCTTGGTCGTTGGAGCATTGTAATAACTAGGGGGAGGTCGCAGGGTCAAACCTATGTACCTCTCCTCCTTTGGTGGTTCAATTTAAACTATATGTTATTTTTGGTACAAGGATATTTATAATCTTATTCCTCGAGATCTGATTTCCAAAGTACAAAATCCATTGATGAAGGTCTATAATGTGGGTCAAAGACCATTAAATCTATAAATCAACCTATTACCTTTGTAGAATGCATATTACTTGATTGTGTCTCTAGGCACAACAATAGAAATAGTTGAAACTTTATTGACCACACAGAGATAAAGGGAGTGGATTTCATCATAATCCCTCTTTAACACAACACCTTTGAAAAATATTTTAAAGGCTTTAAGAGGTGAGGATGATCATGCTCCAACTATACCAAAGCACCTTTGGGTGAGGCAAGAACTACAAGTATCTTATGGGAAGAGGGGGTCAATGTTGCCTTGTTTGAGAGAAAGATATGCAAGGACAAAGGCGCTGGAATGACAATGAAAATGAGCTACAAAGATGATCCAAGTAAAACATTATGATCTAACGATAAACATGCCATTCACTATGGTGACTAGTTGTTCTAGCAAATGCCTTCTTGGATGTTTCCAACCCCATTCAATGTATTATGAGTAAGTTCAAAATAGGCACTACCCATTCAATGTATTATGAGTAAGTTCAAAATAGGCACTAAAATAATTGACAAGGAAAAGGGCATTATTATCAATATTAAGGATAAGGGTTATTACATTGAGTGTTATTTAATTTGTCCATCATTTTTTGTGTCTCTATTTATGTTATTAATTTTTTTCCCTTTTATGAAGGTGTAAATCTTTTAACTTTTTTCTCAATTAAAGGTATTAAATGCAGTCTCTTTGTTTTTACTTCATTTTATTTTTTTAACTTTTCACGAAAGTGTAAAGATTTTCTCTATTAAGGTTATTAAATATAATGTGTTTGAATTCATTATTGAAAATAACGATATGAAGTAATTATTATATTTGACTTGTCTCAATTATATTTAGTTTTAGTTTGAAGATTTTTTATTGGAAAATTATAAATTTATCTCATTTTTCATTTAGCAAAGTTATCTCCCATTTAGATACATTAATGTTAGTGTTAAAATTTGTAATCCATTTTGTTATTAAATACATTTTTAAATTTTTTTTATTACATTTCAATTTACATATAGACGTTAATTTTTATATATAAATTAATTTTTAGGTTCAACAAATTTATATAATATTAATTTAAATTAATTTAAAGTAAATAGAATATCAATGAAATTAGATATAGCATTTACTCAGATCAAATGTAAGGTAGACAATGGGCTTTGGATTCCAAATATACAAGGTAACATTGATACTATATAACAATTAATCACATTGAATAATAAATCTAGAAAATAGAGGAGAAATGGGTATTCATCCAAACGGGGTGCTTAAGGTCAACGCTTATAGAGAGATGTAGAGACCTAATAGCTTGGAATTTTTTCTTTACTTCAAGTACATGCTCCTTTTTCTCCCTCATATGTTATCTTATTATTCTCAATGATTAGTGTTTTACAAAGGAATTAAAGTTAATTAAAGTTAATGATGAATATCAAAGAGGAAAGTGGTGATCTTTATATAAAACACAAGAGTCAAACTTATTTTATGTGGTGTTGAAACAAATCCATATTGTACATTGTACATACTATAGTTCGAACTTTAATGCAGATAGGGAAAAACTTAAAATGTAGCTCGCTTATAAGGGGAAAACAAAAGACAATTTGTTGTCCAACCTATGAAATATATGAAAGAAATCAGAGGTGTTGAATATGCTTCCTACATTAATTAGTGAGAGAAAATAAGAGGCAACTTGTTGTCCAACCTATGAAATCTAGGAAAGGAATAAGAGGTGTTGAATATGCTTCCTACATTAATTAGTGAGAGAAAAATGTGTTGAAACAACACATAAAGATACAACCATTAAACTAATGAATTTTTATCTATTTCTATATCTTGACAATTATTTCATAATGATTTCAAGCATTCATTTCATACCACAATTTTCATTAAATAATTGCACACTGAAAATTTCAACTGAAATTGCAATGGAAACAAAGGATCATAGAAAGATAGCCATGCACAAGTGACACAAGAATTTTATCCTAGGAAACCCAATAGGGAGAAAACCCAACCAACTTTTCTTAGAAGAAATCAGTCCAATTCAAGTACAATACCAATCATGAAGAGAAACCCTAGCACATGGAAAGGTGCACCCTTCTTCACAAGAAACCCTAGCAAGGGTTACAAATATTCTAGAGACAATAAGAAACCCCAATACTACTTCTTATGATCTTCACTAGACCTCCTTGAAAAGTGTGCACCAATGTAGCAAGATGATGTTGGATGATGAGTGTAAAAATGAAATGTTGGAGCACTTTATTTATATTCTTCAGTTCACTTTATTTTCACTTGTTGGGGTCAACTTATCTTTTTGTTGGGGTAAATTTGTTTTTCCTTCCAGACCGACTTGTCTTTTTGTCTTCAATCTTCTTTGGAACTTCTTCAATGCTATCTAGGATTTCTTCAATGGTTGAATTGACTTCTTGGTTATTTCTTCATCATAGAAAATTTGTCCTTGTTGATGATCATCTCCTCACATGCACGTCTATTCATGCATAGAACTCTAATATTGAATTGACCAACACTAAGAAGTATCAGACACTTCTTAGAGCCTATGTCAAATTCAACATTAGATTAGACTTGTATATTTCACAAGGGGATGAAATCCCCTATCACATGAACAAGTCAACTCACTCTAATATAGAATAGATCACTCCATCCTGGAGCAGTCAATGTGAGAGCACTCTAGGGACCATCTCCACACCATATGACCTGGGAGAAGCACTACCCCTAATTAGGCCATTCCCCACTAGCCAAATGGCCATTTCCCACGAGTGAATGTATCATTCGCTACTAGCAAACCATTTCTCGTGAGTGAATGTCTCATTCACCACTAGCCAACCATTTCCCATAAGTGAATGTCTACTCGATGGTCCAACCTGAAGAAACATCAATACTCCCTCTCAATGAGGGATACATTCTACATCACTACCAAGCATCATGCTTGGTGAGAATATCTGTGGGAGACATTATACATCACTCCTAGCATCACACTTGGTGGCAATGTTTATAATCCATATCGGATATGTATTGCATATGCATCTCGAGTCTTTCACTCCTAGCCAAATAAGCATGGCTATCTGGATAAATACTACGTCTGGGCCATTCACCATTGGCCAAATCAGCATGGCCATTTCTCATGAGTCATGAGTGAATCTATCATTTACTACTATCCAAATCAACATGGCCATTTCCCATGGATAAATGTATTCCCGATGTTTCTCATTCATATGTCTGGGCCATTCACCACTAGCTAAATCATATGGCCATTTCCCGTGAGTGAATGTCTTCCCCATACTTCTCATTTGTGGATATGTATTGGAGCTGCATTGCTCCCTTTTGCACTATATCTTGGAGGAAGCGATATTTGATCTCCTAATCAAATAGTCATGTAAGAAGCTTTCGAAGCCACACTACTTCGCGGATTGTGACACTGGTTGTGATATACTTCGCATCTGTTGTATTGAGTGCTACAGAAGTCTACTTCTTGATCAACCAAGATACCATAGTTGATCCCAAGATGAAGAAACACCCCGAGGTGCTCTTTTTTTCCACTGCACTCCTTGCTCAGTCAGAATCTGTATATCTCTACAGCCTCACTTCACCACCTGAGATATATCTTGGACCATATCCAAATGTACTACGTAGGTACCTCAACACATGCTGCAACCCAATTTACATGCCTCGAATTTAACTCAAGGTACTCATTGCAAAGCAAATATATGGCCTAATGTTAACTATGTACATCAAGGATCCAATTAGCTTCTTGTACATAATGGGATCCACCAAATCTGAATCTAAAGCAGAATCACTCGGCTTCTTCATATTTTCCTCCATAGGTGCAGCCATGGACCTGTAGTCCATCATCTCGAATCTCTCAAGATCTCAATTGTGTACTTCCCTTAACTGAGTAATATCTCTATTGATATATTCCACACCTCCAATCCCAATAAGTAATGCATCTGGCCAAGATCCTTCATCTCGAATTCGGAGGTCAACTTCTTCTTGGTGATGGAGGTACTCCTAAGTTAGGCACCTTCTCCATCATCAACAAACTGTGCAACAGGTAGTCCCTCTGTGCGTGAGTACCCTGCTTCTTATGTACCTGAGTATCCTTCTCCCTCTGCATTTGGACACTATGCTCCCTTTGCATCTGAGTATCCTGCATTGAAGCAACCTGTTTCCTTCTTCACTGTTGATCTCTGTGTATACATATGTGTCATCTCCCACAAAGTGGGTCTATTGAGATGAGCCTCCTACTCCCTCTAGAACATTGAATACCATCCATGACTCTTTCTGATCTTGCAAGATGCTCATATGGACTACATGATTTATCTCATTTATCCACTTGGAATCCAACACTGAATTCCCTTTTGATCTCAGAACTATCTCCCCAAAAGTACCACTTGGGAGCTACATACTTCTCTACATCCCGACATGCCTTTGGATATGACTCACCAGATCTCAAATTCTCGACTTTCACTATGTACTAACCACCACAAGAGATATAACTCACTCATGACTTACAGAAGATATGAATCAATTTTTTCACTCACAAGAGATATGACTCACTCTTGTCCACTCAAGAGATATGCCTCACTCTTGTCCACTCAAGAGATATGCCTCACTCTTGACTTATAGAATATATGACTCACTTCTGTTATTCACAAGAGATGTGACTCACTCTTGTCAGCATAGACTGTCGTACTGGATGCCTCTTCCCATAAGAACATGGGTAAATATTGATCATGGATCATTGCATTGAAAACCTTTATAATGAACATGTCTTACAATACATGATAGAATTGTCCACAAGAGTTAACCGGTAACATTTAAATAGTAATGTAATTCATCAAAATATAAAGTCAATTTAAGTAAATTGAACTCATTGCACAAAAAATTAAATACTTATCTCAATGTTGAATCCCTCTTTATCCATGCCTCCTTTAGAGATCACAAAATTATGTGGAGGTACACTCTCCTCCAAAACCTTGGTATTCTTCTTCTTCAAGTTCTCTGCCTGATCCTTGAACTCCTAGAACCTTATCTAAATGCACTAGATCCAAGATCCTCTTGGATCTGCCATCACTGCTTGAAAAAATCCCTTGGCATTCTTTCCAAGTGTACAACCCCTGTAAATATCCTCAAGCTCCACTTGGAGCTTTGAAAGATCTCTTTATGAAGTGTGCCTTGATGCGATAGTTGGTCTGCAAGTGTTAATCTTCAAACTTGTCTTCTCTATCAAAACTTCTTCTCGCCTTAGGATCAATTTTTGTCATCTTCTGTGGTGGATACTCATCAACATCAGTTGTTGATGCATGTTTCTTTCCCTTCATTTTCTTTTAAGGACATTGATAAGAATAGTGACCAAATGTGTGGCAATTGTAGCACTTGATCCTTGAAAGATCCTTCTTTTATGTTCATGAACTGGAGTTGATTCTCCACTTGTATTTTTCTTCCCAAAATTCCTTTTTCCTTTTCCTTTCTCATGAGAACACTGAAAAGCACAATGACCAAATTTATGACAACTGAAGCACTTAACTTTTGAAAGATCCTTCTTCTATTCTTGTATTGTCATGTGTTTGGAAGCACCACTGTCCACTGACTAGGTATCACTACTATCTGTAATAGTTCATGTAAGAGAGGATACAAAGGAATACTGGAGGTTAGCTGCAATATCAACATTATCCAACCTGTCTTCTACTCTAAGACTGGACACCATCTTGAAAAAATATGAAATTTGATCCAGAAACCCTAGTCCAGCAAAAAATAGGTCAAAACTGAAATTTGATAAAAATAGATTATGGCTCCACAGATAGATGCGCCCTGCCAAGGTGACCTCTAGGACAATAGGATCAAGTCCAATGTTAGGCTAGAAGGGTCCAAACTGAAATCCCTAGTTTCCAGACTTAGGGAAAAAAACTGTTAAAAGGTTGTCTTTCAAAACTACTATGATACCATGTTGAATTTTTATCTATTTCTAGATCTTGACAATTATTTCCTAATGATTTGAAGCATTCATTTCATCCCACAGTTTTCACTAAATAATTGCACACTGAAAATTTCAACTTAAATTGCAATGGAAACAATGGATCATAGAAAGATAGCAATGCACAAGAGACACAAGAATTTTATCTCGGGAAACCCAATAGGGAGAAAACCCAACCAACTTTTCTTAGAAGAAATCACTACAATTCTAGTTCAATACCAATCATGAAGAGAAACCCTAGCACATGGAAAGGTGCACCCTTCTTCACATGAAACCATAGCAAGGGTAGTGAATCTTCTAGAGACAATAAGAAACCCAAAAATCACTTCTTATGATATTCAGTATCCCTCCTTGAAAAGTGTGCACCAATGTAGTAGAGATGATGTTGGATGATGAGTGTAAAAATGAAATGTTGGAGCAGTTTATTTATATTCTTCAGTTCACTTGATTTTCACTTGTTGGGGTAGACTTGTCTTTTTGCTGGGGTAGATTTGTTCTTCCTTCTAGGTTGACTTGTCTTTTTGTATTCAATATTCTTTGGAACTTCTTCAATGGTTGACTTGACTTCGTAGTTATTTCTTCATCAAAGAAAATTTGTCATTGTTGATGATCATCTCCTCACATGCACATCTATTCACACATAGAGCTCTAATGTTGATTTGAAAAACACTAAGAAGTCTCAGACACTTCTTAGAGCCTATGTCAAATTTAGCATTAGATTAGACTTGTATATTTCACAAGAGGATGAAATCCCCTATCAAATAAACAAGTCACTCTAAAATAGAATAGATCGCTCCATCCTGGAGCATGCAATGTGAGAGCACCTCGGGGCCCATCTCCACACCATATGACCTAGGAGAAGCATTGCCCCTACCTGGGCCATTCATCACTAGCCAAATGGCCATTTCCCGTGAGTGAATGTATCATTCACTACTAGCCATCAAATTCCCATGAGTGAATGTCTCATTCACCACTAGCCAACATTTATTGTAAGTGAATGTCTACCTGATGCTGCAACCTGGAGAAACATCAACATAAACAACATGATTTATTTGGAAAACCCTCTTGAGATAAAAAAAAAAAACCCACACTCCAAGTCACACTCAATGTATTATTCAACAAGTAAAAAATAGTTATAATACATTTTAGCGTCTATGTGCAACATAAAGGTTCTAGAGAAATTTTAGCAAACATAACAATGACTTCAAAATTCTCTATATACCTCCAATGCAAGCACTTAATACATAGGCATAACAAAACCATAAACCATTTACAATTTTCCAATTCTACATAATGGAAACCCCAAACAATTAACTGGGAAACTATTGTTGCTCGACATCCATTTCCTAATACTACTCAACATTCATTGCCTACTACTACTCAATATTCATTACCTACTATTGCATAGCATGTATTCCCAGCTACAACTCAACATTCATTGAGATAATTGCTCTACTAGAAAACTAAAAGGTGTATGACAGACCTACACCAACATTATCTCACTTGTCATATACCTTGGAAGAGTCTAAGGAATATTGCATCAAACTATGAACTAACTTGTAGGGGCCATAAGGCCAATAGACTCATAGAACAACTTGAATTTACCTATGTTCACTAGTGTTGTCAACGCATCTACAACATTATGAAAAGTAACAACTTTCCCCAGTATCACCTTTCCATCCTCTATCATTTCTAAAATTAAATGGTACTAGATATCAATACACTTTATCTTTGCATGAAAGGCTAGGTTCTTAGCCAAACAAATGGCATTGTTACTATCACACTACATTATAACAGCTCTCTAACTTAACCCTGCATCTAAAAATAGAAGTTCATAAGAGAAATGGCCTCCTTACATGCATTAGAGGCTACCATATACTATGCTTATGTAGTGGACAAAATGACCATATATTTCCTCTTTCTCATCCACCTTACTTCTCCACCAAACAATTGAAACACATATCCTCTAATAGATCTTCTTATCTCTACATCCCATGCCTACATAGAATCCACATAAACCTACATATACACTAAGTGTTGGTCCCCTAAAACATCATTATGATAACAATTGAAATATTCAAAAGTACCTCACAAATACCTAAAGGCCCTCTTCACTGCAACCTAATGTTCATGTCTAGGATTAGTCATAAAATGACTCAACACTCCAACTACTTGGGTAATGTCCAGACCAATACAAACCATAGTATAAATCAAATTACAAACTACACTAGCATACGGAATATAATCCATATATGTGCATGTTATAGTACATTGCTCAATTAAAAGATTAGTTCCCATAGGAATTAGAACACTTAATGGTATGCAATCTACCATGTGAAAATGCTACAGCACAGAGCTCACATATTTAATTTGACTCAACTGAAGCTTTTTGTTCACTCGATCTCTCGCAATATCCTTTCCTAAGATATATTTTACAACCCCCAAGTCCTTCATGTCAAAATTGTGCGAAAAATTTACACTTCAATCATGAATCAAACTTTACTGTTACCAAAAAATAACATATCATCTACATACAAAGTGATAATAAGGAAATGACCATCATCTTGTTTGTAATACACATAGTGATCTAATTTGGATCTCAAAAATCCCAATCCCAACACAAAAGCATTAGTATTTTGGTACCACATTCTCGGAGATTGTTTGGGACCATATAAATACTTTTTTAGTTTGATGTGGTTGTGTCATATATATCTCCTCCGTAAAGTCACATGTAGGACTGTCATTTCCACATCCATATATTCTATCTATGAATTAAAGGTTGTTGCTACAAACAACAAAAAACCCAATATATGTTTAATAATAATTGGGGGGGGGGGGATATCACCAAATTATATCCCCTCATCTTGGGATTGTAGGCTTTCACAACCAACCTTGCCTTATACATTTCATGTTTCCATATGAATCGATCTTCTTTTTGAATACCCATTCACATCCAATGTGTTAATGTCCATTAGGAAACAATATTGATTCGTGTGTATTATTCTTTTTAAGTGAAACCCTCTCTTGGACAATGGCTAGTCTCCCTAAATTCTCATCTTCCATCTCCATTGCCTCATTCACAATTCTAGGCTCATCAATGTCAGTGTATTAAGAAAATATAGATTTGAAATCAAATGGACTAGAATTATACCTATTTGGTTTCCTTCTTTTTCAAGTGGATCTCCTTAAAGTTTGAGGGGGAGTCTCTTTCTCCTATTTCAAACTCTCTGAGCCCTCCTCCTCATCAAGTCCATCATGAACTTATTCATTTTATGGTTCATATTTCTTAGCCTTGGGAGGTAGTTGAACTAGTGACTTCTTCTCATTCTCTTATGGTTGCACCATAATCAGACAAGAATTAATGTCTCTGGAAATAACATTTTTACTATACACAAATTCCCCAACCAGATGATCCTAAAGCTTGTACCCTTTCACACCAATTCCATAGTCAATGAAGATACATTTCACTACCTTGTTATCCAACTTCTACTTCTTCTCCTTAGGCACATGAGCATATGCCTCATAACTAGAAACGTGAATATGTTAAAGTGGGAACTTATTGCCTATCCAAACCTCCATAGGGGTCTTATCCACAAGTGTTGATGTGTGAGACTTGCTAATTAGGTAACATGTAGTAGAAACTACTTATGGCTAGAACTTCTTCTCTAAGTTGGTTCAACTAAAACATACTCCTAGATCTCTCCATCAATTTCTTGTTCATTTTCTCTACAACTCCATTCCGTTGAGGGGTATATGGAGTTGTATTGTGTCTTTTAATGCCATTCTCCTTAGAAAAATTATCAAACTTTGAAAAAAAAATATCACTGTCATTATCAATCCTCAACACCTTAATCTTCATACTATTATAGTTTACCAATAGATTTGTAAACTCTTTAAACCAGCTAAAGACCTCATATTTAGTTCTAAGAAAATATACCCATGTCTTAGAATAATCAGCAATGAATGAAACATAATACAAAGCCTTATAAATATAAGGGACTTTAACAAGACCAAATACATATGAATGAATTAATTCCAATAACCTAGAAGATTGATGAGAACTAGAATTAAACTAAACATGATTATGTTTTCCATATATGCAACGCTCACCGCCACTGCGGGTTCCTACGAATGAGGCAGCTCACGGGCCACGGGACCCTGGGCCGCTAACTAGCCCACCTCGCCACACGCATGCAATCAACGGACACTTGCCCGCTAGTTTGGCTCCCGAGACCAGCCATATTACAAGTGCCTCCCGCCACGCGCTCAACGCCAAGGTTTAATTGTCTTCTGCTTTCCTTCCGTCCTATGTTAATTCCTTATGCGTGCGCGACATCTCCTCACTCGCTCCCACCCAGCCTCCAGCTCTTGTCATCATGGTCACCATTTATTCTTGCTACGAGTTCGGTCACCTTGCCTTCATTACCCTAACTGGCAGCTTCCTTCATTTCAACTCGACCCCTATGCTCTTCATGATTTCAGCTAGCAAGGATGATGCCCAGCAGCAGGTGTTTAATAGCAAGAGTTCGACATGGATTTGGCTTTCCCTGCACTTCACTCTCAATTCTAGTCCTCTCAGTAGTTGCTCCTCTGTGATCTTTCACCTGACTCCTATTGTTCCTCTGTTTACCCTCTCGGCTTTGGCTACTCCTTGGCTTCCCCCCGATAGCAACCCTGAGCTTCCTGCCACCATGGGTCCCCGCACTCGTAGCTCTATTAATCAAAGCAGTTCCTCATCCACTCCTCCGCTCAGAGTCATGCGAGGTGTGGTCGACAAATCCATACGCTTCAAGCAAGATATTCCCATGGGATCCCAGGCGGAAATCCTGGATGCTGAGGAGGACGCTTGGGTTTCCCGTCGATGCCCCATCGACGAAGATATTCGCAACGAGTTTGAGACTCTTGTCCCTGATCCTGGAAACACTCGCGGCCGTGCTACCTTATATCAGAAGACACTAGACCTTCTCTGGACCCAGAAGCTTGTGCTGGGGAAGGAGCTCACTGACAGAAATGAAGCACAAGCGGAAATTCTAATGCAGATAGATGAAATGATGGATCTCATTAAGCAAGTGTTGTTCAATCAACAACAGTTTGCCCACAGGTTTGGTATCACTCTAGCCAAGGATCCAACCACTCAGCCCATTCAGCCAGGCCAGCAAGATAACACCAGTAACTAGATGCTTTTGCACTCCAGCTTTTTTTTTGTCAATTTCGGTTACTTTGTTAGGTTCTGTCCTACTGTGCTTTTTTTCTACAAAAACTCTAGTTGATACAGTCTGATTATCACTCTAGACATGAGCTATTTTTTGAGGGTCTGTTTTCTTGTTGACGAGAGGGCCCAGTTTCTTGATAACTCTAGATGCTTGCTCTTTTTGAGGTCTGTTTTCTTGTTTAAAAGAGGGCTTGGTCTCACTCTGTACAGTTTACTGATGGCAATATAAGGATCTATAGCTAACTTACAAAAAAAAAATATGCGATGCTCAAAAAACTCAGATTCAAGAACACAAAATTCAATCCATCAACAAGTTTTTTTGTTTTTCAAGGATCATAGGCCTTTCTTACCTCTATGTCCCAATATCTAGTGCCATAACATTGTCTTCACTACAAGTAATTTGATTTCTAAAGTAAGAACTTTTTTAGGTACCCAAAAAGCATGAATATCAAAAGTAGATACATGTTCTAACTGTGAAAGTGTATATTCTACAGATCTCTTCCTTAGAAAAATTGAAGAATTGTTGCATTGAATGGTTCATGCACCGAGCTAGAATAGATTGCCCACATGAACACCGTTAGAAAGCAACATATATCCTCAAATCATCTTAAACCCTTTTCTCATAGAAAACAACCTACACACCCAAATCATTAAGGTCTCTTAATAATAGTAGGTTCTGTGCCAAACTCATAATGTGCAAAACTCCATTGTTCCCCTCCACTTTTCCATCAAATAATTTGATCAAGGCTCTACCATATCAATTATGTTGAGAGGAAATTCATCATTGAGGTATACCATCTCACCATCATATTTCCCATACATCAAAAACCAATCCTCATGGAAATTCATATAGAAGGAATCTCCAAAGTATGCCATCCATGCACTCTTCCAATCATGGGTTGCCAAAGCTACAACACAAGAATCTCTACCATCCTTTTGAGAATATTTTTTAGACTCATTATTTTCCTTCTTATTCCTCTTTTTCTCTTCCTTGTAGTCTCCTCTAAAATGCCCAACCTTACCAAATTCCAACATTTTTCCTTTTACTTTCCAGGAAACTTAGATCTCTAGCGATATTTAGATATACCATTTCCCCTCTTCTTGTCTTTATCCTTCGATATTCCACGAATAACCAAGGCCTGATTAGGGGATTCAAAATCTTTTTGCATCACCTCCTCTAAGAGTAAAGTGGACACAACCTCATCAAGAACCAATGCCTTTGCAATGCTTCCAATGGCCACTACCAGGATATCACATGAATCTAGCAAATAACACAAAAGGGTCATACAACAATCATCCCCACCATCTTCACTTTAAATGGGATCAACTAGGTCACAATAGTATTGAATGCATTCATATGCTCGACTATTGAATTTCCATCATCCATTCAAGGAAAACACATTTTTCCACATAAATAAGTTTATTAACCAAGGATTTATCATGATACAAATCCCCCAACTTAATCCAAAGATTTATTGCAATTTTTTCTTTAGAAACATTCAATAACAATGAATTATCCAAACAGAGCGTAACAAGGTTTCTTGCCTTTCTCTCCAACACTTCCCACTCTTCATCTTTCATATAACTAGTGGATTTGGTTCAAGATACTACAGCTCATAGATCTTGATCTATGAGCAAATATTGCATCTTAAGCTTACACAACTCAAAGTTAGTGCCATTAAACTTCTCCATTCCTAATTTAGATGTGCTCGGAATTTCATTGCAATAAGATTTCTTTATGCACAAGATCACACTAAAACCAAGATTATATAAAAAAGCATTGTCCCTAACACATTGGATCCAAGGTGATCAAACTTTGATAGCAAATTAAAGCAAGCAAAGATGTGGAATATGCTTCCTACTATAATAAATGAGAGAAGCATGTGTAAAAAGATAAATAAACACAATTGCAGTGATAAACAACATAGAAACATATAACCATTAAACAACATGACTTCTTAAGGAAAACCCTCCAAAAAATACCCACACTACAAAGAATGTTCAATGTATGATTCAACAACTAATAAATAACTACAATACATTATAGAGCCTTCATGCTCTCAACGGGAGTATGCATCAATATAAAGTCTCTAGAGAAATTTTGACAACATAATAGTGAGTAAAAAATTCTCTCTTTCTACCTCCAACCCAAACACTCAATAGATAAGCATAGCAAAACTATAAACCATTTATGGTTTTCCAATTCTACATACTACAAACTATCAACAATTAATTGGTCAATTGTTGTTGCTCAGCATTTGTTCCTTTCTACTGCTCATCATTCATTGATTGTTGTTGCTCAACATCTACCTACTACTACTCAACATTCATTGAGATAGCTACTATGTTACAAAGTTGCAAGGTGTATGATACACTTTTCCCAACAATATATGGGAAATTTGCTTTATTTCAATTGTGATGGTCTCTTCTCCAAAACCACAAACAAAAGACATTAAATTTGGACAAAACAATTAAATTCAACATAAAATTTCTGCACTAGTTAAACTATCTCATTATTGAATCACATTTGATTTGAGTTTCTAAGTTTCACCCAATCAAATATTATAACTTTTTCTCCCAAATTCATTAAAACTATATACTGCCATTTTTCCCTCCAAAAGCATAGAAGCTACTGGACACTAAAATATGGTTTGTTTAAGAATATCATATAAAGGTTTTAATTTTGGCAGAGGTTAAATGTTTCTTATCATCCTTGTCGTAGGCAGGATATCTTGAGTTCAGTCGTTGTTGACTTTTGTATTAGTTGCAATTGACTGCATCACATTGATAACTTTTAACAAAAGTTTCAAACAAATAATATATTTATAAATATAAAAAATTATTTGTCTGCAACTTGATAATCATTGAATTACCAAATTGATGTCTTATTGCCAAGGCAACGACGCGGATCTTGGGAATGCAAATGTTCAATTAGTTGTGTAGTTGTTGCATGAATGCTTTGTTGTTGTATGTTTTGGATCCTTCACAGTTTCTTTGTATCTCACCAAGTCTTTTGCATTGGCATATTTTCTTTCAGCTAGCTTTGTATCAAGTATTTTGGCCTCTTCTCAAGGAAAGGTCATATTTCTCCTATGTTGAAGTTGGATAACATGAAGAAAATATTTAATACCATTGAACTAATGCTAATGCTAATATTAGCTAGATAGCATACTATGTGTTGGACGGATAATATGTCAAGCGGGCAACTAACCCACACAAAATGCTTAAAGCAACTCTTTGTATGTTTGAAGTAGCTATCTTTCACAGGTTTGAGGCCCTCCTACTTTTGTGGATTTGCTCTCTAGAACATAGAGTCACAATTTTGTTTTGTTTTATATGTGATTTTAACCAATTGCTTGAACTAAGTAAAAAAAAAGATTTTAATCTAATTAACAAAAATCTATTCTAATCTAATTATAAAACAGTAATTTCAGTAGCTACTAAAACTAAGAAAATTAACTAACTAAATATAATCACTCAAACAAATTGTTAATGTAATAGTAACTTCAGAAGATATTCACTTGTATATTTTATATTGTATTTGTATTTTATTATTGTACCTCCGACGGAGATGTTTATTCCTCCGGTCGGGAAAGTCATTATTGTATTTGAGTCATGCAAAGTCATTGAGGTTAACCCTCCATTGTAAGTCAGGGCATTAGACCTCAGAGTTAAGTTGAAATTGGGTTATTAGACTCTCCTAGAGAAGTCGGCCCAGTCAGGTACAACTAGGGGCCGATCTAGTTGGGGTAAAGGTCAAGTGAAAGTTAAAGTATAAATAGAGAGGGTGCCTCTCTCATTTGGATCATTCACTCACTCAACAAGTTCGCATAAGTGAGAGAGATGACAAGTTCGCACAAGTGGAGAAGAGAGAAGTTGCTACAGACCATCTCTATATTTGGGTTTTACTTTTCTTCTATTGTATTGGTGCTCATTCTATCTCTAAGGAAGTTGCGAGGTTTTCTCCTTTATGGTTTCCCCAAGGAAAATCTTTGTGTCTCTTGTATCTTGTCTCTTGTGTTTATTGTTGTTCATGTTATTCTCTCAAATAATATCTTAGATAATATTGAATAAAATTTGTGAAAAACTAACATGGTATCAGAGCTAACCTGAGAAGAAGACATTGTGCAACTGCAGAAGTTAGGGCTTATTATTTTTTGGACTTCTCTCCACAGATCATCAACAAAAAGAGGATAGGATAACTCTCCTTAGGAGCATGCATCTTTCTATCGAAGCAGAAGTTGATTCTGAGCATTTTCATTTTTTGGCCCGTCACTGCTGCCGGAAATTAGGGTTTTTCACAAAAGTGGAATTTTGGAGTGCAAGTGGCATAGGGAAGTGCGCCTCATCAAAATAGAAATTTAGAGACCAAGATCAAATTTTTTGGTTGGGTAAAACTCTCGTACAGTCAAACCCTAATTTGAATCTGGACCAGAAAACCAGAAAAGACTAGAAACTGCAAATCAGAATTTCGCAAGTCAATTTTCAAGGGTGAATTTTTTGAATCTTTAGAAACCAAGTGTACCAGCATACTCACCTCAGTCAAGCGCATCTATCCATCCAATCGGAAGTTTCAGATTCCAATTTTGAAAATTTAGGGTTTCTCTGTCAAACCCTAGGATCAGCAAGAACCAGTTTCAACAAATCAAAGTGGTAAGACCTAAAAGCTTTTCTATTTCCATTTGAAGTTCTCATTAAAGATGTCTAACCACACCAAGCTTGAGCATTAACTTGAAGGGGCTGATAACTTTCGAGTATGGAAGTATAGGATTACACTAATCCTTGAAGAGAATGAATTGGACACATATGTAAATGAAGAAGTTCCAGTTCCAGAGGGAGATGAGGCTAAATCCTTACACAAGAAGAACTTGGTTAAGGCCAAGAGGATAATTGCTAATTCTATTAAGGATCACCTCATCCCACATGTGTCTTCCTTAAAGACACCTAAAGATATTTTTGATTCCTTGACCAAGCTATTTGAAGGAAAGAATATAAATCGGAAGATGACCTTGTGAAACGAGTTGAAGAATGTGAAGATACAAAATGCAGAGACCATGCAGTCCTACTTTACAAGGGTCTCCCAAATAAAGGAACAACTTGAAGCTGTGGGAGAAATTGTAGAGAATGGAGAAATAGTGATGACCACCTTGAATGGTCTCCCTAGGTCATGGGATTCCTTTATTCAAGGGATTTGTGCAAGAAGGAAGTTGATCACCTTCTGTAGACTTTGGGAAGAGTGCTCATAGGAAGAGGCTTGAATTGTAGCTCGAGAAGAAAATATGGGTAATGAAGACCAGGCTCTTACAACACACACCAGGAAGAATAACAACAAGAGGGATCATCCTTATCACAAGAAGGAAAAACACCACCACCAGAATCAGAGGGAGAAATTTAGAAAATCCAGGAGAGATATATCTAACATTCGGTGCTATACTTGTGATGAGAGGGGACATTATTCCAAAGATTGTCCCAGGAAAAAAAGTGGCTCCCACAAGAAGAAAAACAACAAGAAAAGACATCATGCTCACACTGCAGAGGATGATGAACCTCCAAGGAAGAGAACGAGAGAAGACAGTGAAGATTCTTCAAGTGATGAAGAGTATGCTCTGATTTCAGCTCTCACAGGAACTGTCACACATGGAAGCAATGATTGGCTAGTAGATAGCGGGGTTTCCAAGCATATGATAGGATTTAAAGAATCCTTTGTGAACCTATTTGAACATGATTCATCCGACAAGGTGAAACTTGGGGATGATTACCAGTACCCCATAAAAGGAAGTGGTGAAGCCTCTTACAAGCTAGACTCTGGGAAGTATCTGAAGATGAAAGATGTCTTGTATGTACCAGGACTAAAGAAGAATATTCTCTCCATATCAGCATTAGATGCTAAAGGCATGAGGGTTGCATTTGTAGATGGCCAAGTTCTTATGTGGCCAAAGGGAAAGACCATAGATGATGCAGTAGTGATTGGAGAGCAAGAGGGAGGTTTATGCAAACTAAAGGGCCATCCTGAACAAGCCTTGGTCCATGACTCCATGGAACCAAGTGAACTATGGCATAGGAGGCTAGCACATGTGCGCTATAGAGCACTGCCACTTGCAAGCAAAGCAGTTGAAGGTCTTCCAGAAATCCAGGCAAAGCATGAAGGCGTTTACAAAGGATGTGTGAAAGGAAAGAACATAAAGAAGACATTTCCAAGCAGCGAGAGTAAGGAAAAAGGAATTTTGGAAATCATCCACTCCGATGTATGCGGTCTGATGTCATCCAGTTCATTGAGTGGGTATATATATTATGTTTCTTTCATTGATGATTTTTCTAGGAAGACATGGATATATTTCTTGAAGAACAAAGATGAAGTATTTAGCAAGTTCAAGGAATTCAAAGCCTTGATCGAGAACCACACAGAGAAGAAAATCAAGACCTTTCGATCAGATAATGGCAGAGAGTTCACATCAGAAGACTTCAAGAAATTATGCAGAGATTTAGGGATTAAGAGGGAGTTGACCACTCCTTACTATCCGTAGCAGAATGGAGTTGCAGAAAGGAAGAATAGAACAATCATGGAAGCAGCAAGAGCGATGCTTCATGACTAGGATCTTCCTATGCATCTGTGGGAAGAAGCTTCCACGACAGTCGTGTATATACAAAATCGTACTCCACATAGAATACTTGACAAAAAGACACCAGAAGAAGCTTTCTCCGAGGAGAAACCAAAATTCAGTCATCTCAGCATATTTGGCTGCCCAGTGTACATATATATTCCGAAGGAGAAGAGGATGAAGCTAGATCCTTCAGGAAAGAAGGGCATATTCGTGGAATATAGTGAAAGCTCGAAGGATTACATTATATATTTTACAGGGTTCAAGAAGATAGACATCAACAGGGACATGACATTTGATGAAGACTCACCCTACAACAAATCCAAAAGCTACCTATTGAAGACATTGAAGAACCAAAAGCACCCAGGATCCGAGATACAACAAAGAATGTAGCAACCCCAAAATAATATGAATACCATGAGATAGAAGACCCACAGGAACCTGTAGATGCACCCCGTGAGAAGAATCCTCACAAGAGGAAACCAACATGGGTACAAGAGGAAAATCAAGATGCAGAGAGATATGGCGCTCTAGAGGGAATGCATAGAGAAAGCAAGAGACCGAGGCCATACTCCAGTTATGTAGCCCTGCTATGCGAGATCATTGACAAGGAACCTTCCAACTATGAAGAAGTGACAGAGAGGAAGGAATTGGAGCATTCCATGATCTAGGAGTGCCAATCGATCATGGAGAATGATGTCTGGGATGTGGTCCTGAGACCAGTATGGAAGTCTGTCGTGACTTCCAAGTGGATCTACAAGATCAAGCATGTTACAGATGGCAGCATAGAGAAACACAAGGCAAGATTTGTGGCACGCTGCTTCTCCTATAAGGAAGGGATAGATTATGAGGAGACATTTGCACCTGTAGCCAGATACACTTCCATCATATCAGTACTTGATCTGGCTGCAGTGATGAAATGGAAGGTACACTAGATGGATGTCAAGATAGCGTTCTCGAATGGTGTAGTGGAAGAGGAAGTGTATGTGGAGCAGCCACTCAGATTTGAGACATGTGACAGACAGACTCATGTGTGTAAATTGAATAAATCCTTGTACGGCTTGAATCAGACACCCAGGATGTGGTACGGCAGGATAGACAACTTCCTGACTAGTTTGGAATTTACCAAGAGTAAAGTGGATTCCAAACTTTACTACAAGGTTGAGGAAGGGAACCCAGTGATACTCCTACTCTATGTAGATGAACTATTTGTGATAGGTTAGGATGGGTTGATTGCTGACATGAAGAGGAAGCTTGCTGCCGAGTTCGAGATGAAGGACTTGGGTATGATGCACTACTTTCTAGTCATGGAGGTGTGGTAGAGAGCGGATGGAATCTTCCTTGGACAAGGGAAGTATGCAGTGGAGATCCTGAAGAGGTTCGGGATGATGGACTACAAGACCATGGCCACACCTATGGAATTGAACCTGAAGCTATTGAGTGATGCTTCATCAGAGTCGGTTGATGCCACGATGTATCGTCAGATGATTGGATCTTTGATGTACCTGACGAATACGAGACCAAATATTTGCTTTGTTATGAACACATTGAGCCAGTTCCTGATGGATCCGAAACATGTTTACTTGATTGTTGTAAAGCATATTCTGAGGTACCTGAAGGGTACAGTTGATTATGGACTCAAGCATGACACGAATTGAAATATTAACGTGGAGGGTTATGTTGATTCGGATTGGGCAGATAGTACCGCAGATAGGAAGAGCACTTCAGGGTGTTCCTTTCATATCGGATCAAGTGTGATCTCCTGGTTTAGCAGGAAGCAGTCCTGCGTGGCACTAAATACAGCCAAAGCAGAGTATGCCATAGCTTGTTCGGCTAGTTGTGAGGTAGTATGGTTGAGGAAGCTACTATCTGATTTTTTGATCTCCAGTTGGATGCTACTTGTATATTTTGCGACAACCAGATTTGTGTGAAGTTGTCTGAGAACCTAGTGTTTCATGACAAGTCAAAGCATATTGAGATCAAGTATCGCTATATCAGGGATATGGTGTAGAGAGGAGCAGTGAAACTCCAGTATGTTGCGACGAATGAGCAGATAGCCGATGTGTTGACCAAGTCGCTAGCCAGGGTGAATTTTGAGTACTTCAGAGAGAAGCTTGGTGTACTTCAGATTGAGGTTCCTTCCCAGGGGAAGTGATGAGTCTGGAAGACGCAGATGCACATGAGACATTCTCACATGGTGGTAGGTGTGTCCTCCCATGGTGTAGATGTAAGGGTTGGGGCATTCCGGCATGGTGGTAGGTGTGTCCTCCCATGGCCTTTGATATAAGTGTCGGGGCCATTCCGACATGGTGGTAGGTGTGTCCTCCCATGGTTGTTGATATAAGTGCTGAGCCATTCCGGCATGGTAGTAGGTGTGTCCTCCCATGGCTTTCGATATAAGTGTTGTGCCATTCTCGCATGGTGGTAGGTTTTTCCTCCCATGGCATAGATGTAAGAGCTGGGTCTCGCATGGTGGTAGGTTTATCCTCCCATGCTCGCAGAGATGTGATGTGCATCTGGGCTATGCTCCCTTGATGGTGAGATGATCTGGACGTGATGAGGCGACAGTAGGAGACGCAGGTTTTTGCAGAGGAAATGTAATTACTGGTCCTGGGTTGTACCTACTTGATGGCTTGTTCGTAGAGATGATGAAGACCTACATTAGGGATAGGCCTACATTCAGCATGAAAAAGGGCTAGCTCTGTAGAAATTCCTATGACGAGTAGAATCGAGAGATGTCACCATTTGATGATCAAGATGACGAGGATAGCAACAACAGTGACGATGGTGATCCAACATTGATGATGATCTAGCATTGAATACTTGTGCCTATATGTATTGATGTCTATGTCAATAGAATACATTCCTAGTTAAGAGGGAGTGTCAATGTAATTGTAACTTCAGAAGATATTCACTTGTATATTTTATATTGTATTTGTATTTTATTATTGTACCTCCGACGGAGATGTTTATTCCTCCGGTCGGGAAAGTTATTATTGTATTTGATTCATGCAATGTCATTGAGGTTAACCCTCCAATGTAAGTCGGGCATTAGACCCCAGAGTTAAGTTGAAATTTGGTTATTAGACTCTCCTAGAGAAGTCGGCCTAGTCAGGTACAACTAGGGCTGATCTAGTTGGGGTAAAGGTCAAGTGAAAGTTAAAGTATAAATAGAGAGGGTGCCTCTCTCATTTGGATCATTCACTCACTGAACAAGTTAGCATAAGTGAGAGAGAGGACAAGTTCGCATAAGTGGAGAAGAGAGAAGATGCTGAAGACCATCTCTATATTTGGGTTTTACTTTTATGTTATTGTATTAGTGCTCATTCCATCTCTAAGGAAATTGCAAGGTTTTTCTCCTTTATGGTTTCCCCGAGGAAAATCTTTGTGTCTCGTCTCTTGTGTTTGATGTTGTGCATGTTATTCTCTCAAATAATATCCTAGTAATATTGAATAAAATTTGTGAAAAACTAACATGGTATCAGAGCTAACCTGAGAAGAAGACACTGTGCAACTGCAGAAGTTAGGGCTTATTATTTTTTGGACTTCTCTCCATAGATCATCAACAAAAAGAGGATAGTCTAACTCGCCTTAGGAGCGTGCATCTTTCTGTCGAAGCAGAAGTTGATTCTGAGCATTTTCATTTTTTAGCCCGTCACTGCTGCTGGAAATTAGGGTTTTTCACAGAAGTGGAATTTTGGAGTGCAAGTGGCATAGGGAAGTGTGCCTCATAAAAATAAAAATTTAGAGACCAAGATCAAAGTTTTTGGTTTGGTAAAACTCCCAGACAGTCAAACCCTAATTTGAATCTGGACCAAAAAACCAGAAAAGACTAGAAACTGCAGATCAGAATTTCGCAAGTCAATTTTCAAGGGTGAATATTTTTAATCCTCAAAAACCAAGTGTACCAGCATACTCGCCTCAGTCAAGCGCATCTATCCATCCAGTCGGAAGTTTCAAATTCCAAATTTGAAAATTTAGGGTTTCTCTGTCAAACCCTAGGATCAGCGAGAACTAGTTTCAGCAAATCAAAGTGGTAAGACCTAAAAGCTTTTCTATTTCCATTTGAAGTTCTCATTAAAGATGTCTCACCACACCAATCTTGAGGATAAGCTTGAAGGGGCTGATAACTTTCGAGTATGGAAGTATAGGATTACACTAATCCTTGAAGAGAATGAATTGGACACATATGTAAATGAAGAAGTTCCAGTTCCAGAGGGAGATAAGGTTAAATCCTTACACAATAAGAACTTGGTTAAGTCCAAAAGGATAATTGCTAATTCTATTAAGGATCACCTCATCCCACATGTGTCTTCCTTAAAGACACCTAAAGAGATGTTTGATTCCTTGACCAAGCTATTTGAAGGAAAGAATATAAATCGGAAGATGACCTTGTGAAACGACTTGAAGAATGTGAAGATACAAAATGCAGAGACCATGCAATCCTTGTTTACAAGGGTCTCTCAAATAAAGGAACAACTTGAAGCTGTGGGAGAAATTGTAAAGAATGGATAAATAGTGATTACCACCTTGAATGGTCTCCCTAGGTCATGGGATTCCTTTATTCAAGGGATTTGTGCAAGAATGAAGTTGATCACCTTATGTAGACTTTGGGAAGAGTGTTCACAGGGAGAGGCTCGAATTGTAGCTCGAGAAGAAAAGATGGGTAATGAAGACCAGGCTCTCACAACACACACCAGGAAGAATAAAAACAAGAGGGATCATCCTTATCACAAGAAGGAAAAACACCACCACCAGAATCAGAGGGAGAACTTTAGAAAATCTAGGAGAGATATATCTAAATTCGGTGCTATACTTGTGATGAGAGGGGACATTATTCCAAAGATTGTCCCAGGAACAAAAGTGGCTCCCACAAGAAGAAAAACAACAAGAAAAGTTATCATGCTCACACTGCAGAGGATGATGAACTTCCAAGGAAGAGAACCAGAGAAGATAGTGAAGATTCTTCAAGTGATGAAGAGTATGCTCTGATTTTAGCTCTCACAGGAACTGTCACACATGGAAGCAATGATTGGCTAGTAGATAGCGGGGCTTCCAAGCATATGACAGGATTTAAAGAATCTTGTGTGAACCTATCTGAACATGAGTCACCTGGCAAGGTGAAACTTGGGGATGATTACCAGTACCCCATAAAAGGAAGTGGTGAAGCCTCTTACAAGCTAGACTCTGGGAAGTCTCTGAAGATGAAGGATGTCCTGTATGTATCGGGACTAAAGAAGAATTTTCTCTCCATATCAGCATTAGATGCCTTGGTCCATGACTCCATGGAACCAAGTGAACTATGGCATAGGAGGCTAGCACGTGTGCACTATAGAGCACTACTAATTGTAAGCAAAGCAGTTGAAAGTATTCCAGAAATCCAGGCAAAGCATGAAGGCGTTCGCAAAGGATGTGTGAAGGGAAAGAACATAAAGAATACATTTCCAAGTAGCGAGAGTAAGGAAAAATGAATTTTGGAAATCATACACTCCGATGTATGCGGTCCGATGTCATCGAGTTCATTGAGTGGGTATGGATATTATGTTTCTTTCATTGATGATTTTTCTAGGAAGACATGGATATATTTCTTGAAGAACAAAGATGAAGTATTAAGCAAGTTCAAGGAATTCAAAGCCTTGATCGAGAACCACACAAAGAAGAAAATCAAGACCTTTCGATCAGACAATGGCAAAGAGTTCACATCAGAAGACTTCAAGAAATTATGCAAAGATTTAGAGATTAAAAGGGAGTTGACCACTCCTTACTATCCGCAGCAGAATGTAGTTGCAGAAAGGAAGAATAGAACAATCATGGAAGCAGCAAGAGTGATGCTTCATGACCAGGATCTTCCTATGCACCTATGGGCAGAAGCTACCAGGACAATCGCGTATGTACAGAATCGTACTCTACATAGAGTACTTGACAACAAGACATCAGAAGAAGCTTTCTCCGGGGAGAAACCAGAATTCAGTCATCTCAAGATATTTGGCTCCCCAGTGTACATACATATTCCGAAGGAGAAGAGCACGAAGCTAGATCCTTTAGGAAAGAAGGGCATATTTGTGGGATATAGTGAAAGCTTGAAGGCTTACAATATATATTTTCCAGGGTTCAAGAACATAGACATCAACAGGGATGTGACATTTGATGAAGACTCACCCTACAACAAATCCATAAAGCTACATGTTGAAGACATTGAAGAACCAGAAGCACCCATGATCCGAGATACAACAGTGAATGAAGCAACCCCAAAAGAATATGAATACCGCAAGATAGAAGACCCACGGGAACCTGTAGATCCACCCCGTGAGAAGAATCCTCACAAGAGGAAACCAACATGGGTAAGTGAGGAAATTCAAGATGCAGAAAGATATGGCACTCCAGAGGGAATGCATAGAGAAAGAAAGAGACCAAGGCCTGTTGTAGATATTTCTCCCTACGGATAGGTAGAAATTCTCTTAGGATAAAGCAGGATGTACTGACTCTATACTAAGACAAAAAAGAAACAAATGCTAGCTTGAGTTCCTAAACTAATCTTCACAACAAGATGAAATGCATTCGGAAGAGATGAAAGACGTAACTCACCTTCCAATTCGACGTTTGTCCCGCTTATAACCCTTGATCCCGAAGCTCCAATGTAGAACCTGTTGAAATCAAACAAAGGACAAGCACACAAGCTTCCAAATACCTTGAAGCAAAGGTTAAGTTCAAATCTAAACTAGATACATTTCATATCAAAGATTTATACAATACACATGAAATGGGAAAAACAAGACAAGTTATCTTATTAAGAATATTGAAGAGTGCTTACAAAGGTTGCTTGATGTCCAAGCCAATCCTCCAGCACCAAGTGCTTCCTCTAGCTATCTCTGCAGAAATCTCAAGATCATAGGTTTGGTGCCCCAAAGGTCCTCCCTTTGGCCCATGGAAAGCTTCTCTCTTATAGCACATGGGAAGGTTATCCAAAGAGAGAAGTGTGGATCTATGGAGGGTTTAGTGGATCAGGCCAGCTAAACAAAGAAGGAGTTAGGATTGAACCAAAGGTGGTAATCCCAACAAAATCTCCTCAAAGGTTGAGATCCCAAAGTCCAAGGCAAAAAGGCTAATTTCAGACTACCACGCCCCTATAACTGAGCATAACGCGGTAGTACCGTGCCCCAGAGGAGGAGCAAAGCGCGGTAGTGCTGAATACCGTGACCCTATAGATGTGCAGGGAGCGGTAGTGCTCACAAACAGGGCTAAGTTGGGTTGGCAGATGGCAGAAAAAGGTTTTGCTTTCAATTTTCAGTCAGTGTTTTTCACTCTGAATGTTCAGATGATCTTTAAGGGAAACTGTTGTTTAGGTCACTAGTGCAAGGATGCAACACTAATACATAATGTGTAATATTGAGGTATAACAGATGCCCCCTAAAGTGTGAGGTCAGAAGAGACTGATGGCCGAAAGACTTTACAAATATGGTTCGGAGATAGCATCGAGGGGAGCAACAAAGAGCTGAAACAGAAACAAAATGTCAGATATACCACTGAGGCGGGCATTCCCATGCTCAGAAACAATTGACTCAAAGCATGGCTGCCGACCAATACATTGCAAATCCATGAGTACTGAGATGATATAGACTGTAGACAAATCATGGCTACTATGAACAAGTGTAGATCCATGAGACAGTAATGACACAGCCATGACCAATACAAAAAGTGGATCTGCGTGACAATACAAAGGACATCTCCATCGCAACCTAGACGCAATCAAAGTACAAAGGTGCGTCCAGGGTCTTCTCCTCAATCGCAAATGATACGAATCTAGCCATGTGATTACAAGGTGTTTAAGTCGAACATGGTAGAAACCATTTGATTACTGGTCAATGATGTAAACCGTTAACAAATGCGAGGGAAATCGCCAATGATGACAGTGATACCCAAGGTATCTATAGTACATCTCAACGAAATGCGAATGAATGAGTTGATGTCGAGCATTCAAGAGATTGTTCGATCAGAGTTCAATGATGTAAACCTACTGTCGAACATGAGGAAACCTGCCATTGAGGCATGCAGGTACCAAGGTACTAGTGGTTGATCCCTAAGTCCAATTCCCGGATAGTGATTTGGCGTCGACGGGAATAAACTCATTGAAGGTGGGCCATAATGATTCCCACATCATCGACACGAAATCGGAACAAAGGATAGTATGGACCGATGAAACAATAGAATATGTACTGACACAAAGGGAAGGTTTGACATGAAGTAGAGGTGGACTCAAGGTAATAACCCTTTGAACATATAACGGCATGAAATAGAGCTTGGCAGCAGGGACTACTTGAACAGACAGAACCACAGGAAGTGTGAACTCATAGCAATAATGAGGACGCATGATCATAATGATGACATTATCATCAAGACTGACTACCCAAAACAGACAAGGTGAGGATGCATGCCATGTTCAAAGGTGACGACTCACAAGCTGCCAACAAGGTAAACTTGACTTATTTTTCCATTTTCCCCCGACATGATGGACGAGTACCTCTTTGTTGTTTTACGAGCTTGAGGAGGATAACAGATGCTTGGTATAGCTCATCTCATAGATGAGTCCAATCTCACATGTTTTTCGAACCTGAGAAAGGAGGGGTTCGTCCCAAAGTGGGTCCTTCGATGTTGAATTTTAACCAATGTTACAAAAACCGAACCGGCCAACCCTGTGAACCGGAACCGGACCAAAACCGGAATACAAACCGGATCATAAAACCGGATTACCAAAAATACATAAAATATTCAAATTTTGAAAAATTATAAATATATTCATGTGCATCCATGTGCATTCAAACCATTATACACAAAATATGAAAAGTATCTCATTCATATAGCAAATAAGAGTGCATAGAACCAAAATAGTAGTTAGCACTAGCAGTTAGCACTGAGTGCAATACATGTCTGAATCAAAATACACCAAGGCATAGATTATAATCTATTATGCATTTTGATTTTTGATAATGAGAATGAATAGAGCTATTCCCCGATGAAAGTGAATAGGGTTTTGTAAGTTGTACTAATGTATGAGTTGCAAACTACTATGCTTAGTACGTAGAGTTTGAGATATTGGAGAATTGGGACTATTGTGCCTTGACTTTGACACCCACTAATTAGTTTCTTGTGATGTGTTATATGTTTTTGTTCTTAACCATAGTATTGATCTATTAGAGATTTGGTAGACTCGCTAACACTAGGTTGCATTTTATTTCAATGTAACAATTTGGATCTAATTGACATTAGAAGCCTATTTTTTCTAAACAATAATTTTTAATGAAATTTTAGCTTTAATAGATTTTTGAACATTCTCCATACAATTTTGATCATTGAATGCAAAGGATATTTTATCACACGACACTCCTCGTGGCATAAGATGTGGGGTTGGCTTATAGTTAAACTTTTCACTTTACTAATAAATATTTATAAAGAAATTTTCGTGGATATATATCTAGAGATTCTTTACTTCCAAGTATAATTTATCTTTTGAAGCCAGGTGGGAGGATATTTGTGTCTATGGGGAAGTTGCAACTTTTGATGGAACATTATGAGAACTATGTAATTTACCTTGTGCAATTTTTGCTACTAGTCCCCTTTCCTCTTCTGGTGAATTACTTTTCCACTAGTTGTGGTCCAATCTTTCTCTAGTCTTCTCAAGGCTTCTTAATGGGGTTCTCCGTGTTCTTGTCTCGTGTATCAATAATCGCATCGTACATAACCATTGCAGTTTTCAAATTTTAGTTGCTTCTTCATGAAATTGTCAACTTTCATCATTATAATTTGTACGGACCGGCCGGTTCATAGTAAAAAACCGGTTTTATGCAAAAAAATCCAGTTTTGACCAGTTTGTGGAGTAAACCAGCCAGTTTTGGCAAAAACCGGCCAAAAACGGTTTGGTTGACCGGTTTGGACCGGAAATGCTTGTGAACCGGTCTAACCGGCCGGTTTCGCCAAAATGGGTCCGGTTCTAGTAACATTGATTTTAACGAGTCCAAGGAAGGAAAACTCAGTCGACATTTCATGTTTAGAGAGTCTGAAAAGAACTAAAGAAGACTCCAACGGTCCTTTTTTGTAAAGTTAGCCTCATTGCCCAAAAAAGGATAAAACAACGCGGGAGAGGACTCTTCCAGTCATGATTGGCTGGAGTATTCCTTTTTCGTAAGTAGTTTCCCCTAGTCCGAAAAAGGGGTAAACTATCACTAGGGAGACAATCATTCAAATCCTTTTACAAGTGTGAATGAATCAATTTCGCTTGGCCATCTTTTCCTATTTTAGGAGTTTGAAAAGAGCTTAAAGAGGACTCCATGTACAACTTTGTCATGGTTGATGACCGAGTACGACAAAGGAAAATTAAACTTGGCACAGTTCATTTTCCGTAAATATTCTAGCGAAGCCGGATAAAGTGATAAACCTATACTCCTTAGACACACATTTTTACTCCAATTGTTTAACAAGCACGATAATGGTATCAAAAGCACTCGGAATCTTTTTCATGTTTGGATCCAGAGCACAAAAAAGGAAAAGTAAGCTCAAACCACTTTTTATGTTTTAACTAGAGCGCGAAAAAAGTGAAAAGTAAGCTCAAACACCATCTTACTGTTTTTAACGAGCTCGAAGATAGGTTGGAAGAATGCTCATGATGTCTGCTTCATTTTTTAACGAGCTTGTAACAGAAAATGAACTATGCTTAGGATAATTTTCATGGTTTAATGAGCTCGAAACCTAAAAAGGAAAGTATGCTCGAAAATGTTCCCAATGGTGAACTTCTTCCCGTCATGAAATCCAAAGGTTGGTACATGCCCCCCAGCATGATTGCTAGAAGTAAGTGACTTAGCTCCAACGTGGTGTGGAGAGGCGATCGAGTTGACTTCAACGTGACTTCCAGAGGTTGAAGACATGCCCCCAAGCTTCATTTCATTCGCCTAAGGTATAGGCGAGTGAAAAGAAGGTTCAGGTACTAAGTCTGCGAGGAGACTCGACTCAAAGGGAAAGGATATGTTTCATTTTTTAACGAGCTTAACATAGGAGTAGAACTTTGCTCAGACTACTGGTTTCATTTTTTAATGAGCTTGAAGCCAATGGTAAACTCTGCTCACGGTTAAGGCCCATTGATGGGTTCCTTCCCAACATGATGACCAGAGGTTGGTAAATGCCCCCAGGATGATTGCTAACGGCTAAACATGCCCCCCAAGCTTCGTTTCGTTTGACTACTCTTCTTCCTTACCCAAAAATCCTGGCTACTAATATGAATGTGTTCACCAGGGGGGGTAGGAAGAACCAGGACCAAGTGACCCAGGCAGATGAAATGAAGGTTCAAATCCTAACTCTAGCGAAAGACTCAAACAAATGGAAGGGAGATCTATTTCATTTTTACACAAGCTTGAAATAGATAATAACAATTCTTGAAAGGGTCCTTTTTATTTTTTAATGAGCTTAAAACAGAAAAAAAAAAAATTATGCCCGAAGGTAGTTTCATTTTTACGCAAGCTTGAAACCGAACGTAAACTATGCTTGGGATTGGTTTCATTTTTACACAAGCTTAAAACCAAAAGTAAACTGTGCTTGAGGGTTGGTTTCATTTTTTAATGAGCTTGAAACAGAGAATAAACTATGCTCGTGGGAACCTATTTCATTTTTTAACGAGCTTGACATAGAAAGGGAACTATGCTCATGGTGACCTGTTTCATTTTTTAACGAGCTTGACACATAAAGGGAACTCTGCTCAAAATTATGGTTGGTTTCATTTTTACACAAGCTTAAAACCAAAAGTAAACTATGCTTGAGAAAATGGTTTCATTTTTTAACGAGCTTGACACCGGAATAGAACTTTGCTCCACCCCCCTCTTTAGGGGGAAGAAACCACTAAAACATGTGGAACATTTAGGGAAGTATGGTGACTAGGAGTCATGCGATGAGTGGGCATTACAAAAGAAAGCTGATCGATGGTCACAACATTCCCATGATGGGGAAAATACATCACTCGAAAGAGTGAGGACACTACAGCCTTCATTGCATAGACGTAATCACGTCCAAGGAGTAAATTAAAATCTAAGGGACCTTGGACTACCATAACATCAATACAAATAGTTTTCCCTTCCAAAGTGATAGGTAACTGAGGAAGGGACCCTAAAGGTCTAGTAGGCCTTCTATTGAAAGCCAATATCTGGTCAGTGACAGGCACAAGCCGAGGAGAACCTAAGGCTTTCCAAGCAGTTGAGGATAAAATACTAACAGAAGCTCCCTCATCCACTACGGTGCGAAAGATTTCCTTATCAGAAACTCCTACAGATATATGAAAAGGAACACTCGAAGGAAGACGAGATTTTGTTAGCCCATTCCAATCAAGTGAAATGACCTCAGTACTCGGAGAGGGTCCCGTGGAAACGGGCTCTTGCCCACCATGATCGGAACTGACTAGAAAAACATCAGTGGTTATCAATCCACTCTCATCGGGGAGATAAGAATGAGACAAAGATTGTGTCAAGATGACTGCTTCAGTCTGGACTTTCTTCAATGAAAGAGCGGGATCGAGTGGAGATGACAGTGACTCGATCACTTCACTCTCGGAAGGGAGAGTGGGATCAACTGCAGATGAAACTGAATTGATCACTTGGTCAACCAGAGGGGGGTCAAGGGACAAATTACTATCGTTTATTGGAAGCACCGGTTGAGAACTAGTAATATCTTCCAACCACCGCGAAGCTTCATCCATGCTCGGATAAAGGAAAGTACGGTGCATACCCTTGCATATCAAACAGGGATATAGGACTTTACCCTTCCGACCCTTCACCAAGGGGTCACTGGTTGAGGGAGTGTTATCAACATGATGGTCAGAGGTTGACAATACAATTGGTTTGGGGTTTTTAGACCACACTTCTAACACACGGGAAAGACCGGGGCAATCCTTGAGAAGGTGATCACCCTTGCAAAGTTTGCAAGGGAACTTGGTTTTACGAGGTGTTTTCATAGAATGAGTGCCATTAGAGGCAACTGGTTTATGCTTGGTCTCTTTCTTATCCTTCTTCTTCTTAATCTTCCTTTTCTTCTTCTTCTTATCCTCCCGATTACTAACATTACTGCTTTGATCAGGCGAGGAAGAAGGAACGGAAGAAGATTCATCCGACGAAGAAGGGGAAGGATTAGTTTGGGATTGACTCTCTCGTGGTGGAGAGTTAACATTCGAAACATTGGGTGCAATCGGAATTACCGGATTGAATAACCATACCGGTAATCCTATGGTTAATCCAAGAAGATTTAACGTGGAAATAAAGGGAGGACCAATATCTCAAACTGGAGGAAAAGTAAAAGGTACCCCTTGAAAAGGAGTCTCCGGATTGGTAGTCCCAAAAGGAGCATGGGTGCATGGAGGTGGATTCTCCATGGAACGAAACTAAGTGATGTGGACGAAGTCTTGTTAAAAAGAACTCAAAACCCTTAGGCAACCGAGCGTGCGAAAGGGGAGCTAGGAAAAGACAAGGCTCACAGGCCAAAAGAGCAAGCCCAAAAAACTATACTAAGGTTGCTTCCATAGTAAGCGAGCTGTACAACAAAACGGCCAGAATGCCAACAAGCAGCCCTACAAAGAAAAAGACCCTCTACAAGATAGAAAGCAAAACCTCATAACTAAGAGCTGGAGACCTCAACAAATTGTATCATTCGCAAGGTGATGAAATCAAAGTCGAACAATACAAAATGAGAGACCAATAGTGGAAGGATATCCCTCTACCGAAAGGGATCCCGGGTAAAGAGCCCTAGAAGAAAAGTCACTAAGCTACCTCGTTCATGACACGTTGGAAAAGGTTTTCAGCGCTTCTACCTTGTCACCCTTGTATTACCAGTATGGTGACCGGAGAATACAAGGAAGACAATGATCAATGTTGCCTTAGGCCTAAGTGGAGTGCGGCATTCCACAGAGTCCGTCCGGTTCTCGATCTCGCGGCGGTTTAACCCCTGAAACAACAGGAGGCCCCTCCACAAACTGGTCGTGACCGTGTCAATAAATACTAGAGGATTTTAGTTCCCTAAAGACAACGACTATGTCTCAGATGAAAAACGACAAGGGGGAATTATTTGAATGCCTATCCCCGGCGTCCTACCTAACTACCAAATTCTTTTGATTTCCTCAAGTGAGGTTAATGTTGGTTTAGTTAGGGAGATTAATTTTAAAGGCTGTCTTACACAATCGGGTTATGGAAGTGCAACTTGATGGTGTTGTGATGACTCAAACCATGCAAATGAAGATGAATCGAAATGAGACTTTCTCTTCGATGAACACTAGCTAAAGTAAGGAAGAATTTTTTCTGTTCCCAATATGTACAACCCAATGCAAATGCAATTTTATTTCTTTCAAAATGATAGAAACAGGTAAAAGATGTACCCAAAACTAACCCAAAGCAATAAAAAAGTTATTTATATGAACACCAAATGTAATAATTATAATCTGTTTCCTAGCTTTTTACACTTGAAAAAGACACATCCAATCTATGGAAAGAAGGATTCCACAAACGCTTCCAATCAAATGCAAGACAAAGAGAAGCACCTAGTAATATCGTCTAACTCAAATGCACATAAATATGAAACAAGCATTTCTTCTTCTCATGAATGTAAGACCAAGAATGTCAAATGATTGAATTAAAGCAAGAAGAATGCTTATGTTTTCTAATTTCATGAATATAGCAAAAAAGTGACACAATAAAACTTTCCTTTGAACAAAAAATGGAAACAAGGGATCGATCTATTCCAATGACCAATAAATAGCTAAAGATGCAAAGGAAACAAAGCGCAAAACCTAAGAAAATGACTTCAAAAGACAAGGATGTCCCAAGTTTTTCGAAGCCAATCTAAGCAATCCAAATGATGCCAAACCAAACAAACCTTTGGAATATCACACTAAAGATATCTCTACAAAAAAGTTGAATCCAATCACAATCCGATGGCGAGAAGAAGTTTAAAAACAAATGCAAGCTATTGGGGCTTGAAATGAATGACAATTCTACCCAACAAGCAACCAAAGCACTAGTTTGACTCAAGAAACCAAACAAAGGATTTGAACTTCCAAAAGATGCCAAGAATTTCCAAAACAAGCCAAAAATGAATTGTATCAGTCCAAATCAGTCATGTAATGGTCACAAGATCACTGATCAAGAGACTCTAATTCAGAAAAATCGAAAATGTACACAAGGGATCAAGTTAACCCAAGGGGATTTCAACTTTCCAAGGTAGAACCCAATCTTCCAAACAAAGAAAAAGGGTCACAAATTCTCCCAAATGAGGTTTGGAAGGGTTCAAAGTTATGTTATAGAGATCCTAAAGTGACTGGGAAGGTACACTTGACTCCCAGAATTGAAAAGTGGCTCAAAGGACTCAAAATTGACCAAATGGCCTCAAAGATGCCAATGAAGGACTAGAGACAAAATGTGGATGAAAAGGACTCAAAAGAGACCCAAATATCTTCAAAAATGTGTCAAAAAGAAGCCAATGGACCATATGGAGGCACCCCAAAAGTTTGGGAGCAAAAAACCCAAGGGAACCCCTGCAAATAAGCTCAAAAATGACCAAAACAGGACAGTGCCGCCCCCTGGAACACTGTGAGGGAGCGGTAGTTTGACAGTACCACACCCTAGAACACTATGGGGGAGCGGTAGTACCGCGCTATAGCCTACTATAAGGGAGCCATAGTTTCCTGTAGGATTGAAAAAAATGAAAAGTTAGCCAAGATCCGAGCAAGGATAAGGTCCTGAGTTTAAAATGGTCCTCAATGATGATCAAAGAGGATCTAAGGTGATTAGAAACAACACTTGGAAGAGGATTGGATGATCTAAACAAGCAAGCAAAGGTGAAACTAGGGAAGAACATCTCCCCAGAGGAGTCGCCAGTTTTTGTTATATATATTTCTCCCTATGGATAGGTAGAAATTCTCTTAAGATAAAGCAGGATGTACTGACTCTATACTAAGATAAAAAAGAAACAAATGCTAGCTTGAGTTCCTAAACTAATCTTCACAACAAGATGAAATGCATTCGGAAGAGATGAAAGACGTAACTCACCTTCCAATTCGACGTTTGTCCCGCTTTTAACCCTTGATCCCGAAGCTCCAATGTAGAACCTGTTGAAATCAAACAAAGGACAAGCACGCAAGCTTCCAAATACCTTGAAGCAAAGGTTAAGTTCAAATCTAAACTAGATACATTTCATATCAAAGATTTATACAATACACATGAAATGGGAAAAACAAGACAAGTTATCTTATTAAGAAGATTGAAGAGTGCTTACAAAGGCTGCTTGATGTCCAAGCCAATCCTCCAGCTCCAAGTGCTTCCTCTAGCTATCTCTGCAGAAATCTCAAGATCATAGGTTTGGTGCCCAAAGGTCCTCCCTTTGGCCCATGGAAAGCTTCTCTCTTATAGCACATGGGAAGGTTATCCAAAGAGAGAAGTGTGGATCTATGGAGGATTTAGTGGATTAGGCCAGCTAAACAAAGAAGGAGTTAGGATCGAACCAAAGGTGGTAATCCCAACAAAATATCCTCGAAGGCTGAGATCCCAAAGTCCAAGGCAAAAAGGCTAATTTTAGACTACCGCGCCCCTATAACTGAGCATAACGCAGTAGTACCATGCCCCAGAGGAGGAGAAAAGCGCGATAGTGCTGACTACCGCGCCCCTATAGATGTGCAGGGAGCGGTAGTGCTCACAAAAAGGGCTAAGTTGGGTTGGCAGATGGCAGAAAAAGGTTTTGCTTTCAGTGTTCAATCAGTGTTTTTCACTCTAAATGTTCAGATGATTTTTAAGGAAAATTGTCATTTAGGTCGCTAGTGCAAGGATGCGACACTAATACATAATGTGTAATATTGAGGTATAACAAGGCCATACTCCAGTTATGTAGCCCTGTTGTGCGACATCATTGACAAGGAACTTGCCAACTATGAAGAAGCGACAGAGAGAAAGGAATGGAAGGATTCCATGATCGAGGAGTACCAATCGATCATGGAGAGTGATGTCTGGGATGTGATCTCGAGACCTGTATGGAGGTCTGTTGTGACTTCCAAGTGGATCTACAAGATCAAGCATGCTGCAGATGGCAGCATAGAGAAACACAAGGCAAGATTTGTGGCACGTGGATTCTCCTAGAAGGAAGGGATAGATTATGAGGAGACATTTGCACCCCTAGCCATATACACTTCCATCAGATCAGTACTTGCTCTGGCTGCAGTAATGAAATGGAAGGTACACCAGATGGATGTCAAGACAACGTTCTTGAATGGCGTAGTGGAAGAGGAAGTGTATGTGGATTAGCCACTCGGATTTGAGACACGTGACATACAGACTCATATGTGTAAATTGAAGAAATCCTTGTACGGTTTGAAGCAGGCACCCAGGACGTGGTACGATAGGATAGACAGCTTCCTGATTAGTTTGGGATTTACCAAGAGTAAAGCGGATTCCAACCTTTACTACAAGGTTGAGGAAGGGAACCTAGTGATACTCCTACTCTATGTAGACGACCTATTTGTGATAGGTTAGGATGGGATGATTGCAGACACGAAGAGGAAGCTTGCTACCGAGTTCGAGATGAAGGACTTGGTTATGATGCACTACTTTCTAGTCATGGAGGTGTGGCAGAGCGTGGATGGAATCTTCCTTGGACAAGGGAAGTATGCAGTGGAGATCCTGAAGAGGTTAGGGATGATGGACTGCAAGGCCATGGCCACACCTATGGCATCGAACCTGAAGCTATTGAGTGATGCTTCATCAGAGTCGGTTGATGCCACGATGTATCGTTAGATGATTAGATCTTTGATGTACCGGACGAATACGAGACAAAATATTTTCTTTGTTGTGAACACATTGAGCCAGTTCCTAACGAATCTGAGACATGTTCACTTGATTGCTACAAAGCATATTCTGAGGTACCTGAAGGGTACAGTTGATTATGGACTGAAGTATGACGTGAATCAAAATATTAACCTGGAGGGTTATGTTGATTCGGATTGGGCAGACAGTGCCGCAGATAGGAAGAGCACTTCAGGGTGTTGCTTCCATATCGGATTAGGTGTGATCTCCTGGTTTAGCAGGAAGCAGTCTTGCATGGCACTGAATACAGCCGAAGCAGAGTATGACGCAACTTGTTCGGCTAGTTATGAGGCAGTATGGCTGAGGAAGCTACTGTCTGATTTATTTGATCTCCAGTTGGATGCTACTTGTATATTTTGCGACAACCAGAGTTGTGTGAAGTTGTCCGAGAACCTAGTGTTCCATCACAAGTCGAAGCATATTGAGATCAAGTATCACTATATCAGGGATATGGTGCAGAGAGGAGCAGTGAAGCTCTAGTATGTTGCGACGGACGAGCAGATAGCCGATGTGTTGACCAAGCCGCTAGCCAGAGTGAAGTTTGACTACTTCAGAGAGAAGCTGGGTGTACTTCAGATCAAGGTTCCTTCCAAGGGGAAGTGATGAGTCCGGAAGACGCAGATGCACATGAGCCATTCTCACTTGGTGGTAGGTGTGTCCTCCCATGGTGCAAATGTAAGGGTTGCGCCATTCCAGCATGGTGGTAGGTGTGTCCTCCCATGGCCTTTGATATAAGTGTCGAGGCCATTCTGGCATGGTGGTAGGTGTGTCCTCCCATGGCTGTTGATATAAGTGTTGATCCATTCCGGCATGGTAGTAGGTGTGTCCTCCCATGGCCGTCAATATAAGTGTTGTGCCATTCTCGCATGGCGGTAGGTTTGTCCTCCCATGGCGTAGATGTAAGAGCTGGGTCTCGCATGGTGGTAGGTTTGTCCTCCCATGCTGGAAGACGTGTGATATGCATATGGGATGTGCTCCGTTGACAATGAGATGATCTGGAAGTGATGAGGCGACAGTAGGAGACGCAGGTTTTTGCAAAGGCAATGTAATTATTGGTCCTGGGATGTACCTACTTGATGGCTTGTTCGTAGAGATGATGAAGACCTACATTATGGCTAGGCCTACATCCAGCATGAAAAAGGGATAGCTCTGTAGAACTTTCTATGATGACTAGATTCAGTAGATGTCACCATTTGATGATCAAGATGATGAGGATAGCAACAATAGTGACGATGGTGATCCAGCGTTGATCATGATCCAACATTGAAGACTTGTGCCTATATGTATTGATGTATGTGTCAAGAGAATACCTTCCTAGTTAAGAGGGAGTGTCAATGTAATTGTAACTTCAGAAGATATTCACTTGTATATTTTATATTGCATTTGTATTTTATTATTGTACCTCCGACGGAGATGTTTATTCCTTCGGTCGGGAAAGTCATTATTGTATTTGAGTCATGCAAAGTCATTGAGGTTAACCCTCCATTGTAAGTCGGGGCATTAGACCCCAGAGTTAAGTTGAAATTGGGTTATTAGACTCTCCTAGAGAAGTCGTCCCAGTCAGGTACAACTAGGGGCCGACCTAGTTGGAGTAAAGGTCAAGTGAAAGTTAAAGTATAAATAGAGAGGGTGCCTCTCTCATTTGGATCATTCACTCACTCAACAACTTCGCATAAGTGAGAGAGAGGACAAGTTCAGACAAGTGGAGAAGAGAGAAGCTATTGAAGACCATCTCTATATTTGGGTTTTATTTTTCTGCTATTGTATTGGTGCTCAATCTATCTCAAGACCATCTCTATATTTGGGTTTTACTTTTCTGCTGTTGTATTGGTGCTCATTCTATCTTTGAGGAAGTTGCGGGGTTTTCTCCTTTATGGTTTCCCCGAGGAAAATCTTTGTGTCTCTTGTCTCTTGTGTTTATTGTTGTGCATGTTATTCTCTCAGATAAGATCCTAGATAATATTGAATAAAATTTGTGAAAAACTAACAAAGATCCCATCCTGACCAAGAGCATAGTAGGAAATTCTAATGTTATTTTCAAATATAAATTAAGAATGAATATTGTTAAAACATAATGTTTTTTTTAACAAGAATGGATATAGGATTCATATTAAAAAGGAGTCTTCAAAAATACAGAGATATAGTTTCTGGTTTTCCTCTGAGAGGGACTAGAATTCAAATTTTTCTTGTTTGTTTCACTGCTTCTTCTCTTAACTCTAAACAGTATGAGGCTACGATAACTGTAGACCTTTACAAATTGTCCCAAAATAAACTTACAGAAGTAGAACATTACAAAATTTGGGTTTAGAATCCATTAAAAGCTTGTAAAAGCCCATATCTATACTGCTATAATCCAAAGCTACTTCTAAGATATTGCAGAAAGAAAATATCTAACCTGCAAAAACTGTAGAGCCGACATGCTGCATTATTTCTGGCGTTGATGAGGAAGTTCTGGGCTCTCCATGGAGTCGTCTGGGTTGGAGTTGGAACCTGTTGTGTCATGAAACCCTGGAATGCAGCGAGCTAAATCTTCACGGAGTCTATCCACCTTTCCCTCCAAGTCAGATATATTCCTGTAATTGTCATCCACCTTTGAATCCACATTTGAAATGCTATTGGCAGTGTAATCCACCGCCTCAGACATGGAGGAGATTCGTCCATTCATGAGGTTGTTATTATTCCTTATTTCAGTGCTGAGAGAATGTAGAAGTGTGTACATTCTAGTCATATTCCTTTTTATATTAGCAACCTCTATCCTGATTTTTCACACCTGTGCTTCCATAGCATCAACCAAGGGGCCTTGTAAAACCAGAGAGGGTGGAGATTCAAGGGTTGGAGCCTCTTCTTCACGCAAAATGAGGGTTGAGAGGTCGTCAAGCAGAAGGCGTAAAGGTTCCAGAAGTCTTGCTTCGGGGTGAATGATAGCTGAGGGAGAGTGCAGAAGTTTTTTACAGAGCGAGCAGGAGGAGAGTTGCAGAGACGACAAGGAGCTAGCGCTCAGGGTGGGAGCTATGGACGCAGAGCAACGAGCTTCCATAGTATGAACGAGAGCCAACAAAGGAAGAGTCAAGAAGCGTCTAGTGAAAGGAAGGTTCGGAGTGTGCGAATGCAAGGGGTAGTGGAGGTAGATGAGGCCATGTGAAGGCATTAAATGCCTCCATTGGGCCTCGAAACCAGCAACAAGTGTATTCATTCAGTGAAGAGGATCAACGTACCCAAAGGTGGCGAGGGAGTAGGGGTAACAAAGGCATGGAAAGGGGGAGAGGACACCCCTAGGGAGGAAAGTGTTAGGGAACCCAACAAGGAAGTGGGAGCTCGTCATTTTGGACTAGGTAGCCGAAGTTTAGAAGCATGCCTTTATTGGCCATTTCATCGGCATGTTGATTGTTTGAGTGGAGAACATGGAGGATTTTAATAGAGTTGAATTCTCTGTTGATGAATTTGAGCATTTGTTGATACTTACTTGAAGGAGTGGAGCGTTTTCTGATGAGATTGCGAGCTTCGCGGACTATCAAAAGAGAATCCCCAATGGCTATCAAATATTTGATCCCAATACTAATGGCAATTTCAAGGCCTTTAAGTAAAGCTGTCCATTCGGCATCATTGTTGGTTTTGTTTCCAATCCCCCAAGCATAATCATTCATTCCGTTTCACCCGGGGTCAAAAATGACCCCTCCCGCACCTGCCAACCCAGTTAAAACATAATGTTAATGCAAAGTTAACATTCAATTAAAACAATATAGATATTTAATAATACAACTCATAAAATGATAATAAAAATTATCATAAAACAAATGTGCAATTATTTATATAGACTTCAAAACGCTCGAGAGATTGAATTGTTGCACATAATCACAAAGTGTACATGCACAAAATATATATAAGTATGGTATATACAAACAAGAGTTTTATATATTCGGAATAAAATTCACAAAATAACCGTTAACAAGGACTCTCTCTCTCAAAACAGTGAGAACAGTTACAATCGACTCCTATCCACCTTCTCCATACAAATCTCGAACTCCCTTTTCAACTTGACAAGACCTCAACTTATATAATAATGGCTTATGACTAACAGACTTATGAGTCATTAAACCAGTGTAAAAATATTTGCACAAAATAGGCTATTTGAAAAGACTCATAACATAAATAAAAGAATGATGACACTTAACAGTTGTCATCATTAATCATGAACAACATCATGAAGTTGGACCACATATTCGCAAATAAGAAGGGTTCGTTGTTGGTAGTTGAAGGTGATTTGCTGGACTTACTGTATGATTCCAGCCAAACAAGAACTTTATCACTGCCTTCGAATGTTTATAATCATCAATGCGAATCCAGAAAACGCTTAAATCGACCTTTAAGAATACGAGCATCTTCATAACCAGCATAGATCCATCTTAAAGGGGATCTACCAAGTGTCCAGAGGGATCAAATCTCTCAAAGTGACAAACCCTTTTTTATAGTGTAAATGTTGATGAAGACTTTTAATTTATCCAATTTGTGTAGTTTTTATATATGTCGTTGTAAATGTTTTAAATAGCAAACATGTTATTTTTATAACATTTTATTATTTTTTTAAAGGACACGTGTCAGCTCCAGGATGAACACAGAAAGAGTTACACATCTTTCCCTATTGAGCTGTATAATGCACCTCTACCCAATGATAAAAAACTGAAAATAACACCCGGCACAACCAACAATTAAATTAAGATTTTGTCACTAAAATGAATGCCTATCACAATTTAGTAGCTACAAAAATAAAATAAATAATGTAATTTAAGGATGCCTACATAATCTTTAATTATGTAGGTATCCTAATACTGGCAGCTTAACAAAAAGACTAAGGCAACAAAGTAATGAATGCTTTACCTGTATTGTGGCAGACGTATAAAATCCTGTAGATATAAGAATAGCATAAGATAAACCAAAAACAGACAAATTTGAGTATTGAAGTACCCCATATATCAAGCCCTACCCTATAGGCTCAAGTGACAGCTGCACAGGAGTGATTCTCCTCGCCTCTCTCAACTCATCCTTAAGGTTTATAATTCCGGCTTGATTGAGTTTGTTTTGCTTAAAAACAACTTCTTATTTTTCGTGACCAGGGTGTTTCTTTGATCCTTGTATTTATTCTTGTAAGTCTTCATAGCTTGCCACTTTTCAACCCAGGTAACCAAATCAACCTTAAGATGGCAACCTCATCATTCAGAAAACTATTAATAAGTTCTAATTCTTTAGTGGCAACCTCATCTTTCAGAAAACTATTAATAAGTTCTAATTCTTTAAGTTCTATTTCCAGCCATTAGATCTTCTGAACTTGAGTCTCTTTTAAAGATTGCTCCAAGGGTTCATCATTCTGATTTTGAGCTAGATTACAAGCTTTGTTCTGTACTTGATTTACTTCTTGATTGGACTGGGTAGAACAACGATCTTCACCAGCAGTCCTGGATGGGGTGGCAGAAGTAGAATCATACATGAAACAGGGTCATTTTGATCAGTCATGTCCATATCTTCCTGAACATTCAGCGATTTTGTTTCAGACTCACTGAGGTCGATAATAGGGGGTTCAACAATTTGCAAGTTCCTCTTCGATAAGAGGGCAACAACCATGCTCTTAGTCATTCTACTGACAGCTACATCAGTTGAGAGTTTACTAATTTGATCATTATTTTCAACCTTGAATCTCTTCATTTTGACCTTAAGATTTGCAATTGTATCCTGTAACAAACCTTTCCCTTTTTCATCAAAAAATTGGGGTTTAGAAAATGAATTGGAGGGGACATAATGCCTCTGATTTTCATTATCAAAGCCCTGGATATTTTCCATATGACCAATGGATTGTTGTCCATCTATATCGACAGAATCAGAAACCTTATGTTTCTCTGTGACTATCCCAATGTCAAAGCCCTGAGTCTGAAAATGTAAAATATTTGAGGGATTGACCTCAGTATGATCCATAGACTCGATATTAGTATTCAATTCATGATTAGCGTTTGCCCGTGGAAGGGATCTACGTTTCTTGCTAGTTTTAGGCAAAACTACAGGCCAATTTTGGTAAACACCAAAACCATTTTGATCTAAAAGATCCTCCCAAACCCTTCCTAGCTAAAGGAGCCGATGTCGAACCAAGATCTTAATTAACCCATGGTGAAATAAACTTCTTTCAAGATGGCTGGTAGTTTTTTTGCACATTAAATGCATCTTTTTCAAGCTACTCAAGAGGTAAAAAGGCATATTTATAGGTTGACCCTTGAAGATAATAGTGGATTAATGTGTAGCGGCCATAAAAGGTAACATACCTTATTATGAGATTGGGAATAAACCGCCAGGGTTTCTTAACTAAGCGTGTAGGAAATCCATATATTGTGTCAACTTCTTGAGGGATTTTTACAAGAAACTATTTCCAAGATTGAACATAAAGACGATTTCCTTTAAACCACTTTTCCCCTTCCTGTGCGAGGCATGTGGCCTGAGCCACAAAACCTTCGGATAGTTGGAGCTCGAGGTCTCCAACTTGAGCCTTTTCACCATTGTATGAAAGAGTGAAACTCTTGGTAACTTCAACCTTATGGCCGTCAAATTTCCTGAAAAATGGAGCCCAACCTATTTTTTCAAACCTCATGATCGACTCTGGATCAACTTCACATTTCATCTCCCGATAACTCCAAACGATTGACAGGGGCCATAAAGAGGAGCTAGGGTTTGAAAATGCGGTGAAAAATCAGACCACAAACTGAGCAAAAGTGAACAATTGTTTGAGACTATAACTTGTGAAAATAGAACTAAAAACTCAATCCAAAGATTTCAAAGAGGCCGAAATGCATAGGTGACTCCAGAGGCACAAAATTGAATGATTACAATGCAAGGTTTAGAATTTCAAACGTCATTTCGATTCATGAAAACATTTAAGCAACACCGCCATGAGTCATCATAAGCCCTGACAAATGTAGAGAATAAAGTACACAGGTGGCGGTCATATGTTGAAGGATGATTTGCTTTGAGGACGTGAATCATTATGAGTTAGGGTCTCATAAGGATCTTTTATGTTGGATGCTCTGAAAAAGTCGCATCCGGTAATGAGAACAGCATTGGTCCATCCGGTCATATGTTATGATAACCCCGTGGGGATGTTTGATGGCGCGGCACAGTAGGAGTATTGCGGGGCGGGCTGTTTCTTGATCTTGAATCAGGATCAATATGTGGAGTTGCACTTTGGTTGTGGAGCTGGTAATAATTTCAGATCTGAGCTGGTTTTATGGGGTATTCTAACATTGGGGAGATCTTTTGGGCTTCATAGGATGGAAGTCACAGGAGACTCCATTGCTATTATTAATTGGGTTTCTGGTAAACATTGGTTTTTCCAGCCTTAACATATTGGAAAAAAAGGATATCGAACACTCCAAAATTCCTTTATTGTGCTGAGGTTTAGCCATGTCAGTAGGGTATTCAACAAAAAGGCAGATACATTATCGAAGAGGGGTCTCCAGCTGTGTGAAGGAAAGCCCATGATCTGCTACTTTTTGATGAATCAGTTGGTGGAGGAAATAGAGACGTTCATATACTAAACCTGTGCCAATTTTGGTTGGATATCACTTTTTAGTTATTATGCAAATATATATATTTAAGTTCATAAGTATTTTGTATTTGTAGTTAGTCTTTGGACTTGTTGATCCTATGTGGGTTTCTTGTTTCTTCTCAGGTTTATGGTTGCCTTGACTTTGAGTCAGACAATTGTCTTGTTAAGTTTTGGGTTGTATTTTGATGCACTTTGATACATTTATAGTTAGTAATGGTTGAATGTAATTCTGATGAAGAGAATATGGTCTTATGGACATGCTTTATAATGTAGTTTCTTTGATTCAAAAATGAACACCAAGAGACTTTTTTCTTTCTTTTTTTTCTTTTTTTTTTTTTCCTGGAAAAAAAATTGACCATGTTAAAGGATTAAGCTAGCGATCGTAAATAAAAACCATATTAAAAAATTAAGGTAGATGATTATCAATTTGATAATTTCCCAAGCAGGAAGATCACAATCATTATAATTTGTCAAATTTTCAGGACAAACAATCGTTTCAATATAAATGTTGTAATAAATTATGATAATCTTGAGAAATGTGACATATTAATGATCAACTAGGCATAAAATCTAACTGGTCCATAGTTTTTCTTTAAACCAAAGAAGTTTGATAGTCAAATTAATATTATCAGTAAATGTTGGGTGCTTAGGATCTTTAAACATAGGATGAATAAATTTAAGTAACATATTATTAATGATAACATAAGCTATTAGAGAGATTTTGAGGTCAAAAAATGGTTTCCTAAGAGATGTACTAAAAAAATATAAGATATATTAAAATATTATGAGTTAGGGGTTTTATGAGGTAGGTATATATGACAAGTCACCTTCTACATTATTTTCTATGTACAATATAAATAACCATGGTTGAGTTACTTTTTAAAATTCACTAGAAATAAAATTAATAAAATAACTCTACATTGATGTGACTAAGATTCATTGTAAATTCCCAAAAAATTATTGTCATTTAACATTTATTTGTCTTGAACTTGCAAATGAAATTAAATAATAAAAACATTTTTTAAGAGCTATTTTTTTAATTTATGTTGACTTTTTTTATATTTAATACTTTGCTTATTAATTTAATATAATATGATTTAATTGAAAATTTATTTACATGTAAAATGTTAATAATATTATTATAATCCACATTGCATTATTATAATTATTCTTTATTCATTAAATCCATATTAGTAAATTAATATCAAAATCATAAACTTTTTTAGGAAATTAAATAATAAAAAACATTTTTAAGAGCTATTTTTTTTAATTTATATTGATTTTTTATATTTAGTATTTTTTTCATCAATTTAATATAATGTGATTTAATTGAAAATTTATTTACATGTAATCCACATTGCATTATTATTATTAGTCTTTATTCATTAAATCTATATTAATAAATTAATATTAAAATCATAAATATTTTTAGAATATTTATTTTATTGTAAATAAATGTTATAATTAAGTCTCTCATAGAAAATAATATAAGATAAATTTATTCTTAAAAATTGAGTAGTAAAAATATATAATTTTTTTATAATTATTAATATTATCTTTAAAACATTATTATTTTGTAAAACATGTTTATTTAAAACTTTGAAAATTGTGATGAAATTGAATTTTTTAAAAATATTATAATATGTTGTCATGTATCATTATTGAAATAAAACGAACAATTTGTGTGTGTGTATATATATATATTAATTAGATAGTTATAGTTATAGATAACTAACATACATTTTTCATATTGATATCATTCATGAGTTTAATTTATTTTAAAAGTACAAAGATATATATGAAATTTATTTATTTATTTATTTATTTTTTTTCAGTGGAAAAATCACCTTCTTGCTATTTCAAAGGAATCAAGGAAAGCTAACAACGCACCGGAAATCCATGGATGGTAGGTCAAGCAAACTGTTAGCCGATGAACTTGGGTGAATGGAATGAAATCCATCCAACCCCACCAACGAGCCACTGTATCCATGATATATATATATATATATATATATATATATATATAAGTTTAACATTATAATATTAAATAAAATGAACTGAATATATAATTAAAAATTAAAATATGAAAATGTTAAAAATATTATTTTATGAAAAAATGTGAAAGGAATATATATATATATATATATATATATTAAATAGAATGAAGTGAATATATAATTTAAAATTAAAAACATGAAAACGACAATATATTATTTTATAAAAAAATATGAAATGACCTTCTTTATGAATTATGAGTATTTTACTTGAAAATGACAATAATATTATTTTATGAGAAAGTGTGAAAGAAAAAATGTGAAAAGACATTCATTATGAGTACTTTACTTGATATTTTATGAAAAAATGCTAAAGGACTTTATATATATATATATATATATATATATTAGTTTGACATTATGATATTAAATAGATGAAGTGAATATATAATTTAAAATTAAAAACATGAACATGACAATATATTATTTTATAAAAAAATATGAAATGACCTTCTTTATAAATTATGAGTATTTTATTTGAAAATGACAATAATATTATTTTATGAGAAAGTGTGAAAGAAAAAATGTGAAAACATATTCATTATGAGTACTTTACTTGATATTTTATGAAAAAATGTTAAAGGACTTTCATTATAAATACTTTACTTTACTTGGTTAATAGCTCTATATATTTTGGAGAACTATGTAAAAATGGACAGTTTGTCTTTTTTTGAGAAGGCTGCAACTTGATTGCACATCATGTACTATTTGATTCACCTGACAAAAAAAAAAAAAAAGTCCTTCAACTTGATTGCACATCATGTACTATTTGATTCACCTAAAAAAAAACAAAAAAAAAACCTTCAACTTGATTGCACATCATGTACTATTTGATTCCCCTGACAAAAAAAACCTTCAACTTGATTGCACATCATGTATTTTTTTTATTTTTATTTTTATTTTTTTTATCAGGTGAATCAAATAGTAATAAAAAAAAAAAAAAAACCCTTCAACTTGATTGCACATTTACTTAATGACTTAAAAGTACTTATACCACTACCTTAGTTAACTATGGGTTTTCATCCACTATAGAAAATTTGACAAATAAACATTCTTAACTCATGCAATGCCACTTCAACCATGGGGGATGATGTCATCTACTAGAATGTGATTGGTTGATTTTTATAATACATTTTCTTTGTTTTGAGGCCAATTTTTGACCTAGAAAAAGATTTTAAATGATTTCATCCATCCTGAAATTGAATACATCCTAACACTGTAATAAAGTAAAACTTTATGAAAACAAGAACTACTAAATAACATAAATGGATAGCTTTGATTGGATGGAAAAGTAACAAATTCATTTTACAATATTTCATGTGAATTTTCTAAGACACTTATTTTAGATCTGAATCAAAACATAAAATAAGACATTCAGTAGCTACAAAATTTCCAGGACATTAATGACTAACCAACCATGCATTTCTTTTCCTGAATGAACTAATTTGTTAAGCAAATAACCAGACAAAGGATAATCTTGCAGGTATGTATAAAATCATCCTACTTGACAAAATTCATAATTTAGAGTACCTTCGGAATCAAAGATTATGAAGGCACTCTTAAAATATATCCTCCAAAGTATAAAATATATTCAGATTAAAGATTGGCAACCTTCATCAACTTATGATATTTTTCCAATCTTAAAGTATAATTTACACTTCGGGACCCTTAAGAACCAAAGGGGGTTTGTTCACAGCCAACATTATGTTGAGTAGATTCCATATGATTTTAACCAAGGTGATCGCACCTAACACGATCTCTTTCTGCGACACAAACCCATTATGGTTCACTACCCATTATGCACCTCCTTTGCTACTATGCCACTTCACCGCCTTAGAGTTATGTCACCTATGCTTGTTCGCTATTGCTATTTTTGAAGACATTGAGATATGACTGAGCCGAGCTTTGCGTCTTCTCCCAACATGCAATTGTGGAGCCATTGACGACTCAACCAACGTTATGTTTAAGTAGTTGAGATTTGGTTACACTGAGATAGTCCGCGAAAATGAACGCCCCACAATCCTGCAAGCTCGACTCCCTGAGAAAAACTCTTGGAGGTTGTCTAGACTTGTCCAATTATTTACTGAGGTTGTAAGATAAAATAATGGATAAAGAAAATATGTGAGACACAATTCATCATGGACAAATGTTTACAGGATTGAAAAGGAGCCCTCGAAAAAGACTACCGTTAACTTGAGCTGTCATGAGGTAACCAATATTGAATATTGCATCTACTATACCTTGCAACTCCATTCCCACCTGCATATCAATCATAAATTTCAGAGTACATAATCAAAAAGTGTATTCCCAAAAGCATAAATTTCAGAGTACATAATCAAAAAGTGTATTCCCAAAAGCATCAGGAAATTATCCATGTGTATGCACATTCAGGAAACGATCCATGTGTATGCACATTTTCTTTTCACCTTCTAGCAATTAAAGACAACCATATTTAAACAAAAATAGAAAAATAAATAGTGAATGAGAAAATGACACTAGAGTTTTGTTTCGCCTTTTGTGGAAATCTCTGCCCATTAATTAGTTTCTTAATTGGGGAGAGGCTACCAGCTCCCAGCGTCAAGTAGTTTCTTTTTTGTTCTTGCATGAAGTATTTCAATTTCATTAAGTTTCCTACAATGTCCTTGTCTACAAACCCATCTCTACTATGATCTTGTCTAGTTCTTGAGTCTCTACCTGTAGATTATTCTCCCATACAAAATGTCATTTTTCCTATGGAATTGTAGCCTTCTTGACATTGTGTTGTGCCTTTTACAGACCATACTAAAATCCCCTCAGATGCCTCAAGATTTATGCGATCTAGCACATGGAGTAGCTTCTCCTTCTACATTGATCCATTGCAAGGGATGGTTTTCTTTGAGATGGTTCGAATTTTCAGTATGGGACTAGCACATTGATATTGGAGCTCAATAGCTCATTACGCAACCTATCTAACTTAATGGCCAAATGTAACACATGGATGTTTGAGTGGTCATAGGGCCTGGTTGTCACTAGATTTGAGTGGTCATAGTGCCTAGTCATCACTAGATTCAATGGGGCCAGGCACCTAGTCCAAACTATCTAGCTACTGCATCCTACCTGTGCACATATTGGTAACGATTTACAATTGTCAATTATGTGCAAAACTTCTGAGATTGAAACAAATTGACAACTGAGCGCATGGGGTACTTCCAACCATTAAAAATGCGCAGGATTTGGGTAGAGTTGGACAAATGGCATGAAATTAAGGACAATTATATTTGAAAAGCATGTTGGATCAAGTTAATATCGATATTTATCTTTGCCACCAAGAGAGGTGGGAATAAGAGAAGCATGCATATATAAGTGTCCCACCATACTGTATATAGATGGAAACCATGTGTGGATAATAGGCGAGTGCTTACTGATTGGCATCACTAACTAACATAATAACTTGTTCATATCACACATACATAGATATTTTAATTAGTACGGGATAGGAGGAAATTGGGTGGAGTCGGGTAGCGACATGTGTACATTCTCATTTGACATGGTGGATGTTGGTAACTGAGTAATGAGAGAGATTTACTGGGGTCTTCTTCTTCATTATTTGCAGGCCAAAGTGGCAGGTCCAATGGCTAGAGATCCATAGGTTACAATCTTGGATTGGAGGAAGATTAGGGATCTAGAGATCATGGATACACAACAAATCCTTCCTTTCATTTTTGAAAAATAATGCACTTGCATGCTAGTAGGGAGAAAATATATTGAGCTAATATGGCCATTTCAACTATTGATTGAAATAAATACAAGCAAATATCTTTTGTTTGTCCGGCTCAACCTATCCTATTATTCAACGTCACTATATAAAGGGAAAAACATGGAATGAGTTCATCTCCTAATGTTGGGGAAAGGGAACTCAATGCTTCATTTGCATAGCTAATAAAGATGAATGCAAATCTCAATCTTAGATCACTATAAAAAATAGTGACAAATGACTCTAGTAAAGCATCCCCACATACTATATATACACTACACTCGAAGCAACCCACTTACTTGACCCTATACTTATTGAAATGAATCAACAAGTATAATATGTAATAAGCTATATCCAGTTGGATGGGCCGAAGAAAATATACAATAAGCTAAGAAAGCCAAAGTATTATGCTCGCTCTAGGCATTGATCACAGGGAGATAGTTTTAGCGTGTTTTTCATCAATTAGGGAAAAATAAGTGCACCATCCATCAACTCTGGTGCTCCTTAGATCATGAAACCATTTCAATGAGCTAGCCCGAATCAACTAATGATGTGAACCATGAAACTGTTTCAATGAGAAAAACAAAGAAATAAATCCAAGCAAACAAAAGGAAAACCAACGTTTAGGCCACTAGCTTAATGTATACTGTGTTTAGTTCCGATGCGTATGGCCACATGGACAACATCAATGAGATGACTCATTCAAGCAAATGACATAGTTTATAGTGTTGTTTAATGGTGAGTGTGCACTTAATGCACTTCAAGGCTACATAGACTTGATGATTCATGATGCTTCTTAGTCTTCCTTATAAATACTACACCTACTTGTCTCTAGAGCCCATCGAAACTCTCATCCAGTTGTTTCATTGGTCTTCGATAAGGTTCTGCAAATTGATTGAACAACTTGCAATTGGTAAGAGCTTCTTGAAACTATTGTAACAATGGCATAGTGACAGCAACAACAAACTACAACCGCACGGATATAACAAAAATCATCAAAACTTCATGTAGTGTAACTTAATGCACTGGGTTCCTGCAGCGGTATTGGCTAAGCAGAAAGGACTAGCTATTTCATAACACTTGTTAAGATTTGAAGTCACTCATGTCTACCCATCACGTGTACTTAGTCTATACAATGAGGGTCTCTCTCGTACATGAAACACACCGTAATGTTGTTGATATAATTTGTAAACTCCATTTGTACCACTATACAAATATAATGGTGCTTCCACATAAGTGTCATGTACATAAATATAAATTCCATGTCGTTGAAAATCTATATAAACTAAATTCATCAATATTCACCAATTTTCTTAGCCCTAGGTGATAGGAAAACAATGCAATGTTCATGGGTTTCACGTTGTCAATCTCTCTCATTACTTATATTCCTTTGTTCACAAGAAATAACAATACTTTTACATAAAGTAGTCTAAATGTTAGATTATTGGGACCTTGCATTTTTTAATGTATAAATAAATTCAATGCCCTCAAATACCCGTATTGCACCTAGATTGTGAATCTTAATGATGATATATATTCAATTTCAATAAATTCTCTAAAATTTTAAATGGATTTCCAGCAAAAATAATTGAAAAATGTGATCGAAAAAAATCCAACTTCTCTAATAGTTATGGACTACTTCCTACATAAATGTTATACTCTTATGTCAATCCCACCCCAATCCCTACACAGCATAAATTCCATGTTATTGAAAACCCATATAAACTAAATTCATTAATATCCACTATTTAACTTTTTGAACCCGGAAAACAAAACAATCAAGTAATCTAATCTAATGTTTAAACAATTTGGATCTCTTTTTTGGCTAGTTTTTCGACCATTTTCTCCTCAAATTCTAGTAGGCATTATTGGAATTGCATTGAAAAAGATAAATCAAAATCATCTAATTTTTAGACAATCCCAAAACAATACCATACCCTTTGATTTCATTCATGCATACTCTAAATTCCTTCATTTACAATGAAATCAAAATTATATTCATTCATTCACAATTAAATCAAAATTCCATTTCTTCCTTCAAAATTATATTCGTTCATTCACAATTAAATCAAAATTCCATTCCTTCCTTCATAAGAAAGGGAGCATCTCATTAAAATAAAATAAGAAGCAAGCATCTTTTTTAAAAAGAACGATGAACGACGACGACTCATTTTTACTTTTTAAAAGCACAAATAATTTTTAAAGTAGCATACAAAGGCATGGTTAAATGTGAGTGCCCAATCCATGCGTATATATAGAAACATAACTTCTCATTTTATTTCAGTTTCAGTGTAGAGAGCGAGCAGGCGCGACAGCAATTCCAATTCCAGTTAAGGCAGGTGTGTATTGGATAATTCATTATGTGTATTGTGAATTCATAAACTGTTGAAAATTTGAATGTCTATTCTTTATTTTTTTATTTTTTTAAGTTAGAAAAAAAAGAACTTGTTATTGAGAAAAAATCAAAGTTACATCATTACAAAAACAATAAAACCTTTCGATCTGTTTATCTTTATTACGATCTTGCACTCATATTCAGAATTTTTGAAAGAAGAAAAGTTCTCCAATTTTTGAAAGAAGAAAAGTTCTCCAATGAGTGTAAGTCTTTATTTTTTTGGAAGTACAGGTTGAATTTTATTTCACAGTTTCTCTAAAAAATGTCTTTATTGATAGACAGTTTTCAAATATGTTTTTATATCTCCAATTAAAACTAAACTTGGTTTAATAATAATAGTATTTATTAAACCTTCATTCAAAGAAAATCATTGTAACTTAGTATACCTTGTTATATATACAATTTATAAATAAAAGAAAACTTGCACAAGCCATTAAAAATCTGTGTAGCACATTAGACCTGCACTCTGTTACACTCTCCAAGCCTAAAAGGCATGGTAAAAACTTTAGTGGCCTAATGGAGATAAAGTTACTATTACTTTTCCAACACATGTTTAAATCATTTTTACTTTCATTTATTTATCTATAATAACACCAAACCAAAAACTAGACTATTATTATTAGAAATAATTTTGGAGATAATGAGATCTAAATCTTTGTCTAATAGTATGGTAGAAACTGGTGTTTAGTGATTGGAAACATTGATTATCTTGAGCAAGAAATATCTTAACAATACATTCATTCACCATCTATTCTACACAAATCTAGATTTTTTTATGATTATAATACCTTTTAAATTATAAATTTAAATAAATATTTAATTAACTTTTATATATTATTTTATATTTATTAAATATTTAAATAAATTATAACATAATAATTTAATTTAAATTCTAATTTAGTTCAATTTAACAAATTTCATATGTAATATTAATTATTATTAAATTTCATATATATTATTAATCATTATTGTTTACTGTTTAGTATATTAAAAATTAAAAATAGTTAACACTCTTTAAATATTTATTTAATATTTACAAAATATTTTAATAAATTATAATATAATATTTTAATTTAAAATATACTTTAAAATGATAATTTAGTCGACTTTAACATATTTCATATATAATATTAATTATTATTATTTAGTGCTTAGTGTATTGAAAATTTAAATGTACATTTATTAAATAATTTTAATTTGTCTAATAAATTTATTTATATGGTTTTTGTGTACATTTGCTCTATTAATATTATTTATTAATATAAAAAATTATTCATTACAAAATAAATTAAAAATTAAAAAAAAAAAATTATTTATAAAATTAAAATAATTTTAAAAAAATATATTATAAAATTTGAACCTTCTCAATGATATAACTTTTTAAAATAAATATAAACTTAATTAAATTTAAATCATAATATTATTTTTAATTTATATACCAGCAACGTAAAACTTGCTATTTTATATAATAGAGAAATTAATTATTACTAAAAACGCCATGCATATACAAATAAATCATTTTCTCTTTCACTCATATATATATATATATATATATATATTTTTGAATATTTGAGTTAATTGTTATATTCAAAGTCTCAACCATAATTAATTTCTCATATTTTGAACCACTCAGATTTTGTTAAGACCTTCCAGAGATAATGTGGTAAGTGAAGTTGTTTCTTCAACAGAAAACGATTCAAACAGCTTTCTCAGTTGCAAACTTCACTCAGCCCACTTATAATCTTTATTCCTCTATTGTAAATCCCATCCATCCATACCAACAACTTGTTTATTATTTATTATCTAAAATTAGATATTAGAAATAATAATAACAGTGTTTATAATAAACTCATCCATCCATACCAACAACTTGTTTATCATTTATTATTTAAAATTACATATTAGAAATAATAATAACAGTATTTATAATAAACTCATCCATCCATACCAACAACTGGTTTATCATTTTAAAACCATAAAAATAAAAAATAATAATAACAATTTTTAAAATAAAATTCCATAATGTCATGAAATTATAATATCACAATACTATAAAAATTAAAATTAATAATAATAATTTTTAAAATAAAATTCCATAATGTCATGGAATTATAATATCACAATACTACAATACTGATAAAATAAATTCGAAATCCATGTAAGTTATAGATTCTCTTTCGTGATAATTAATGAAAATTCGACTATTAAGATAATAAATTATCTTATCATTAAAGTACTAAGACATTATAACAATTTATAATATTAAAAAAAGGCAGACCCTGTACTGAAAGTATAGGACTGGAAAAAAAACTGACTCACGATGGGGTATATTGCCTAAGTGGGTATTGAGCATGTTAGTGTTCTTTGTTATTCTTCCTTCATTAGAATATATTCCACAGGATAGAAGAAAAAATGAAAGCTTAAACATTAATCAATGTGACAATAAGAAAGCTTAAATATTAATCAATGTGACAAATGACAGTGTTGAATTCTAATAAGTTTACAAAGATTTTATGTTACAAAATCATTTTTTTTTCCTTGAAAGAAAATTTGCAATTTATTAAATTGATAACAAATGACATTGTTCAGAGGCTTGTCTGTGCTTTGTCAAGCATACTCATAATGTATGTTGTATTGAAATTCTGTCATAAACATAACTCCAAAAAGTTATAAAAATACTGTAACAGAAGTGTAACGACATCAAAAAAGTAAGCTGTCCACACCATATTGTCATATTGTGTGAGATATCAACCATTAGCTTGCTCAAAATAACTTGTTTTAACATGTATGACAGATTTAGCTAAATATAGCTTGATTCCATATTGTTGTCTAGTCATTCTACTCAATCAACCATGGATGTTTCAGAGTCCCCTTCTATCAAAAAGGGAAAGGTTCCGGATCCAGCTCCATACTATTGTCATTAGTATGTTCCCATTGGAACCATGTACCCTCAACCATCTGTAGCTCTTGCTTGGATAAAAGATCAGCCTGTACATTTCTCTCCCTGTAAATATGTTGGAAACTGATGTTTTGAAAAAGACCTATAAGTTGAACTAATTCTTCGTAAATGGCAACAAGAAAGATATTCTTTAGGGCTCTTTTCTACCTCATCCAATCTACAACTAGTTTCAAATCACCAAACACCTTTAGAAAGAGCAAGAAGCATGGTCAACTTTAAAGCCTTCAATTCAGCACCATTATTTTTTCTCTGCCCCAAACTTGTACCAATGATTATCATTTAGATTAATATTACCTCCTGCCCTTCCCATGGCTAGGTCAATTCTTCGTAAATGGCAACAAGAAAGATATTCTTCGGGGCTCTTTTCAACCTCATCCAATCTACAACTAGTTTCAAATCACCAAACACCCTTAGAAAGAGCAAGAAGCATGGTCAACTTTAAAGCCTTCAATTCAGCACCATTATTTTTTCTCTGCCCCAAACTTGTACCAATGATTATCATTTAGATTAATAGTACCTCCTGCCCCTCCCATGGCTAGGTCACCCTTATCCTTATTTATTCTTATTAATACCCCCAGTTCTTTAATTCGAAGAAAGCGAACCAATAAGACCTTCCCCTCGCTACGCTTGCTCGGTAAAGGTATCAAACATAGTGGCTGGCTGGGATCGATGGCTAGTCCTTGCTGGCTGATCTTGCTTAGTGAGCGACTTATAAATCCTCCTCTATAAACCTGGCTTGTGTAGATGGAAAATCCTCCTGCATAAAGGTGGCCTATGATGGTTTTGGGAAAAGCTTGTTTAAATATAACCTTCCTTTAATTGGTAAGTTGGAGATATAAAAGGTGGCCTTAAGTGGGAAATTGTAGAGTGAAAGGGTGGCCTATTGGTCGAGTCACTTAACGTCCCTCGCTTCTGATTTTTCCTTCTGTCCAACCATCGCAGTTAACTTAGCAGAAACCCTATTTTATCCTTTTATAAACCATCGCAGTTTAGCTGTTAAAACCAATGGTTAGGATGGCTGGATGAGATGGCTGGGGTGGACGGGGGATGGTATTCACCATCAAAATAATCCCAACAGCTAGATCTATTTATCACTTCTTCCTCCACCCTTCTAACTTTAGGAATGTCCCTCAACTGTGGGAAGAGTCTAAAGATGGCCAAACTTTTAGATACAATATGTACATATGCCAGATGTATGTCATCAAAAGTAGCCATATTTCTAGCAATCCATGTACCCCAAATCAATAAGACAGGTAAAGCTTTATACTCTGTATAGGTATCATTAGCAATCCAACTTTTAAAAACATCCTGCAGCTGTAAGCCATTCCAAATAAAATTAACCCCAGTAACTTGTGAAGCAAGGAGCCACATAATCCTGATATATGAACAGGTGATGAACAAATGGTCTAATTCTTCATTATATTCCTTACATAGAGGACACCTACTAGGCCCTATCCAGAACCTCCTAATCATCACCTCCCATATAGGAACTTTCTTAAATAAAACCAGCCACATAAAAAGCTTAACTTTTAATGGACAGTTTAACTTCCAGATGACTGGAATCCACCAAAGCACCGCGGGATGGTATTCTTCGTCTCTCAAAACTTTGTATCCCAGCTTAGGACTGTAGCTTCCTCCAGACTCATTCCTAGACCAAACCAAGTAATCCTCTCTATCCATCAAATGAATATGACACTCTTTAATATTTTTGATGCATCTATTCCATGAGTTCCTATCATCATCCTCAAAAGCCAAGTCCTCAGCATTGATCCAAACTTGACTCTGTGGGGTAGAATGGATTCTATCTCCTACCTGGTACAAAAAAAACTTTCTTTGGTCTCTGAGAGCTCCAATCATATGATATGGAAGCCTATGAGTATAACTTCCTATCCAAGGATCATATCCAATTTGCAGACTTCTAACATTTCCAATCCTCCGAACAAGCCAAGACCCTATCAAATCAAAAGCTGATAAAAGAGCCCTCCACATAGAAGACACATTTCTAGTGGCCTTTTCACAAGTCCTGAACCATTCCTCAATAGTGAGAAGGTGAATGTATTTCTGATATACAATAGAAACCCAAAGACCTTCATTCTTGAGAATTCTCCAAATCCCCTTTGCCAATAAAGCCTTTGCAAAGCATTTAGGATTTTTCAGGACCCAGCCTCCAATGTCTTTAGGCAAAGCAATTTTCTCCCAGGCAACCCAAGCATATGAATTACCTTCAGGATTCCCCTTCCACATAAAAGTGCAGCAGATTTTCCTCATCTGTTCCAAGATACTCACAGGCACATAAGCTAATGAAGACCAGAAAACAGGAATTGCTTCCAATACTGCTTTAGCCAGAACCAATCTACCCCCACGGGACAGCCACTTATTGCACCAATTATGTAGTTTTCTCTCAACCTTCCCAACCAACCAAGCCCAATCCCTCCTTAGATAGTCATTTGGGTTTAGCACAAATCCCAAATACTTGATTCCTTCCTGAACATCCACAACATCAAATTCTAGAACAGAGATGATCCATTCAGAGTCCCGCTGATCCAAGTTCATATAAGAAATAGAGGATTTCCTATCATTGATGATCATCCCTAAAGCAGCTGAGAAATTAGCTAAAATGGAGCCATCAGAGAACAAGAGAATGTCATCAACAAATAAAAGATGTGTTATGCATACATTTCCCCAATCCTGATACCTCTTAGAGATCCATTAGATTTAGCATGTGATATGGTTCTACTCAGACCCTCAACCACTAAGATGAAAAGGAGGGGTGCCATGGGGCATCCCTGCCTCAGCCCCCTCTATGTCTAAAATAAAATAGAGAAAGTCTATTGCATACCTTGCTTGCAATGGAACTTGCATTTGTTTTCTGGCCTGGTAACTCTGGGAAATCTACAAGAGCCATAGCCTTCATGAAAATACTAGAACGTGTTAGTAACAGTTAGGCAATAAGTTACATAATCATTAATCCTCAAAACACGATATGCCAAAAAAAACCATATGCCTAACCCTCAAAAACCATTATGGTGTGTTGAGGATTAATGATATACCCTGATATAACTTGAACCAGTAATATACAAAAACAAAAAAAAAAACTAACCTTCTACGGCCTAAGGCATATCCTTCCTTACTCCATACAAGAGATCAGAATTCAGATGATCTATCCTTTCTACCATTGATAAACTCAAAAGACCCAAATAAGAACTCTTAAGACTGCCACAATCCAATATACTTTGTTAGCTCTAGCTTTATCCTTCAATCCTTAAAATATGCCATGCACTGTACAAAATGAAAGTACAAAAATCTACAATATCTCTTACTGAAAGTTCCATAAATCGTTACTATTCAACTCCTACACCATCTGGCCATGAACAAAATCCTTGCAGGAATATGGCCTGCTTTCAACGATCAAACGATGCATACTCTGCTTCTAATCAAAATATATTCAATAGAATGAACCAACAAGCCTATTGTCCAAATGAAAACAGAAATACAGGCTGCGTTCCCAAAATCCTTTATTTTCATAACCCAATTCAAATCCAAACTCCCACTGATATCATCATCCCTAAACCAGTTCCAGTCCTCCTTGAACACCAAATCTAATTGAATTTACCAGGAGGGACGACGAGTCTAATTGAAGTTACCAAGAAGGACTATGTGTGAGATTTCATTCCCAAACTAAAAGTTAGAGAAAAATTGCTATCATGGAATCAACACAAATTATGGCATTTCTACGGTGTACTTTTATGTAGGTATTGTTGCTTTATCTTCAAGTAATTGTGATAGAGCTTCAATTAAGCTTGCTGTATCAGCCTGCATATACTTTTATATTGTCTGTTTCTTGGTGTATCCTTTCAGCAAAAATTGGATCTAAAATTTCTTGCAAATGTCTGACGCTTATCTGCTGTGATTTGTTTTTGATAGACTTGTTCTGGATAGGCTAAACATTTTCATTTTTTCCAAACGATTCGGCGTTCTGCAATACAAATGGGCAATCTTCTCAGCGGAAAGGTATGCCCAATCCGAGCTGTATTCCTTATATGCTCTTTGAAGCATTCAGTATTTCTGGTTCAAGGGTATTTCTTAGTCCTGTCATGTCATATTTTCTTTCCAATGGTTGGGATGGATATGGTGAGGCAATTAAAACTGTGAAATGCAAGTGCCGTTGGTAATCAACTCACTTACAGATTTTACAGAAACCAAGAAAGTCTGGGCAGGCATCATAATCAATTTTTGAGTATCAGGTTTTTGTGCTTGAGGCATGCTTTCAAAAAATCTATGAAGCATAAGTCTGTCGGTTTCAGTAACCATCAATTTAAATTTCCCCTCTAGTTTGTTTAAATCCTGGTTCTTTATATACTTACCTCCATATATGTTTGAATTACTTTTAATGAGCATTTTTTTCGAGTGTTGGAGGCCGGGCTATTATTATAAATAATTTATATTTACATGTTATTCGAAGTGAGGTTCTTAATTTTTCAAAAAAGTGAGGTTGAAAGGGTAGGTACTCTTTGAGTGAGTGGGATCTTTCTAGCTTGGGTGTGTTTCCAGAATTTCGACCTTAGACTAAATTATGAATTTCTCATAGATGTGGCTCGAATGATTAATTCTTCCATCTCCCAATTTATTGTTAAAAGAAAATACACTGATTCATTAAAAAGTTAAAGCTTAGCGACGTTATCAACAGTTTTTTGTAAGATTGCAAATTCTGTGTTTCTAATTTCTAACTCTTTTTCTGTTTGCATTTGCTCATACTATCCTTCAATGCTGTGTTTAGACTCCATCGACTGAACAATCTGTTGAGCCGGAGGTCTCTCATGGAAGTGTACATACTATCACCAATCATCAAGAGTGGAATGCAAAAATATCTGAGCCAAACACCACTGGCAAGATTGTAATTTCCTTCAAACCTTTTCATCTGTCGAAATGGATTTATCTTTTCCTTTTCTTTCAGGATCATTTGCTTCTCTCATGCATGAAAAAATCAATCGAAAAATGAATTTAAACACCACTATAGTTCTCTGATCCTCGTTCAATGCTGCCTTCATTGCACATACCATAGATTCTTGAGTTTAATTTTACACATATCATAGATTCTTTCCCTAGGGCTCGCTCTTTATTTTAGTTCAGTTATTCTTACACAAATGATCGTCATTTCCAGGTAGTTGTAGATTTCAGTGCAGCATGGTGTGGTCCCTGCAAAATGATAGCTCCCTTCTATATTCAACTTTCTCAGAAATATCCACAGCTGGTCTTCCTCAAGGTGGATGTTGATGAAATGCCGGTAAGAGAATCTATTCTTTTAAGAAGCTCTTTAATAATCATTATTTTGCTGGTTGGTGCTTGTTTGTTATCTTCTCTATTTAGGTTATATTCTCGTACTTGACATGTTGAGTTCATAATGAGTATATTGTTGTAATGGTTTGCCCTATTGTTGGCTAACCTTGTGCCATGAAGAATCTAGGGTTTACCATGTTGATGTAAATGTAACTTCGGAAGATATTCAATTGTATTTTATATTTATATTATTATTGTATTTTACTTGTACCTCCGACGGAGATGTTTTTCCTCCGTTCGGGGATGTCATTATTATGTTTGGCCATTGAGGTAAAATCTCCATTGTAAGTCGGGGCAATAGCACCCCAAAGAATAAATGTAAATTGTATTATTGAGTCTCCCTAGGATAGGTTGCCCAGTCAAGATAGTGAGGTCGGCCCCATTATGTAAAAAGGTCGCCCACACATAAAGTATAAATAGAGAGCTTGCTCTCTCATTTGGATACACCACTCACTCACTCAAGTTCGCATAAGGAGAGAGAGAAGACAAGTTCGCCGGAGGAGAAAGAGAAGAGCTGCAGAAGACATCTTACATTTTGGTTTTCTATCTTGGTTGATATTGTTTTAGTGACTAATCTATTTCTGAGGAAGTTGCAGGGTTTTCTCCTTTATGGTTTCCCCGAGAAAAATTATTGTGTCTATTGTGTTTTGATGTGCTTGTCTGTCTTTCAGTTAAAGATCTATTAAATTGAATTAAAGTGCAAACTATAACATGGTATCAGAGCCAACTTGAAAAGAAGGCATTGTGCAACAATGGGAAACTAGAGCTTCCTAGTTCAAGGTCTTCTCTCCACAGATCATCAGAAAAAGAGGGCTAGTCTAACTCTCCCTATGAGGGCGCATATTTTGGAGGAAGTAGAATCAAGTTTGAAGAATTTTCATTTTTGACCCAGACACTAGTGCCAGGATAAAACTAGGGCATCAAGCTTTTGGGGTTTTACTCCATCAATCCGGACAAAGGAATACATTGGACAAGTCGCCTTGAGGAGGTGCATCTTCCTATCCAATCAGAAGTTCAAAATTCCAACTTTGGAAAATTAGGGTTTCTCTGACAAACCCTAGGCCAACCAGCTCTAGAACTAGGTTGGGCATCTCAAATTGGTAAGAACTAATTCTTTGCTATTTCCATTTGAGGTTCTCATTTTAAAATGACTCACCACACCAAGCTTGAGGATAAGCTTGAGGGAGCTGACAACTTCCGAGCATGGAAGTATAGGATCTCTCTTGTCCTTGAAGAAAATGATTTGGACAAGTATGTTAATGAGGAGGTTCCAGCACCAAAGGGAGATGAGGCAAAGGCAATCCACAAGAAGAACTTGGTCAAGGCCAAGAGGATTATTGCAGACTCCATCAAAGATCATCTCATCCCTCATGTGTCATCCCTGAAGACACCCAAGGAGATGTTCAATGCCTTGACAAAGATATTCGAAGGGAAGAACATCAATCGGAAGATGACATTAAGGAACCAACTCAAGAATGTGAAGATCCAACCTTCAGAGACCATGCAATCTTACTTCACAAGGGTCTCTCAAATCGAGGAGCAACTTGAAGCGATTGAAGACAAAGTAGAAGAAGGAGAGATTGTTATGACCAACTTGAATGGTCTCCCAAGATCATGGGATTCATTCATTCAAGGAATATGTGCCAGAAAGAAGTTGACCCCCTTCAACAGACTATGGGAAGAATGTACCCAAGAAGAAGCTCGGTTAGTAGCAAGAGAAGAGAAGATGGGAGCAAATGATGATCAAGCTCTAACAACTCACACTAAGAAGAATCATAACAAGAGGGAGGACCATCATCACAAAAGATTCGGAAGGCCCAATAGGAATCATGGATCTAGAAGAGATCTCTCTAGTATCAGATGTTTCACATGTGATGAGAAGGGACATTATTCAAGAAATTGTCCCAGGAATCAAGGATCCTCCGAGAAGAACAAGAAGAAAAAAGGCACCATGCTCACATTGCTGAAGATGATGAACCAGCAAGGAAAAGAACCAGAGAAGAAAGGGATGATTCTTCAAGTGATGAAGAATATGTATTGTAATAAATGAAGGTAACCAGTTACAAGGGTTCATTCATAAAGTTCCACCTCATAAGGTGAAGCTAGAAATGACTTTCAATATTACATAGTAGGATAAGCTCCTACAAAGTTGGACTCCGGGAAAACAAATAAATATCAATGCTCTATGAAGAACCTTTCATCCATTCTAGCATTGTTTAAGATACAGAAGAAGGGACACACAAAGTCTACTCCAGTACAAAGAACAAGTGATCTACAATACTTGCTCAACATTTCCGATCATAAGTAAGAAAAGCACAGGTCCTCAGAACCAGATGATGTAATAGAACACACTGTTAGAGACTCCAGTAGTTCCTGCATAGATCAAGAGGGAGTCCACCCAACAACCAAACAAAGATAAGTATTTGAATTATCATTTTCTGTATTGTCTAGTCATGTACATATTCATATTCCTAGTGTAGTGATTGCATTGATGAATGGTATACTACTAATATACAAAGTAATGGGTAAGTGGCCTATGGTACTGTACAACATTCCATTGTTACTTATCTAGAATGAAACCTCTTTGTTGACATGTTGGGAGTAGCGCACGCTCTTAATAATGTTCTGGTGGAGATGGAAGGCATCTAGAAAGTTACCGTATGAATATGGGATATGGATGAATGTTGTGTTGAAGCATTGGCTAAGATAGTTGCATGACTGTGTAACCTATGCATAAGAATTTGTTTTGAAAATTATGAAATGTTTCTAACCATGCAACTAAATTGACTTGTAGAAAAGATCGGGTAGCATCACCTACAAGAGAGACTTGTTTCAAAGAACAAGTGACGATGATTCAACTATAACATTCAAGAAGATTTATGAAGTCAAGATGAAGAAACTGAAGAACCAGAACCAGAGACACAATTATGGAAGAAGCAATTCAAGAAGATCATGAAGACCGCGACATGGCAGAACCACAAGAACTTGTAGATCCACCTCGTGAGAAGAACTCCCACAAGAGAAGACCAGCATGGGCACATGAAGCAATACAAGATGCAAAGAAGTATGGTGCTCCAGATAGGATACATAGAGAAAGAAAGAGACCCAGACCATACTCTAGCTATGTGGCCCTACTATGTGACATCATTGATGAAGAACCTTCCAACTACGAGGAAGCAACAAAGAAGAAGGAATGGAAGGATGCCATGATCAAGGAGTACCAGTCGATTATGAAGAATGATGTTTGGGAGATAGTTCCAAAACTAGTAGAGAAGTCTGTTGTGACTTCGAAATGGATCTATAAGATCAAGCATGCTGTAGATAGTAGCATAGAAAAACACAAGGCAAGATTTGTGGCACGTGGCTTCTACCAGAAGGAATGCATAGACTACAAGGAGACATTTGCACCTGTAGCAAGATACACTTCCATAAGATCTATACTTGCATTGGCTGCAGTAATGAAATGGAAGGTACACCAGATGGACGTCAAGACAACATTCTTGAATGGTGTAGTTGAAGAGGAAGTGTACGAGGAGCAGCCACTGGGATTCGGGACACATGACAGACAGACTCATGTGTGCAAGTTGAAGAAAGCCTTGTATGGATTGAAGCAGGCACCCAGGACATGGTACAGTAGGATGGACAAATTTCTGATGAGCTTAGGCTTTACCAAGAGTAAAGCAGATTCCAACCTTTACTTCAAGGTTGAAGGCGGAAGACCAGTGATACTACTGCTATATGTAGATGACCTATTTGTGACAGGTGAGGATGAGCTCATTGTAGATACAAAGAGAAGGCTTTCTGCAGAGTTCAAGATGAAGGACCTAGGAATGATGCACTACTTCTTAGGCATGGAGGTGTGGTAGAGTGTGGATGGGATTTTCCTTGGTCAAGGAAAGTATGCAGTGGAGATTTTGAAGAGGTTTGGAATGATGGACTGCAAGGCAATGGCCACACCAATGGCATCGAACTTGAAGCTACTGTGTGATGCTTCTTTAGAGACAGTTGATGCCACGATGTATAGGAAGATGATTGGTTCGTTGATGTACTTGACGAACACGAGACCAGACATATGCTTTGTTGTGAACACCTTGAGCCAGTTCCTGACGGATCTGAGACATGTTCACCTGATTGTTGCAAAGCATATATTGAGGTACCTGAAGGGTACAGTTGAGTATGGACTCAAGTATGAGGAGAATCAGAAGATTAACCTGCATGGTTATGTTGATTCGGATTGGGCAGGCAGTGCCACACACAGGAAGAACACTTCAGGATGCTGCTTCAGTTTGGGATCCGATATGATCTCTTGGTTTAGCAGAAAGCAGTTATGGATGGCGTCGAGTACAGCCGAAGTAGAGTATGTTGCAGCTTATTCGGCTAGTTGTGAGGTAGTATGGCTTCGGAAGCTACTGTCATATTTGTTTGATCTCGAGCTCGAGGCAACTTGTATCTTCTGTGACAACCAGAGTTGCGTGAATTTGTCTGAGAACCTGATGTTCCATGACAAGTCGAAGCATATTGATATCAAGTACCACTATATCCGGGATATGGTGCATAGAGGAGCAGTGAAGCTCCAGTATGTGGTGATAGACGAGCAGATAGCCGATGTGTTGACCAAGCCGTTAACCGGAGTGAAGTTTGAATACTTCAGAGAGAGGCTTGGTGTTATCCAGATCGAGGTTCCTCGAAAGAGGGAGTGATGAGACCAGAAGACATGATGTACCTAGGGTGCTCCTAGGCTGTATCCACATGTTGGAGTCGCTGAGAGGTCCACCAGTCACAAAGACACTTGGGGTGTGCCTAGGCTGGTTCTCGCATGGTGGAAGACGCAGGTGGTCCTTGGGACGTAATGCACCTGGGCTGTATCCACATGCTGGAGACGTGCGCTGACTGTGAGAGACGTAATGCACCTGGGGTGCTCTTGGGCTGTACCCACTAGGTGGGAGACGGAGGTGGTCTGTTGGACATGAGGTGTGCATCTGGGATGCTCTCCGTGTATGATGATGAGATGATCTGGATACGATGAGATGCTAGTAGGAGACGGAGGTGATTGTTGTGGCAATGTAATGTGTGGTCTTGGGTTGTGCCTACTTGATGGCTTGCTTGTAGAGATGATGAAGACCTAGATGAGAGCTAGGCCTACATCCAACATGAAAAAGGGCTGGCTCTGTAGAAATTCTCATGACAAATAGATTCGAGATATGTCATTAATCAATGATCAACAAGATGAGGATTGTTGCAGCAATGACATTGATGATCCAGTGTTGATTATGATGTTCCAACATTGAAGATGATCCAACGATGATGACATTGTCTAGAATTTGTGTCCAGAGTGATGATGACTGTGGTGAGAGAGTACCTTCCTAGTTAAGAGAGAGTGTTGATGTAAATGTAACTTCGGAAGATATTCAATTGTATTTTATATTTATATTATTATTGTATTTTACTTGTACCTTCGACGGAGATGTTTTTCCTCCGTTCGGGGATGTCATTATTATGTTTAGTCATTGAGGTAAAACCTCCATTGTAAGTCGGGGCAATAACACCCCAAAGAATAAATGTAAATTGTATTATTGAGTCTCCCTAGGACAGGTCCGCCTAGTCAAGATAGTGAGGTCGGCCCCATTAGGTAAAAAGGTCACCCACACATAAAGTATAAATAGAGAGCTTGCTCTCTCATTTGGATACACCACTCACTCACTCAAGTTTGCATAAGGAGAGAGAGAAGACAAGTTCGTTGGAGGAGAAAGAGAAAGAGTTGCAGAAGACATCTTACATTTTGGTTTTCTATCTTGGTTGATATTGTATTAGTGACTAATCTATTTCTGAGGAAGTTGCGGGCTTTTCTCCTTTATGGTTTTCCCGAGAAAAATTATTGTGTCTCTTGTGTTTTGCTGTGCTTGTCTGTCTTCCAGTTAAAGATCAATTAAATTGAATTAAAGTGCAAACTATAACATACCATGGGTGCTATTCTTGAAATGAGGGGAAATGCCCACTGGTTTTCCAGAGGATATGGGTGTGTCCTCCCAAGTACCTTTGTCTTCATTGCATTTTGAGTTCGAATGTTTGCAAGTTTTTTTTGTAATGTAGTTATAATGCTTATAAGTTCTTTTATTTCATCTCTTAATGTAGTGTGTTAATATGTAATTGAGTTCTCTTTGAAATTTGAAAGTTTCAGTGTTCACTAGTTGTGAGAAATTTATCCTATGATTTAAGTTTCCTTACCCATATAGCTTATATTCATTTCCTTGCTACTTGAAGTCCATGAATTGTTCTTTGAGGTTTGTGGTGTTAGTACCCAACTACATCAACCATTATGCTCCCAACATCATATCCATAAAACCAATTGGTAGAGCATAAAGTCATTTCTATAGTTCTAAGTTTTGTATTTTTATAGAAATCTTATGGTATAGGTGACTGTTGTCCTATGTTTCTCTTTGATTAAATAAATTAAATACGAACTTATTTAATAGTAGAAATAAATATTTTTGAACATGCCACATATAGCTAAAAATGAACAATGAAAGCATAAACATGATACACAAGCACCCCTCTCCTCTTTGGCTTCACTTATGTGTTCAACAAGTTCCTTGGTGTGTTCCTTAGACACCTATCCTCCCATTTTGTCCTATTTATGCTTTGAGAGAGATAATTAATCTCCTTAATTCTAGCAACCAACTCCTTGATTCTAACAACCAATCTCAACTAATCTCCTTAACCCTAGCAACCACCTTATCTCAACAATGAGGTGTGTGGTTAAGATTATATCAAATCTAACTCACTAATATTCTGGAATCTCTAGAATATTTCATTTAGATTTCTAAGATTGAGAGATCAAAGATATTTAGACTTTCATTTTTATTTATTAAGTAAAATTACAAGATGGTATTATTTTCCACTTTTACTAAGTGGTCACTAAGAAGTTTTCTCGAACTTCTTCTCACACACACACACCTAACCTGTGCAAGAAGCTCCTTCTCGAGCTACATTTTTCAACACTCCCTCTTAGCAAGGAAGGAATTATGCACCAATCCAAGTTTTTATCTGAATGCTTCAAACTTCCCTTTTGCTAACGGCTTGGTCAAAATATCAACAATCTGCTAATATGTGGTAATATACTGGAGCTTTACAACTCCCTTCTTAATCCTATCTCAAATGAAGTGGTATATGATCTCAATGTGCTTGGACTGATTATGAAAAATTGGATTATCAGAGAGTTTAATACAACTTTGATTATCACAATGAATCACTGTGGGATCCAACTCCCGATCAAATAAAATTATAAGCAACTTGCCAAGCCAAATGGCCTCACAACTAGTTGTACTCACTGCCATATACCCTGCCTTTGTTGAGCTAAGTGCCATGGAAATTTACGTCTGACTGGACCAGGATATCGTCGCTGATCCCAAGCTTAAGCAACACCTTGAGGTTCTTTTTCTATCTCATGCATACCTTCCCAATTTGAATCTATATACCTGTTATCACATCCATAGTTGCCGGACTACCATGATTGCAAAGCAGTTCATTGCATATTTTTGAGCCAGGCCTTTACGTAGTTTTGATGAGATCAACCTATGATGAACAGTACTTTTGATGACCACTCACATATCAGAGCAGCCCCATATCAGACATGCAGTGAACCTTATGCCAAGACTGGGCCTCATGATCTCAGATTTGATGACTGAGGTGACCTTTTATCCCATACAGAGCAGTGCAGTGCCCAGAGTTTCAGCAGCAGTGTATTCAATGGTTATAGATGTTCCAGATGGTAGGTACAGGTATATGGCCCAGCAGGTATATGATGTGCATTGGTTTTGATTGTCTTTCTCTTTTGGTCATTTTGGTAGCTTGACTTAGTATCTAGTGATCATGATCTGACAGTGTATATATGTGTATGACATGGATGTGGTTATTATTGATTATCTAAATGGTCTTATTACTCATGATTTGAAGCTCTTGTTTTATACTCATTGGTTTTACCCTCTTAGGAGTGTGGACATGATCATTCCCACCTTTATGGCTTGCTAGCTTAGGTATCACCTTCACTTTCCCCATCCATCCGTTATCTCTCCCTTTTTGGTTTTCACCCTGACTTGCACCTCAACCTGTGATATGGAGGACCTCACCACTTTTGCCTCTGTGTTGGGTAGCATCCCTATTAGTTTGTGTCGCGGCTCTGAGTTGGAAACAGAACTTACCGAAGCCTTGATCCTTCTGGGCCAGGAGTACCCGCTGGTGTTGGTTCCTGAGCTTAGGTGAGTTGTATTTGATACCTTGATCACTCTAGTCGGTTGCCCCGATGTTTGGTCTTGATTGTAGAGAATCCCCCTAGTTTCTTGAGTTTTGTTGGCTAAAACCTGAAGCAATTTGTACTACCATCATTACATGCATATGGAAACTATTATATTATCTTTTGTGCAAGCCCATTGAAACAAATAAAACTGTGCTTCTTAGCACAATGAAAGAGGGCTATGGAAATTGAAATGAAAAGCACCCTGGATGTGAGCTCCAATTAGTTGTGCTTTTAAGCACATGCAAAATCCAAAAAGGGTCATAAAGGCCTAAAAAGCAGTGGTTAAATATATGCTAAATCCAAAGACTGCTGGCCATAAATTAAAATGTAATGATTAATTCCTCACAGAGCCTACAGGTTGTGATGTGAGATGGAGTAAGGGACAACTAATTCTAAGTGTCCCCTAGAACCTCAAGTTACGGTTAATTGGGCACCCAACCATGGCGGTTCTAGAAAATATCCTCACGGAGTTGTTTCAACTTGGATGTGAGTTGTAGACATTTGCCAAGGTTGAATAAGCACTCCTCTGAGCAACTTATTCCATTTGTGAGACACTGCCATTCCCTGTGTGTTTATTATCCGGCATATGCTTAAGTGTGTATTTGCCTTTTTCCCTTATCCAAAGTATCACAGTCTTGAGTCAGTCAAGTCATCCCCTTATCCTAGCCTTGCATTCTTCACCCTCACCCTTTGCTAGCAAAATGTTCATGTCTACAGAATGAGTATATTCCTGAGTTTCTATTTTAAGTAAATGATTATTTGAACTTGTACTTGGTATAATTATCTATTAACTGCCAGTGAAATGGTGCTTAATACTTTAAGTATTGCTATGAGAATGATTAATAGAGCATGTTTTAACCATTTGCACTTGCAGTACCAGGCATTTCTAGCCTAGGTCATATTTTGATCACTCTTGACCTGGTCAAACCTAGTTTGACCAAGTCAACCTTGGGATCCGTGATGAGTTGGACCAGTGATATTATATGATGATGATTTATGGTCTTTTGATACACCTTTGATGACTCCATACAGTGGACATAGGTTTCATATGATGGTTGATGTATTTTTTTATGGTTATTATTATTTCTAGACCATTATTTTTATATTGTCCAGGTATGGCTGGGGCTACAGATGATTATACAGGTTACCGCAGGGTGTATGGGTACTCATATATAGTAGATTTGGACCTTTTGAGTCCATTGAGACACTCAGTTATCAGTTTCAGACACTCGTAGAGATGATATGGTTAGATTTCCACTTTTGTCCAGTTTTGCCATGCAGAAATGGCCTGTCCAGCAGTTGCATTGATCTAGCATGTTTTCCTAGGGTGCTACAGAGGAGATGGGGGGTCCAACCACCTATTATTACGATATTACCCCATATCCAGACATGTTGATGCAGTCAGATTTTGTGTCCGGGACACCAGGCAGTGAGATACAGACATTTTGATGATTTTCATGTGGAATAAAAATGGGATAAAAAGGTCATTGAGGAAATCGATTTGGGCAATTGAGGCAATTTTTTTGCATGAGGTTTGTTTAGAGGTCATTTGTGATGTATCCCACTCCTTCCAGATCAGTTTGCAGCAATCAGTTGGGTCCACACACTCTCTGAGTTGTTATTTGATATATTTTTCTCTCATTGAGGGGGCCACGATTTAGTCATTTGGTCACTTTGACATGTTATTGAGTCATATCTTATGTTATTGTGCCATGGGGTGATGCTAGTGAAGGGCATTAATACCTCCTAGCCCCACCATGTGCTCCTACACTTGTCCTAGTCACTTCTTATGTGGTGCGGCCCCCCTTAGGGCCTCTTCTAGTGAGTGCGCACCCCTCTTAGTGAGTTGATCCATTTTATATTGTTTCGGCTCATCATAGTCATTGATTATATTGCATCTATCTTTTGATCTCGTGCGACCCCCCTTAGGGCCTCTTCTAGTGAGTGCGCACCCCTCTTAGTGAGTTGATCCATGTTATATTGTTCTGGCTCATCATAGTCGTTGATTATATTGTATCTATATTTTGATCTCCACCACTCATTCATAAAGTGGTTTAGGGTTTTGGTCTCTCTCATTCCTATTTAAGGAAGAGACCCCCCTATTGTAAAGGCACCTTTTGGGCTCTAGAAATACTGGAATAAAATATTATGTTGCAGATCTGCTTCTCATGCTTTGTTGGATGCTCTTGTACATGATTATACATCTTTTGCTTTAGACATCCAAGTTGTTTACAAGTGATTTCAACAGCTACAGAGGGAGGCCGAATTCATTTGCTGCAAGGGTGCGAATTGCCTTGAGGAAATATTGCAGGGGTTTCCCATATCCTCCTTGGGCATGATGTTTTCATCTTGAAGGGAGTTTTTCAATTGTGCTTCGTCCATTGATTTGCTTCTTTTGATATGCCATGCATATATCTTATTTTATCTGTGGATCAAATCTCACGTATGTAGTTTGTTTTGTAGGTGAAAGAGGACGTTTTTCCTCTTTGGGTTAGGACGTTTTGCTTGGAATCACTTGGATCTAGCTCGGAATTGTAACTAAATGTAAGGATCATCGATGTACTTGACAACCGCAAGCATTTGAGGTAAGATCTACAAGGTACGTATTCATTTCCATGTGTTTTACCCATTGGTCACTCAAACCCTTATCATTTAAAACCCTGGATTTTTAGATATGATAGATCTGGCGATTATTTGGGCTTAAAACATAAAACCCACTTCTAAATTAATTAAAGAACCTCATAGCTAAATTTTGGTTTTAAATCCGACTCCATTTGACCCCCGATCTAAGGCACTGATCATCTCTTGAGGGGGATGAACTTGTGGGTTTTATGCATCTTTCTGGATCTGTCACTTGGGTTATGCTATTTTTCCTTTTAAAATTCAGATCCATTGCTTAGCCAACCATCTAGTGCCATTTGTACCTAAATTTCACCTTGTGGATCCCATCTTAACCAACTTCCTTAATTTAAGGGTGCACCCCACTTTGGTCTTCTTTGAGTGGCATTAGATCTATCTAGATCTATTCTTCTAACTTCATGATTGACATAATCATTTCATTGGTTGAGCATTTGTCCTTCTATAAGCCTCCTCAACCAAGCCCTAACTCCATGTGTCCACTTATACTTCCTAGATCTAGATCCATTCACTTTGGATCTTCTCCTCTCTCAACTTCACATTTCCCTAGGAGGTCTTGAGTAGGTTCGCTAGCCTTCATTGGTTATCTAGGGTATCCCCCTTGGTCTTGCTTAGGTTAGATCTGAAGTAAAGAGTGCCTCGATTAGCGTGACAACCATTTACCTTGGGAACCATGGCATCTCTTGGGTCACCTCTTTAGTTGTCCAGCGCCTCTACCATCCTGGATAGGATCACCTTTTGGGACAACTACAAGCTGTGTGATAACAATAGCCTTGCAACTTCACTTCACCATCTCCAATGTATCTCATCCCATACTCCATTGTGCCCCTCAAGTATTTGAGCACAAGTTTTGTTGCTACCCAATGCTCCTGCCTCAACTCCGTTATGAACTGGCTTAAAGTGTTCATTGCAAAACATATATTTGGTCTAGTGCTGACCAAATAGATCAAGCAACCTATCAATTGCTTGTACAATGTGGGATCCACTAGCTCTGAATCTGAAGTGTCACCTTCTTCATGTTGGTGATCATGGGTGTGGCCATAGGTTTGAATATTCCATCTGAAATCTCTTCAGGATTTTAATTGCATACTTACCCTATCTAAGGAATATCTCCCCTAGTTTCTACCAAACCTCTAAACCCAAGAAGTAATGCACCATGCCAGTGTCCTTCATCTCGAACTCAACTGCCATGTCTACTTTGCAACCTGCAATAAGCTTCTCTACACCTGTAATAAATAGGTCATCTACATACAACACCAAAATAAGCAGATTAGTCCCAACAAGTACGAAATATTAGTTAGGATTTGCTTCACTTTTGGTGAAGCCCATACTTAACAAATATCCATCAATCCTAGAATACCATGCTCTTGGTGCTTACGTGAGTCCATACAAGGTTTTCTTAAGTCTACAAACATGGGACTCCTTCCCATTTACCTCAAATCCCTAAGGATTCTCTATGTACACGTCTTCCTCAATTATACCATTGAGGAAGGCAATCTTCACATACATCTTATGTATACTCCATCCCATACCAGAGACTAAAGAAATCACTACTCTAATGGAAGTGTACCTAGCAACTGGAGCAAAAGTCTTTTCATAATCCACTCCCTCTTTCTAGGAGAACCCTCTCGCCACAAACCTCATTTTGTACTTTTGTATGCTGCCATTTGTTACATGCTTGATCTTGTAGAGCCATTTGGAAGTCATTATTTATTTCCCCTTTGGTCTAGGCACAATGTGCCAAACATCATTCTTCATGATGGAGGTGTACTCCCCCACCATGGCATCCCACCATACATGTTGGTCTTCTGCCTCTTGAAAATTGGAAGGCTCTAAATCTATGATGTTGCTCATCAATGCCAAGTAGTTAGGAAACTTCTTCGGAGACCTTCTCTCCTTAAATGTGCTCCTAGGAGCCTCACATACTCTTAAGCATCCCTTAATGTCTAAGTGAACCATCGAGGTCTCCTGATAGAATTGATAGTACTCACCCCCATTGTCCTATCTCAAAACCTTGTTCTTCTTCTCAATCTGGTTCTCAACAAGAGCTTTGAACTCTTGAAACTTGCTAAAGACTTCATCCTTGGTCTTCAGGAAGTAGATACATGTTATGCGAGAGAAGTCATCAATGAAGGAAACATAATACATGCTTCTTGTGATCGATGCTATTGACATCGGTCAATAGACATCCAAACGTACTAGATCTAGGATCCCCTTATATCAATGCTCATTGCTTGGAAAAGTAGCCTTGCCATGCTTTCTAAGTGTGCACCCTCTACATACACCTTGTTGCTCAATGTTGAATTCTAGAAGGCCTGTGATGATCTCCCTCAGAATAGGTAGTGCTCAGTGATGGAGGTGCCTGTTATCACCTAAACTGTAGTTACCCCTATGGATGTATCCAGTCATGGATGGCAATAGGGAAGGGCAACTCAAAAGGTGCAACCACGATCACCTCGACCTCCAGTATATGGTTGTCACGCCAGTCGAGGCAACCTTCGCTTTATGTTATCTAGCCCAGACAACAAAGGGGGAGACCCGATCTACTCCCGACAGGAGAGATCAAAACCAAGACACCAAATCAGGGTATTTCTAAGTGAAGTTAGGTGTATGGTTTTTCCTAGACCTAAGGATGAAGTCACAAGCCAAGTGAGGGGTTTAATGAGTATAGCTTTGGTTCATAGTTGATGTGAGAGTGACTTAAAATGTTTGAAATGAGATCTAGGGTTAGAGTACTAGTTCAATGTTTGAAAATCCACTGCCTTGGGAACTGCGTCCAATGTAGGGTATTTTAGGGGTTCAATTGGGGCTAACTAGTATAAATGACAAGCTTGACCATGATACATGACAGCTTCAAAGGTTTAGTTCACCATGCATAGGTCGAAACACAAGTCAATCCAACAATCTAGGAAAGTTGAATTAACTTGGAGAGAAACCAGTGCCTTGGGAATTGGGAAGTGGAGTCAAAGTAGGGTTGACTTGTGGTTTAGGACTCCTAGTACTTGGGACTGGTGGGAAATAGAGGTCTTGATGGATGAATGTATCTAGATCTAGGTTTGACCCAAGTGGACCACAATCCCTTAAAACAAGGAATGCAATCCCCAAGGCAAGATTTGACAAAGTGATAGTCTAGACCTAGGTTTTGAATTATTCCGGTTCTAAATCTCCAAAAATCTCAAGTACCCAGTTCCTGGAAGTGAGTCAACTCATTTCTCCAAGGTGGTGCGACTTTGCCCAAGGAAGCCTAAAAGTGGGGTTAGGTGGGTCAAAACAAGTCGGATGGCATCCAAACTTTAGATCCGGGTAGATCGGTCGGGTAGGAGTATGGATCTGTATTTTCGTGGTAATCCAACGGTTAGATCTTAGTAGATCTGAGTTTAAGGGTTCCAAGTGGTCCAAAATGGGGATTAAATCCCTTAAAATGTGGAATGGGGCCCACAAGGTGAATTCCAGAAAAGTAACAACCTGGGTGTATGTTATTGGATGTGTAGATGACGAATCAAGTGGAATCTCAAACACCCATCACCTAGATCTAGGTCAACTTGCTCAACTAGTGAAGTGCGCCTTGCTTGGGAGAAGCTAAGTTGGCATGGGAGAGGGGTCAAACGGAAACCAATCCTCACCAAACTATAGATCCGGGATGCCGTGGATGCTATAGAGGTGGGTTTTCAATACTATGCCCAATAACCCACTAGATCTAAGTAGATCTGAGAAAATGTAAAAAATGGGGTTTTTGATTAATTAGGGTTTTAAGTGTTTTTGACAATTGGATAGATCATGGAGATAGAACTTACCTTGAGATCATACCTGAGTGATGTGGATGAGATGCCTTGATGTTGAGGAAGATTCCCGCAGAGATCAAATGAGAGATTGTTGATTTGCTTGCCGATTTGATGCCCTAGCCCACAAGTGCGCCTTCCTCTACCTGTCAAACCAAGGAATGAAAATTCAATCAGTAAGATCAAGTATGGAAGAAATACAAGAGAAATGCAAATAGTAACATGAAATAGAAGGTCCTGGGACAGTAATACTCCCTGTTACCAACGAAGAGCTCCAAAGAAGAAGTAGGGAGAGTCTTCCCCTACCAATACCTCCTCCTCCAAGCAAATCGGCCTCCACCTGTAGATGCAAAATCGTGGTACAAATATATGGCAAACAATATCTTCAATAACTCAGTGCAAAGGAAGAACCAACGAACGAACACCAAAAGCATTCACCACAACACTGGAGATAGATGCAATAATAATTTTCTATTCCAATAATCCAGAGCCAAAAGTCCCTTTACAATGAGAGGCTCTCTCCTTTAAATAGGAAGGAGAGGCACCAAAACCCTAACCACTTTTTGAATGAGTGGCTAAGATTAAAAGATACAAATGTCTAATCAATGGTTGAGATGAGCTCAACAATAAAATACATGGATCACTAATAAAATATAATGTAAGTGGACAAAATCGCCCTACAAGAGGGGAATCCCACCCAATCATGATGACAAAATATCATAAGAGGCTTATGGTGGGTCCAAGGGGTAATTTTATCCCTCCTTGGTCAATCCCCATAGCACAATAACCCAAAAATAATCATGAATGTACCAAATCGTGCCTCCATAGTGAAGTCGTGGTCCTCAAAAAGACCTCAAAAATCCACAGAAAGTGCCATAAGTGATGGATGCGGGCCCCGATGAAGCTGAAACTGCTGGAGAAGGTGTGGAAGGTCCCGATCTATCATCACTGATCATCCCATGCCATAACTTTGCCTCAGTAGCCCAAATCGATTTCCTCAATAGCCATTTCTACCAATCCTGAAATGCCTCGGGAAGCGTGAAACTGCCCCAAACAGCCTCCTGGAGTGCTGGCGCTGTCAAGGTGAGGGCACCAGTGTGTCCGGAAGGGGGGTAATATGGTAAAAACAAGTGGCTGGACCACCCCCTCCATCATCAGCGCCCTAGGTCAACCGGATAAAAGTCATCTCTGCTCCGACAGGGCCTCCGACAGACCAAAACTGCACTAGGACAGCCTACTGAGGCTAAATCATCACTGTAAGTGCCCGGAACTGAAAACAAACTGTCCCATTGGACTCAGAAGGTCCAAATCCATCCAAGATGTGTACTCATACACTATATGAATCTCTGCATGATCAAAATAAATATCCAATATACCGGATCAAGGCCAATAATAATGCGTTGTACATATACAAACACTGCTGCAACCCCAGAATCATCATCATAACCCTGTAGCTGCTGCATAGAGTCATCATGTATGTATACATAGACCATATATCATCTATCCATATCATCACAAGGTCTAACATCTCATGTCCCATGGTCCTCCATGGTCAAACTAGGTCTAACCAAGACCAACTATAACTCAGACCATCATCCAAGGCTGCTGCAAAGTATCAAGGTTAATACATGCTCTACAACTTATTCAAATAACAATTATAACACAGAGTAATCATGACTGGCGATCTAAATCCAAATGTATAGTGTCGTTAATTATTATTATTACTCAGATTAGACTTTCAGGATCATACTCACTTCATAGTTGTGATCAATTTGCTAGTGAAGGGTGAAGGCTTAAATTAATTGGCTAAGCTAAGGGATGACTTAACTGTCTTGACTTTGTGACACTTTGGCAAGGGAAAGGGAATACACCATAGTATGTACTGAATGAGCAATAACACAGGGAATGGCGGTGTCTCACAAATGGATGAGTTGTTTAAAGAGGGTTTATTCACCTTCACAGATGCGCACAATCCATAATACAAATAAGGCCAGCAATTGTTTAGATGTAGCTTTTAAGTTCCATTGCTTTTTGGGCCTGAAGTTTCCATAGCCTTGATCTATGTGTGTTTACAAACACATTGCATAGATTTACATTTTTCTTTTAGGCTTTCTGCTGCAGGTGTGTTTTTAAGGCACTTGTTTACCTGAGCACTTCTAGGTGTGTCATGGACAGCTTGTTTACCTAGGTATTTATTTTCCACAAGATATAACATTTCATTTTCATTGCCATGTTCATTTGGCATGCCTCTCATTCATGTGTGTTTAGAAACACATTGCATGATTGGGCTTTTCATACAAGATATAGCATTTCATTTTTCCAGATTTTGTATACATGGCAGCACTAAAAGTTTCAGGTTTAGCCAACACAACTTTAGTGACTAGGGGGAATTCACAAGGAACTCCAACTCACCATAGGTAAGTTTTGTCACCAACTCAGAGCCGAGACACAATAAACAGGGAAGCTCATCCAATACAGAGGCTACAGTGGGGAAAAGTCCTCCATGCCACTAGTCAAGTAGTAAGTCAGGGTGATAATCTAAAAGGTAGGCCATGGATGGATGAAGACAATGAAATGATGGAGCCAACACTAGCAAGCCAAAGTATGGTGTAATGATCACCTCTATTCTCCCTAAGGAGGGTATGTACCAATGAGTATGAATAGTGAACTTCTAAGTCTGAGTAGGGACAATATAATATATATAATAGATCAACCAGGTCCATATATCTATATGATCGCCAGATCATGACACTAAGTGCTAAGACATGCTATGAGAATAAGTATAAAAGCAATCTAACCATAACACTATGATATACCTGCTGAGTCATATACCTGAAAGCTCATCAACCTGTACCATCATCTGTCCTCTGAGACTGCTGTTGTAACTCTGGGCACTACTGTCTGCTCTGTACCAATGGTATAATGGCTACATCGGTCATCTCTCTGAGTGTCCTGAAACTCAGTCATGGCATGGGGAATACAACTGCTGTCCACAATCTGATAGTGATCCAATATAGATGCTCATCTCAGCGTCTCAAATGCAAGGGAAATGGCTGAATAGTGTACTGGAATGAGAAAAATAATGTATGGTAGCCCGGCTACTATATATGTGATAACAGTGCCCCATCATCTTTTGCCACAATTCGCACAAGTTGTTTGTGTTATATACTAAGGCTCAAATAGGTTCACCTTGTAACCTATAGAAGTTTCCTTGTCTAACCTCAATCACTTGAGTTTATCCTAGGGTACATTCTTTTTGGTCTTATAAGGAGTTATTGGTTCTTGAACTCTACTGCATAGCTCTTATCTTCCATGACTAAAATTGAAAGCAATTTTTTCCTGAGACTTGGAACAAATAACACATCATCAAAGTCTAAAAAGTTACTTGACTGGAGTTGGAAATGAATGGTACCAACTCCTACTACTGGATGCTTGGCATCATCACCAAGCTCAACCTAAACTCCGAAGACGTGCTCTTTTAGAATTGAAAGTAGTTCCTAGGATGATGTCATATGCCTCAATGCGGCACTGTCCACATACCATGTGATGTTTGAAACTATGTTGAAAGAGAGGCAATATATCATTTAGAAGTCCTTCTTGAATTTAGAGGCAAACTCGTTCATCTAAGGTTTAGTTGAGGCTGCTACTTGATGCCGTTGTTGCTCCCCCTTACCCTTCTTCTTCTCTAGACATTGTGATGCATAATGGTCATTCTTATGGCATATGAAACACTTGATTTTACTCAAGTCCTTTTTTCTTGGTTGTGATCCTGACTCCTCACTCTTTACCTCACCCTTGCTAGGCCCTTTACATTTTCCCTTCTTTGTTTGACCAATTAAAGCATGGGCACTGTCACCTCCCTGCCTGATGGCCTTGGACTCCATCTGAGTTTCCTCTTGGATATAGTCATCCCACAATCTTTCCCATGAGGGAAGGTTTTCCTAAGCACAAACATATTGGATAAGTGTTTCCCATTGAGATGGGAACCCATTCAGTTCCCTAGTAAGCCTTGTTTACTAGTTCCTTCTCTTCAACCTTCTTTCCGGCTACTACAAGCTAGTCACAGATCTGTTTGACCTTCATCAGGTAACTGGTGATCGCCTTTGATGTGGTCATCTCAACATATCTGAATTTGTTATGCAATATCATCTTCGTGTTAATGTTCTTGCTCCTGTAAAGGCTAACCAAGGATTCAAACATGTCTTTCACCATCTTCTTCTTAGATATGTGAGGGATCAGATGATCTTTTATAGCATCCATGATCATCTGCTTGGCTCTCACTTCTTTCTTCTTGTGAATTGCCAAAAGATGTGGAATTATCGATGAAGCCGCCACATCCTTGACGATATCCCATAGGTCATTTTCTTATAATAGAAGAGTTACCTTGACTTTCCATGATAGGAAATTTGAGGCACCATCCACTCTATCCTTGAACCTAAGGCTAGCTGATGCCATCTCTGATCTAATGCACAAACTCCTAGATCTGAAAACCCTCTAATTGTTGGTCCTTCTTTCCAGCAGTTGATTTACTACTATAAATCCTTGAGAATCTCAATCATAGAACCAAGCTCTGATACCATGTAAATTTTCAGGCCCTAGGTGACTGCTGACCTATGTTTCTCTTTGATTAATTAAATCAAATATGAACTTAATTAACAACAAAAATAAGTATTTCTGAACATGCAACAATCACACATATAGCTGAAAATGAACGTCGAAAGCATAAACACGATACACAAGAATTTTCTCCTTCAAATAAACTTTTATTCCTTCAAAAACTTAAAAGGACATGGAACCCACCTAGGAATGAATGGATTAAACTAAATTTTGATGAAGTGGCTAGGGGAAATCCTAACCTTAAATGAATTAAGAAATCAAGAAGGTAAAATGTTAAAAGTCTTCTTTAAATTATAGGTACCACCACCAACAACCACACCGAGGTAGAAACTTTATTGAAGAGGATCAAACTATGCATGTCCCATAGTTTTAACAAGATAGAAATGAAAGGGCATTCAATATTAACTATAAATATTATAACATGCAACGTTGTAAACATGGAATGTTTTGTCCTCCATAAACATGTGTGGATTAGAAAGGCTACATTCAAGTTGAATGTTATCTATAACTACACAAGAAGGTCGACTAATAAAATAACTTGTTTGATGATAAGGTAGAGTACGAATTTGATATTAAAAAGTCGAAAGATTGGGAGAATGAGTTGCCCCTTCTAATATGCAGCTCATCCTAAGCATAAGTATTCCTACTCATTCTTCCCTATTATCCATACATAGTACATACTAGCACAGCCACAAGTAAATTGGCCGGTGAACGCCGATAGGTGCAGCAAAACACTTAGTTTTGTGGAGATGGTTGGCTGTTAAACAAAGTCTAAACATTAAACTAATTAATTGATATAAACATAAAACAAATACTATTTAATAAACATACCCCTTTTTTTAACCACCGCTTCACTGAAGCTTATTTAAATCTTAATCAAGATGCATTTAAGCATAACAAGATACAATGACCATGAAATGAATCCCGACTGTACACTTGTTACACTTGGGCTAATCTTGTTGATCCACTCAAGGAAGTCCAAAATCTCAGATAATATCTAAACGCCTATCAACGTAATGATTGTTATTTTAGTATTTCTACCCAATCTTCCCCATTATCCATAGAGATGATTGTTATTTTGGGAAAGCAGATTTAAATGAAATCAAACATGAATGTACCAACACATTAAAAGATGAGGCAAGGGTGTCATCGAACATTTGCCTCCATGCTATATACTTGCAATCAGTGCAAAAACGAGCGAGTAGGGATTACCAATTCATATATTGGGTAGATTCAGAAGAAGCATTCATTTCAACAATTCAACTAGAAAATGTGAAAGATGACAGTCGACGCCAGAGTTTGGCAAGCATTTCTCTCGAGCACCTAAATGAGGATAACCAGATCATGTGGGGGAATGTATGCCCAAAATTGAGCGTGGTGGAGAAGGTTGAAGGGAACTACGAGGATGCAACCGATGATGGGTGGAGATGAATAGATAAAAGTTATATCAAGTCATGTTGGCATGGGAGAGTTTTAACTTAAAATTGGGGTTACTTGTAAAAAGGATCAAGAATTTGCTAGCAACCGTGACTCAGGCTCCTTGCTCGGAGAACCACTGGAGATAGATACGCCTTAGGGTTTGGATTGTGAATTTCCTCTGTTTCTGTTTTGAAAGTTAATTAGTGTAATGAAACACTATTGTGAAAAACTTTGTATCTAAGCTTTGAATGTAGAGTTAATCTATGCACATTGTTTCTAAATTCATTAGTCTAAGTTAGTGATGATGAAAGGATTATCATTGTGCTTTCTTCTTTGAGGTTTCTGGTTATGCCATGAAGGAGTTGCAACTTCATGAAAGGGCCCGATTTTGCTGAAATATGTAACTGCATGACTAACTTTGATTCCCATTGGTTTGCATGTGAGAGATAATGCTCATGTTGAAAGTGGCCCGACAATTTAAAACCATTTTTTTTAGAAGTGACTGATACACTTGTGATCCCTATCATAGGCATTGATGAACTCTACATCCAATAGTTACTCCACGAGCTTTTCGATATCAGAATTTAAAGTGGTTGTCATTGTAAGGCTCTTGAATAATGTGTTACTTAACCTTGTCAAGTGGGAGTTTTGTGGACATTTCTTAGGTTCTGCCTCCATATAATAAAAACAGACCATTAATTCAAAATGGTTGTTGTTCATGTGACTGGAGTTTGCAGTCTCGAGGCTTTTAGGTGGTTGGGATTAGTTGGTATACTCATGACAAGAGATGGCGCCTAGTGGTTAGCGGGGTATGCCCCCAATGAACAATAGCCATTGAATACCTATGACAACATCCAATCCTCCAATCTCTATAAAATAATGTTGTCCTTGAGGATATAATCTATTACTATAAGCTCCACATTATGTAATACAGCTCCACATTGAATGTGTTTGTCACATGGGATATTGATGAGGAAGTGCTCAAAAGTATCAAGATGGAGGTCCAATCATTTAACATGTTTCATATCTAGGTTGTTCAGTGTAGTACCGAGATCAATCATAACTAGGACCTTGTGTTGTTTAATAGGCAAAGCATTTAGAGGTATCAGGATGACCAAGCCTAGGGAGACCAAGGGTTCTCTTATGTCTACTAGAAGTGGGGAGTAGTCTATTTGCTCAACATGATTACTTTACAATGCATGTGTATGATCCCCATTAGGTTCAGAGTTTGTGTTAGATTGGTGTAAATGTTGAGCCGTATAAAGTTTTGCAAGAGTACAAACATGGCCCTTAAATTAGGGTTGAGGTAATTTACAACATAAAGCTAGATTTGGGATGGTTTCTAAATTATTGATCATACAAGGTTTACTGACTCTGCATAATCCCTCCTACTTGAAGAGAAAATACTATTTTTAAAAGCTTCAACATGTCTTTTGCTCATAATCATGTTCAAAGAATCTTACCTTTGTTTTCACTTTTGATCTTCGATTTAATATGTAGATGTCTCGCATTGGATTAGGTGGTTGCCTTGCCTTGGAATCCTGTACTGGAAACCGTCTGTATATTCTTTAATGGAAAACTACTGGAATAGGTGGATACTATGAAGTATGAACATTGTAGGATTTGTCTTAGTTTTGATAAATTATTTGCATCTGCAAAATCACCAAAAGCCTCCCTATGATGTTGATTGATCCATCTCTCTCCCCATGTATGTGCATCCTTCTAGGTGTTGAAGGGCAATCTTTATTTTTTCTACTTTGTGGAATGCTGTGCAGTTGAAGGGCTTGTTTGATTTTTCTCAACCACGTTTGCAATTTAATATCAAATCCAAAATTGTATTATGGGGTCTCGATTTGATGGTTATAGGAAAGCTTGAGGTGACATTTCTTATTCCAATCATCCTCTCATCTTTAAGGTTACCACATGAAATTGCATGCCCAAATTTTGACCTACCAATGCACGTTTTGGGGATAAAGTGCATAGCAATTTGGGATCATTGAAGTACTTGTTTCTGCCTAGAGTTATGCTTGCATAAGTTTGATTCAGCCACTGCAGAAGACTTGGAAGAACCAGGGCACTATGGTTAAAGATATTCGCGGCATCAAATGTAGATCACTACTAGAGTAGTATCATGGTTGATCTAGGTTATAGATCTCACAATTTATGGGATGCTTCACTGGACAGTGAGTCTTATTTGTGTCAAAATTTGGTGTCAATCAATGGTATTGATTAGTTCCAACAAGCTTTCAAAGCACCTTGATATGTGAAGGGTCCATCACTTCATTTGATCATTGGTTTCATGATCCTTGTCCTGTGACATACATAGAGGTGATTAAACACATGGTTTGAGAACTCCTTAGATGACAACCACGACACAAGGATTGTTAAGACCCAAGGTTAGATTCAATGCAAATTAATCTACCTTTGTATGGATACAAATTTCCTCATTCAACAGAGAAGGCGTATTGGCCATTCTCCATGGAGAACAATTGTTTGGTGAGGTTTTGATATCCAAGCTGTGTTGTAAGAAAGGAGCAAAGATAGTGAGAAACTAACTGGTTTGAGAGACCAAGAAAGGTAAAACAAAAAGAAACTGAACACAGAGAAACCAAGAACAAAAAAAACTTGGAAGAGAGAAAAACTCCTTAGATTATGAAACGAAGAGAGCACATATGCTTTTATAGTAAAGGAATAACAAAACCCTAAGTGCATAGTCCCCAGGTGCATGAACCCTAAAATACTTAAATATTATTTAAATCATTAAATACAACACTAGAGCTTGATTGAAACCAAGTCAATAAGTAACTTTAGTAATCTGCCTAAGTCTATAGTCTAGATGACCATTATTAATTAACTCTAACATCCTCTCTTAATAATCATTCTAGAGACTACACCAAGTTGGTCTCTGAATTTTACAAATTTATCTGTGCCAAGAGACTTGGTGAAAATATTTGCAATCTAATTTTGAGTTAGGCAATATATCAACTAAACTTCTCCATATTCTACAAGTTGTTGGATGAAATTTGACAATGAACATCAATATGTTTTGTCCACTCATGCAAGAAAATATTCTTTGCTAGCCTAAGAACTCCTTTCTTATCAAAAATGTATTGTGGACTCACTTCGATGAACTTGCAAATCCACGTGTATTCTTCTAAGCCAAATGTCTTTACATGCCCCTTTTGTTATTGCTCTGTATTGTGCTTTTGCAGAGGAAAGTGAAACTGTATGTTGTTTCTCGCTGGTCCAAGAAACTACCCTTGTGCCAAGACTGAACACATAACTTACTGTAGACTTCCTGTCATCCGCATATCCTGCCCAATCTGAATTTGAATAGCCAGACAACTGAGGCTCTTTGCTTTTTCCATATAGAATGTCAAAATCCAATGTTCCCTTTACATATCATAGCACCCTCTTTGTTACTGTCCACTACTCTTTTTTTGGAGCTTACATAAATCGAGAGATATAGCTAACTGCATAGCTCAAGTCAAGTCTAGTAGTGGTAAGATAGATTAAGCTACACACTAGTTGCATGTATATGAATTCATTGATTTCCGTTGAATCAGTGTTGTCTGAAAGTCTCAACCCTTTCTCCTTAGGTATAGACGAGATTTTGTAATCTGCCATCCTACACCTATCTAACAAACCTTTGTCATATTTTGTTTGTGAAACAAAAATATGATTATCTATTTGCCAAACTTCTAAACCTAAGCAATAATGCAGGATGCCTAAATCTGTCATGTCAAAAGCCAAACATAACTCAGATTTTACCTTGTCAATTGCTCTACCTCAATACATGTGATGATGATGTCATCAACATCTATCACTAGAATTAGAATATCACTATTCTTTCATTTGGTGTAGAGATTGGAGTCATAAGGACATTACTTTGTTCCTTTATTTTGACATATTGAGGATACAGTTGTTAGAGTCCTTCCTTCTATGGTCAAAGGTAATGTCAATTGCCTTTTCACCAATCCTCTCATCTCCTTTGGAGCATATCACTCATTTTCCATGCAGGTTTTTACACGTAGAGTTTCATGTTGTTTTTCTCCATAGCCAATTACCATACTATGAAATTAACGAGAATTAACATTGTGAAGAGGAAATTGCAGACATTCAAGTGAAGAGGATGGTTGTAGGTGAGCATAGAGGCTGGGCAAGATAGGAATCTTTAACCACTGTTTATTTGTTGCTCCAGGATGCTTGAGAAGTCATGAATTGATTTTATAAGAGGTTCTCCAATAGCATAAAACAGGTTCGACTCTATCTGCACACACTCGTAAGCACTGTAAGGGTTGGATTTCCTGAGGAAACTGTAGAGCAGTGGAGGAAATGCCTTCCTTGTGTTGTGTGGGGTAGTGAAAATAGCAAGGTTGAAAAAGTCGGCATCGGCAAAAAGTCGGCAAGGGTCCCGAATACAACTTCTCAGCAACATCGGCGAAAAAATCGGGAAAAGTTGACAAACATTAAAAAATACAAAATACATTCATTTTTTTCAGAATTTTAAACATATAAAGTAACAATAACATCAGATAAACACATTGGAACATAAATATGAAGAAATGACTAATATATAGATGTAGTGGATGCAAATAACTTAGAGTGGTTTGATTTCAAAGACTCGGACTGTTAAAAAATACATAAAATTTTACAATTTTAATGAAAAAAATATATATTAAAGATTCCAAGCTATGATTCGAAACCATTAGAGACAAAATATTATCAAAATGGCACCAAGCGCAATAAATATCTAAATCAAAATTGAAAAAACATAATCATCAAAATCATTGTCTATGTCGAGATCATATTCATCAATAGCACCATGTTCCCCCACCTCTAGGCTCTAGACTTTTCCTCTGCCTCCAATCTCGAAGTTGATCCTCCAAGGACATCAATTAACACCATACAATTTTGTTCAAACTTCTTAATCCAAACGTTAAAATAAGGTAGAAAGAGCTTCCCATGCTTAATAAGTGATTTTGCTTGACTGAAGGGTACATTTTTTTATTAAGGTCATGACAGTGGAATTCAAACAAATTTAACAATCAGGCATCGACACCACCAACATCAAGGTACATAGAGAGTTTGATGTACTTCATTAAATTCCAATCCCTTACCCACATACATGATAGAATCCACTGGAAACGTTGGAATCCTGAAATCCTGAAAACCATTAAATCTGTTGAATTCTAAATGGGATCTAAAATCCTACTTTTTGCATATGAAGTCTGATGAGGTTGGAACCACTCTCAAACATCCTGAAACAATTAATGGTAATGTTAAAAATTTAAGTAAACGGATGGAAAATGAAAGATAAAGAGAATGTAAGAATTTAACATTACCATTTAGTATTGTTGACATCAATGTTACATGTACAAAACTCATCAAATTTATAAAAAAAAACCGAGTTTTTTAAACTGTGAAAAAGCCTGGGCGATTTTTTCCTTCGACTCGCGATTTTTTCGAAAAAAACGCCAATTTTTTGAAAAAGTCGGAAGTCGCCAATTTTTTGAAAAAGTCGAAAGTCGCCGATTTTTTTAAAAATCACGATTTTTAAGCACCGATTTTTCGGTAGAGGTAAAACCTCGCGACTTTTTCAAAAAGTCGCGATTTTTCGGCGATTTTTGCAACGTTGGAAAATAGTGCCATAGCTGGGATGGCTAATTGAAAACCCTGTAATTGTTTAGTGGTGAGCAGACTAGCTAAGCATTAGAGAAAATGGGTTTTGGAATGAGAGAGAGAGAAGCATGTAGGTGTTTCCTTTGCTCTAGTGGCCTCATAGCCTGTCTTAGGGATGGTATCTGTGGTTGTTACCTATGGTCGGGTGGAAAATCGCTGTTACACAACAAGTTGCTTGAACCTTCTTGTGTTAAAAGATAAGAATTGTTTTTTTCTATGAATTTGAAATGATTTTATTTACTTCCTGTGATGAATATGCTTGTTTATGCATGATGTGTGCGTGGATAGAGTTATAATTCCGTTGTGTTTATATTCATGTACTTGCATGTGCAATTCTCATTTTATGTTGTCCATTGGAGGCTTAAAATAGTTCTGAATACAACTTATGGATCCATGGGGTGAAATTTGGGAACATGAAATTTGTAATTATCCCCTCCTATAGTCAGAATGATGGATGGGGATGCCACTCTTCACATCCATCAAATGTAGTTTCTAGCCAAACTACATTGCCATTGTTAGAACCAAGCAAATTGTACTCATTTTTGCAGTAGGAGCAAATGTCTAATTGTCAATCCCTTCCATTTGAGAAAATGCCTTTGAAACCAACCTTGCTTTATGCTTTTTAATCATTCCATATGCCTTATACTTTTCTTTATAGACCCATTTGAAACCAATGGGTTTCTTTCTTGGAGGTAGCTCTATGAAAGCCCATGTTTGGCTTGCACAAGATTTTCCCATTCATGACTACCTTTTACTTCTTCATAATCTTGAGGCTCAAAAGAGTTTTGAAGGTTAGCCATCAAACCATAATTCACCATATTGGATGTCTTACAGTTACCTCTTTTTGGTCTACCTTCTTGAATTACACTAGCCAACTCATCCCAATGAGGATTGTCATTATAATTTATTGAAGAAGAAGCTCTTTTTTATCTACATTCTTTGCTCATATCACGCAGCTCATCCAAGTGTACATTCTTATAGGCATTATACAACCACTTTGGTCATTTCTTTCCCTTTTGTTGTTGCAAAACAATGTTGATTCCTACTGATTCAAGCTATTTCTAGCCATAGTTTTCATAATTGGATTGATCATCGAATCGACTGATCCCAGGAACCGGAACCGAACAAAAATTGGAAAAAAAATCGGACCACAAAACCAGTCAACCAAATTATACATAAAATATTCAAAATTTGAAAAAGAAAAATTCATATGCATCCATCAGAATTCAAACCATTATACACAAATATACAAATTTTCTCATGTATATAGCAAGGAAGAGTGCATACAACCAAAATAGCATCGATTGCAATCTATATTTGAAGCGTAGTACATCAATAGATAGGCTATAAACTAGGGATTCTTCAAAAACTAGTTTTGAGGCCACCAATATCAATATGAACAATTGAAACCACCAACGTTAAGGTACATAGAGGGGTTGATGTGCTTGATTAAATGCCAATCCCATACCCTCATACATGATAGAATCCAGTGGAAACATTGCAATCCTGAAATCCTAAAAGCTATTAATCTTGTTGAATTCTGAATGGGATAAAAAATTCTACTTTTTGCATTTGAATTCTGTTGAAGTTGGAACCACTCTCAAACATCCTAAAACAATCAATGGTAATTTTAAAAATTTAAGTAAAAGGATGGAAAATGAAAGATAAGGAGATTACCACTTTTACTTTAAGAATTTAATGTTACCATTTAATATTGTCGATGATGACAAGGTCTAGGTTTTACCTTTTTTTAATTTCATGTTTTATACCTTTACAGGGGCCTAGGGTTAGTTCCCCCCTCACTTAAATTTTTGTTTTTTTTAAAGAAAAAATTAAAAAAAATTGAAAAAAGTTGTGCCCCTATATGGCCTATACAAAACCGGCCGGTTCCGTAGGAAACCTGTCGATTTTAAGCAAGGAGGATGGTTACGTACAGAACCAGCTAGTTCCATACAGAACCGACCATTTCCGGTTTGGTACTCCAGTTCAGACCGGGAAGGCTTGTAAACTGATTATACCAATTGGTTTTGCCAAAATCGGTCCATTTCTGATAACATTGTTTCTAGCATCCTTTTGGCTGAAAAAATCATTAGAATCATTCTGAGAGGTGTTCCCTACCACTTGTTGATTTTCCCCATCCATTGAACTTATATTTCCACCCATCTCCAAATATAATGAGAGGGGGAAGAGGTACCCAAAAAGAGGAATTTAATGCTTTAAGTAAGCAAAAGAATGACCTCAAGGCATAATTGAATGCCAAAATAACCATTACATAGAGAGAGACGTGTATGGAAAAGTCAAGCAATGCAGTTTGATTGATTACTATGAGTTTTTGAGGTCATACCATGGGTTTTCCCCCCTAAAACATGCTCTCTATTCCATGAGATGTGAAACATAGTCATGGTGCAACCAAGAAATCTGCAATTTGCTTATTTCCTTGAGACCTAGAACTTAAGGTTAAGGGAAATTTGACGCATTTGACCCCGTAAATAGAAAATCAAATGGATTTGGGGTGTTGTGGATCTTTTTTTTTGTAAGCTCCATAGAGAAATTATATTATGATACAAAAACTATTACATGCACAGGAAGGTCTTGAGGTTTGGGAGCCATCCATGGCTTCTCATCAAACCAAAAAAACAGACTAAAAATGTTTAACATTTTGCCCATACATGGAAATATTAGAGCCAGCATAAAGGAGAGTGCTTCCCATAACAAAGAGAGCAAAAATTTGCATGAAATTTCAACCTCTAAGTGCATAACACCAAAAGAGAACCTCATATGGCAGTCGATGTGAACAGTTAGACTAGAAATAGAGAAAATAACAGTTTCGTGAACTGAGCTCCTATAACCCATTCTAAACTGCTAGCAAAAAGAAAATAAAGAGTAGACCACAGAGTTACTTGAGGTTGTTGGCAGCGTCTGCATCCCCAAACCTTTCTTCCATAATGGGGCAACGATAGTCTCTTGGGCTAGATGTGTTGTCCGAAGCCATCTTTGCAGGAAGTGGTTCAATTTTCTTCTGAAGGGGGGAATCACCGAGAATTTCCTCTCTACGTGCTTGTGCTTGTGATCGCTCGTCGAGGCAAGATTTTTTGTGTCGCCTGGCCTCGAATGCCTTTCGTCTTGTTGAATGCCTTGGTGCACCACGGTTTTGGAGACCTGAGAGGTGACCGGAGAGGAGGCAACGTGAAGAAATGGAGCTAGAGAAGGAGAGGGGGAGGTGTTATTCCCCTGAGTGAGTTCCTGCGAGTGCATGAGTATCTGAGCGAGTGAATTTTTCACAAGCTAGTAGTGTTTGCGCCTAACCCTTTCCCTTTGTCTGATCATCTGCTGAATTACCAATTCCTCCTCTTAGTCATCTAACATGGTTCTCAGATACACTAGAACGAAGCTGTCATAGCCAAAATCAATGGAACCTCTGCGACCATGATTTCCTGATTGCCCCTGGCCTCTGTCGCCATGTTGAAAATTGGCTCTAGGTCATCGGGACACACTGACTGTCAAGCAAGGGAGCACGAGGTCTGTGCAGTATGCAACCCAGAGCCACAGAAGAGCGGGACTTAAACCGAACACAAATGGAGCATAGAAGAACCGGTTACCTGAGACGAGGAGGCTGAAACATACCCTGAGCGGGCGACCAACCAGCAATAGAAGAGAATAACTGGCTGTATTTCCGCCGCACCACCTCAAAGCTTAATAGCAAACCCTATCGAATAGCCTGGAAACAACACTCCAACCAACCATAAATTCAAACAGAAATGGAATGATTGCCATAGTACCAAAGCCAGCTCTACAAATCACTGGGAAGATCAACCTCATAAATGTCAGGGGCATTGTTAAGGGCGAGCATTAAGTTGCATGGCGGGTCGGTCGAGAAGGAGCCATGTGGTGGGGAGTGGTGGCTTCTCGGACCGGCTCATCGTATTCCTTGGGATCGGGGATATCACCCGCGCATCCGGATGGGGTGTTTTGGATCCTTAATGAACCATCCTAAGCAACTATGGACTCAATCAGGGGCTTGCGCCTCAAACTAGACCCATAGAGTAAGGAAATATCCCAAACAAGTGCCCCAATGGGTCAAAGTGAGTCAAATTGGTGACCAAGCTCTGAAGACCAAGAGAGGGAAGGTGTCAAAGGACCCTACCTAAGAACTAGATGTCCCTAAGAGGTCATACATCTAGGCTAAGGTAATGGAAACTCAAGGAAGGTGGTATATCATAGAATGAGGATAGAGAGATATTCTCTCATCACTATGTGGGTCAGGCATGGACACGACATAGGAAAGGGTCACATCATGGCTCCCTAGTGGGTTGGAATCCGTATGCTACAAATATTAGAAGGGATCTAGAAACAAAGTTGATGATTTTCTCATCTGCCTTGCTATTGCTGTACTCCACATCTTTGATGTCAACTATGAAATCTATGAGGAGTGGAAGGATATATACCCTACTGATCCTCATTTTGGTTCTATTCTCATTTCGAGCAGCTCGACAACTGGCATGGTTATGAATCAGGCCTCTATATTTGGACTATATTGTTAGAGATGGGTTGTTGTGTAAACTCCACTAATTTTGTTTGCCAACAGGACTACGTTTTAGTGCTCCTCAGGGAAGCTCATTCTTCTTCCTATGGAAACCATTTCGACATTCATAAAATGCCACAACACCTTCGATGGTAATTCTATTAGCTTTCCATGTAGAAGCAAGCAAGGAACTTTATTTGCCAATGCTCTCTCCCGCAACCAATCTAAGTATTCCAATCAGAAGCTTGGTCTGTACTAGTGCCATTCCTGGTACCAAATGGAGTCAATGTTCTCTTTGCAACCAATCTAACAGTTCCATTCAAAAGCTTGGATTGTACTAGCCATTGCTAGTACCATCTAGACCTTGGGAATCCATCTCAATAGACATCATCAACAGTTTTCCTACTACCCATAGGAAGCATGACTGCATTTTTATTACAGCCTGCAGATTTTCAAAGATGGTAGCTTCTATTTCTTGTAACAAATATATAGAGGCTTCACCAGCTATAGATTTATTCTTTAAGAATATATGCAGTTAGTTTGGGTTGTTGCTTACTATCACTTTAGACTGGGCCACTGAATTCCTTAGTCACTTTTGGCAGTCTCTGTAGAAGTTTCTCATCAGCTGAGGTTTTTTGCATTTCATCCTCAAATTGAGGGTGTTAACAAAAACTTGGTCCACGCTCTCTACACATATCACCAACAAAATAGGCAATGGGACAACTATCTGCATATCTTGCAACATAGTCACAACTTATTAATACACGTCTTCACAGGCACTGGCCTTTTTAACTCAATTATGGCTTCCAGTCACTGGCATCTTACTATGGCTTCCAGTCGCTAGCATCTGACAAGATTCTTGTGTTCCTTCTTGCACCAGTTACGTCCCATTAGCATAAGGAGCAAGAAAAAGCTTCTTTTTTGTAGACTTGTCCAAAACCAATGCTTGAGTACATGATAAACTCCAACAAACTGAACACAAGTACAAAGCAACACATGATTGGCATCGAGTACCTCCACAGTTTCAGGTTGGTGACTATTATGGATGTCAACTAGACTCACAAAGATATAAGAACAAATAACATCATAAGCTCAAACAAATTCACTATGGGCCATTTACCGTCACACAACAAGTGGGTCCTAATGCCTTTCGGTTAGACCTCCCACCTCATCTCAATAATCATGATGTTGTCAATGTTAACCAACATAAACTTTATGAGCCCTCACACTTGCATGATGAGGTTATACTATTATAGTGATCCATCTAGAGGCCACTACTCTGGATTTCCAGCCTCCTTTGATTAAGGACAGTACATCATGTTTGCACCAGAATCTGATTTCCAGCCTACTTTGATAAGGATTTCGAGCCACTACTTATTTGGTTGGATGAAAGGGAAATCTACCTACTTAAGCAAAGTAGTTGTCCAAATCTGATTCTCAGAAGCACTTTCCTCACTACAACAGAAATTGGGGATAATTTCCTTTAAGCAGGAAGGAAATAGTGAGAAAGTAGTAGGGGACAAATGGTAATGTATCATATTGTTAATTTCTAATTGCAAGTCTAGAGTTATAGTGCTAAACTGTGCTCAATCTGTAGAGTGTAATGTGTACAGTTAGGCAATCGTTTTCTTGTGTCCTCTCTTCTTATGCGAGTGTTCATTTCTGTCTCATTTACACATATCAGAAAAATATGGAAATTTAGAATTATATAAGTATTTAGAATCTGTTATAAGTATATGCATTTCCTATTACTCTGTTCAATGAGCATTACTTCTCCCTGCTTAGTGAAAAATTTCTCTGCATGCAGAAGCTTCAGTTGTCCTATTTGTTATTGTATCGCATTGATATTAATTTTCCCAGATCTTATTTTAGTTATGAAATATCTTTCGGAATAATGGTAGTTTCAATTGATATTTTTGTGCATATTGATGGAACTGTATAAGCTAATTATGACTTCATTTTGTTTGTCTAGTTTTCTGGAATTCTATATAAAGTTTAAAATTACTTTTATTTTTTTATTTTTTTATTTTGAATATTCTACTTAAAGTTCATTACCCTTTTGAATTATTTACAAAAAAGATCCCTTGTGATTCAAAGCTGCAAATTTTATTTAAGAAAAAAATTCTGAAACATGTATCTGATGGTCTTTAGAGGTTAAACTTCAACATTTTGGGATGCCTGCCTCTCATGATGTTTAATGCTTTTAAATCTCTGTGGGGAAGGCAAGGAAGAAGGAAATAAATATCTCTGGGAAATGAATGCGGAACATGCCAGCAGTCTTCTACATTTACATCAATAACAGTAATTTCTCAGTTGTCAATGGAAATGTAACTAGATGGATTTCACAATGGTATTAACTTTAGGAAAGATGACAGCTACTAGTTTTTATTTGAAGGAAATGTCCACTATCCATTAATCTTGCCTGGCATAATCAAAAGATGGCAGAGGTCTTCTTTGGGGAAGTCCACAAATTGTAAAACTGTCCTAACAAAAATGGGTGATTGTACCGAGGGTAGCGAGTTGCTTTACAACCCAGTATGGGGGAGATGTTACGTAAAGTAATGTAAGTGACATTACCAAAAATAAAATGTAATTAAAAAAATTCAAGTCTGCTCATAAAATAAAAAATTAAAACCAAATGAAAAGTAATTATAAAAATCCATGGCATTTCATAAAATAAAATAAAAAATAAAAATAACATAGATCCATCTTAAACCCAGATTTATTCGTAATTTATAATAGCGAGTATTTTATTTTTATACATAATTAACAGTGAGTTCTTTTTAATCTTTAATTTTAATGAATTTTAATTGTTTTTTAATTTATTTTATTATCATTACATTATGTTACATGTGGTATCCATATTTAGATTTAGTTATAAATGTATTTGGTTAACATCTTTGTATTAATGCTAGGTAAGAGTGTTATGGTATTTGAATTTTTATTATTTGTTCATCACAAATCCATTTTAAACCTGGATTTATTATGAGAGGAACAAAATTCATGAGGTGTAAATATTTTTGGATGTATAAAAGATTTAAGATAAAAAAAAAATTACACCTCAAGAAATTGGATCTCTCTCTATGCTTTATAGATCCGGGTTTAAGTCTTAAGATACATCTATGCTGGTATATATCTCTAGTCCATAACTCTGTTTTGAAGACACTAGCCGAGCCCCATAACAATTAGTACTGTGTTACTTACCATGATCTTTGCTGCCCTATATGAGGTCCTTAGGGAGTCATATGAAGGAAACTGATCCAAAATGTATTCTGTGATACATCCCATCACTTCACTGTGACCTATGATCGATCCTAATCTTACAGTTCTACATCCACACCCAATCAACATCTAAACCTGTTGCTAGATCCAGCTGAAATCCTAGGATGCATCCCATTGCCTATTTGCGACTAGTGATGGATTCTCCTTGAAGAACTTCGTGGAAATGCAGAATAACAAAAGGAAAAGCTTAAACAAAACAGAACATTTAAAATGAAAATGGAGTTCATATGTTTTCTTCTTGTATTGTGTATGATTGTGGCTTGATATTTTGTCCAGGAACTGAGTGCAACATGGGATGTTCAAGCAATGCCGACTTTTCTTTTCACAAAAAATGGGAAACAGATTGATAAGTTGGTGGGAGCAAATAAACCTGAGTTGGAGAAGAAAATCATCAGCTATGCTACTGCAGCTAAATGAGCCTGGAACCGCCTAATGAGCATCATATGATAATGCTTTGAGAATATGATTTAGGTAATTTTGAGAAGTGAACCTGGACTATTAGTGACTCAGCAGCTCCAGCAACTCTTTTTTATTTGAAACATTGGTCTTATAAAAAAATATTTACAAACAACCACCATTAACCATTTTACAGGTCATGCCATGAAGCCAGCTAAGACATTATATTTGCATCTCCATTAACTAGCTTATTAGCAATTGCCCCAATGATGTGAAAACAATATAAACTGAAATATCTAAAATTTGATGAGGTAAAATATTAATGTGACGAGGTAAGTTTGAATATTTTTTAGAAATATGGAAACATTGAAGACAATATAAAGTAATGATAAATGTAATATATTAGATTGTTTATATGCAGTATTTTTAAAGTGCTTAATAATATCGATGTGAAAATACATTACAAATTACATTATTGTTGTTATGAGAAACCAATATGATGATTATAATGTAATTGAAGTATTTTCATTGCATATATAAAAGTGAAACATAAGTACTTAGAAAACATGCAAAAGCTTTGTCAAATATGCATTCACAAATATACTCATCACTTTAAAGTTCTTTAGAAATTGAAAACATTGGACCAAGAAATTCCAAGGTTTATAATGGGTGAATTTTACCATCTAGATTCAAATGGCTATATTATGTTGGATATCTACCAGCATAGATCTATCTTAACTCTGGCTCTATCAAGGGCCGATAGGAATCAAATCTCTTGAGGAAGTTTAGGACTCTAAAAAGAGTTTGCACCTCAAGGGATTTGATCCATGGTCCCAGAGCTTGATAGAGCGTTAAGATGGATCTATGCTAGTTTATTAATATGAAATTATTACAAAATTAATATTTAGTTCATTGTTATATTGTCAACTTAAAAATACATTAAATCTAATAAAACAAAATTTTCATTAATTAATTAATTATGAAGTAAAATAGTTATTTACCCAAATTTAATGGTCAAAGTGTCAACTATTACACGTTCTAAAGTATAACACATCAATCCTACAAATAGGCAAAAATTGCATTCATTCATTGGTTATGAAGTAAAATGGTTATTTACCCAAATTTAATCATCCAAGTGCCAACTATTTCATGTTGTAAATTATAACATATAAATCCTACAAATACACAAAAGTTACAATCATTAATTAACTGTGAAGTAAAATGCTTTCGATTTACCCAATTATTGGTTAATTTGCAATTATCACAAAACTAATATTTTACTTATTCTTCTATTATTAACTTAACAATACATAATCCAATATATTCTTCACCTGCCAACTATTCCAATTTGGGATCCTAAACAATAACACATAAACCCTACAAATATGCAAATGAAGTAAAATAGTTATTCTTGTAACTATTTATGAAAAAAATTATTTAAAATGTGAGGATGTATGAATGGAAATTGAAATTGAAATTCAATGTATATTTATATAAATGTATTTTACAATCTAGCCAATTTAAATTTGGAGCCTGCCTGTGACAGACGTGACCCATCTCATCCACTTTGGGCTGTAGAAAGGGCCTCTCGGCCCAATGATAGGACATGCACAAAAAGTTTCTTGCTAAATTGGAGACAACACATTTTGGGGATGAAGGTCTTTTGAATACAAGGTATTTCAAATATTTTTTTTGCTAGTTTGCTTTGGCTTTATCAAAATTGAGATTCAACAACAATAGTTTCTCGCTAAATTGGAGGCAACACATTTTGGAGATGAAGGTCTTTTGAAAACAAGGTATTTCAAATAATATATTGGTAGATTTTGAAATATAATTTATGAATATTAATTATAATCATATTAGATATTCACATGATAAGGTCAACTGGGTGAAGCTTGAGTGGTTAAGATGAAAATTGTTACTCTCCCTACTTAGTTCAATTCCCACTCTCTGATAGGCTTACTCTCTTCTTGAGCCAATTGTTAATTGTTGACTTGGCCTTAAGAAGGAAAGAATTCAGTTTACTCTGAGTACAATCCTCAAAATAAAGGGAAGTAATTGGTAGGTTTACCTAGGAAATGCATTACACAAAACAATATGTAGATATGCCAATGTCAACAATTGAAGAAGTCAATGTCAGTAGTAGTATAAGTAACTAATGTCATGAGTTAACATTTATGATATAATTGGGCTTAATCATGTGACCATAATCAATAATGGAGAAATGTATGTAGCAACATAATATAGAGATCTATGTGCATCCCACATTCACGATGCATTTTTCATTTTAAAAAAACATAAACACTTGAATATTTATAAAAAAATGATGAGGAAAGCAACATACAATCTCTAATTAATATCATATGTTTTCATAATAGAATGCCATGAGCTTTATGCTTTAAGACTATGTGTAAAAATATGACAAAAAAGCAAGGCAAATTCAATGTTGTTACACCCTAAAATGTACAAAAGATGGTATGAACAATTCAACATTGTAAAATCCCAAGCTTAAAAAAATGCTATGAACAAACTAAACTTTTTGAAAAAAAAATTCTTCATTGAAATTGCAAAATTAATTTTTTTATTTCACTTTTTGTTTCAATGTTCATTTGAAAATTGTAGTGAAGATTCATGTTGAAATTTGTTTAAAGATTCATATTGGTTCATTTAATGATTCTTAGGATTGTTATTGGGATTAATTCTCTCAGCTTTCATATCAAAGTTTTGATGCAAATTTATCTTAAAAATAATCTTAAGAGTCAACTTAAAATATGTTTAAAGATGCTCAAGATTTATCTTAGAATTATTCAATGTTTTGATGTTCATGTCACAAATTAATATAGATTCATCTATGAAATTATTGCAAGATCCATCTCATAGTATGTCTCTAGATGTTAGTGATTGATTTTAGAATTGGTTGCCTCAATGGTCATCTCAACATTGTATTCTAGATTCACTTTAGATATTCTTTCAAGAATCATCTCAAAAACCATTTGAAGATTCTTAGGATTGGTGTCGAGTTTCATTGTCTTAGAATTCATCTCATAATTGTGTTCCATATTTTTCTTAGAAATTGTTTTAAGAGTCATTTTAAAATTCAACAAAAAATGTTCAAGTTTAGTCATAGGATTAATTGTCCTAGAGTTCATCTCACAATTCTCATGTTGTATATTCATCTCGGAATTTGTTTCAGTGTCCATTTAAGAATTGATTTCAAATTGCAAATGGTCACATGCATAGATGTTGGCCTATGCTCTAGGCTTGATCATAGCTAGATATAAGTGCAAGATCTAGCAATTTTTCTTCCACTACATTTATGGTGTTTTTTTCCACATGTAGCATAGGCGAGAGTTTAAGACATATGCCCTCAAGGTGATCCGACAGGCGAGTTGCAACTCATGGAAAAAGAAAATGAATAATTTATTAAATGAATGGTCTAATCTATTAGAATTGTCACCATGTAATAGTGACAAAAACCTATCCCACTCATTTCATTGCCACGAGAGGGTATGCTTATGAGTTTTTGAAAAACAAATTCATAGTGAAACAATTCAAAAAACTACATCAAGTATTCGGATTTGTGAATCAATACCCCAATAGTTGGTGGACTACATATCAAGCTTGGTCCTGCAATTCTATGCATTAGGCACTGCAATAGTTGATCAAGTTGATTGCATTTCATCCTAACTCCACTTGGCAACACAAAGTCTAGTCGTGTTTCCAGCTCCATGAAGATAAAACAACATCAACAACCTCAAATGGACAATAGTCAAGAAGAAACTCTTCCAACTAAGGGTTGATCTACCACAACTCATGCAAAGGGTTCTTTAGGCAAACCCACCTCATCCCAAGATCCTGCCCCAGTTTATGTGTTTCTTGAACCATTGCAAGTATAGGTTCAATATAAGTAAGATGAGATAATTTTTTGTCCTTTTGTTGGTTGCACAACTGATTTTGTTTATTGGTGTTAAAGGTTAGACAATGCACATGGCTATGAGTTCATACTAGTTTTTTTTATCAACATACCATCTTATATAGTTTCCTAGCATTTTCATTTAACGGAGGATGGACATACTATTGATAGCATCTCTTACATTGGGAAGAATTATGAATTGCATCTTTTTCAAATGTTTAGTGGTTGAAAATGATCTTACATTCCTGTTACCTATCAAAGGAGTAAAATGAGAAAGAGAACATTTATAACCTTGATGACTAAATCCCATGAATGTAGAATGGAAATGAACATAATCCTATAGATCAATACTTAAAGTGTGGTCAGGAACATTAACTACTACCACAAGTTAATGCCATAAGTTCCATTACCATCAATTTCTTAACCCTAAAAACTCTTCTTATGTCTTCATGATTTCCTTTTCTATCGACGTCTTAGTTGTAGCATTTCTAATGCCTTCAAATTCTTACAATATTTTATCTACCAATGACATGGATACTTTGTTGAAGACTGCAAGTTTGTCCTTTGGTAATGAAACATATCTTTAGGGAAAAGATTATGAGTTTGTAAAATACCATGAGTTCCATTCCCTCGTCACCTTCTTAACTGTAACATCTCTACCAATGACATTACAATTTCTTAGAAGTAGCATCTACACTAATGACACATCACTACTCCCATCAACTTCATAACGGTAGCTTATGTACTAATTTACATAATTTAATTGTGTTAGGTGATGGTTGTACAACATTGAACTATAGGGGCATGTTGCTTTAAGAATTTCTAGGTGGAGTACTTTTTACAACTACCATGAAATATGTGCAAGTGCATTGAGATCAAGTATTTTCATTGAAATAAGTTACAAAAGATGTGGGTATTTTATTGAATATGTTGGTTTGAGGAAGATAGTTTGTAAAGTAAAATGTTGTAAGTTTTATTTTTATTGATGTTTTAGTTATCGAAATAAGTTACAGGTGATGTGGGTGTTTTGTCAAAGACTTTGGTTTGGTATTAGGTTAAGGAAACATGTCTACAATTTTTCACCAAAAAAAAAAAAAAAACCAATATATCTGTTATTCAATATGAATCAAGATATACATATACATCACCGTTTTTCCAACTGACAATTCAGACCATCCTTCAATACAATAAAGTCATAAATAAGAGATACATTGTAACCATATCTCAACCCAACTACTCCTTAAAACACAGAAAGAGTTCACCCATTTACCTAGATTCACCCCCTATCATGATAAGCAAAAATTTGATATTGAATTGACATCCCCACATAATGACAGATCGACCACCCTCCAACATATTGGATAATATAACAAAAGTTGTCAAAACAACCACTACTAGTCTAGAAACACAACCAAGCGAATGTACCATCCAAGAATAATATAAGACAATCATAATTGGGCCTCTACAAACCAAGTAAAGAAATTAAGGTTAGAGATAATCTCTCCACGCCCAACAGTCACCTACAAGTGTTCGTACTAGTGGCACATGTAGGATTCCAAACAAAACAACACATATATAAACGAACCACCGAGTCCCCATTGACCGACGGGCAGTTGAAGACATCAAAACTAATATAGTACAAAAATGACCACATCCTAGAATGAACAAAATACTCAAACTCCCCACATAATATATCAAGCTTGTAAATTGACATAGAAAGCAAAATCTGAGTGCTATCCCGAGAGGGATTGAACCCCCACGCCAAGAATGTCCAAAGAGTGTCTTACAAGACAAATGCCTTTCCAAGAGAATCCAAAAACTATCATATAGATCGCTATATATGAATGCAAGAAAGGAAAACCCACAGAACAACTCAAAGAAGTGAAAGAAACCATAGATCCATCAATAGAGGCTTTAATACACTTGCAAGGATCCCTGGAGAATTTGAGAGTTTCTTGAAGTTCCTAATATACCATCATCCCTTCTACTAAATCGAGGGATTCCTTGGATAAACCATCATGTAGAATATTGTGAGTCATATTCTCATTGGTACCTTATGATTTAAGCCATCCATGATCAAGGATAATTTTAGGGGCGAAATTTAGCCCATGGGCTATTTTTCCATGTTTTTTTCCAAAAAACAATTTGCCAATTTGCATTTTTTTAAGCCCCATTTCGCCCAATTTCGATGGGGTAAACTTTTTTCACTCTAAGAATCGCCAAATTATTATATAAACTATATAAAATCCTTATAAACTGAAATAATTTTAGAAAAATATCACCAAATATTTTATAGTTGACATTTTAAGAATTGGTAAGATTCGCCAAGGTTTATACACGTTAAATAGGTATGGGTCCTTAAAATGATCCATGCCCATGATATGGCTCCTTGTCAAAGATTCTAGTTTGATTTTTTGGCAAAGGAAAAATTGTCCACAAGTAAAAGGTGACGAGTTCCATTCTCATTGGTATCTTATGACATAAGTTCCCAATGACCTAGACACCTTGTCAAAGACTCTAATTTTTAGTTTTTTTTTTAGGAAACATGTTCACATGCAAAACGTCATGAGTTCCACTCCCATATCTTATGATGCAAGTTATCGATGACATAGGTACCTTGCCAAAGACCTCAATTTGGTTGTTTGGTCAAGAGAACATGTCCATAGGGAGATGTGTTGTGGAGCATAATATGAACTTGGTTCAAGTGCAATTTAGTAAATTTAGGTAGTGATATGAGTGATAATATTATTGAGAGGTTTACTTGAACCTGCATTAACAATGCAAGTTGTTGCATGGATTTGACCGAGTAGAGTGAATGAGAAAAAGCCTTTTATATTTTATGTTTAAATTGAGATGTATTTTCCAATTAACATTTGTTATTAAGGACTCATTCTCATATGTAGATGCCATGAAATAAATTATTATTATTATTTTTATATTAAATTATTATTATTATTATTATTTCTATATACAATACTCATGTTTATTAAAGATTATCTACATGTAAAGTGTTGTTTAAATAACTCTTTTTTTATGAATGCAAATATATATTGGTTTTTGGATATTTGAACAATTGTAATATGCAATTATAAATATATAAAATTAAAATACTAAAAGATTTTTATTTTACTAAATGAATTTTTATTTGATTAATATAAAATTAGAAAATTAACTAATAATGAAAGTATGGTTACAAATGCCCATGGGGCAGCTCAAGTGGTAAAGTTGAGAAGTTGTAAATGGAAGGTCACGTGTTCAAATCCCTCCAATCTAACTTGTGCCCCATGGTTCGGGCCCTGTGGATACACCTAGGGGTATAGTGGTAACGAGATTGGATCTCTAGACCATGTGTCATGCGAGTGCCAACCAAACTCCAGTTGTCGATTCCCCTAGTACAAAAAAAAAAACCATTTTTATATGGTGCATGTGGAACAATATATTGGATTTAAATGTCATGTGTGGTGCAATAAGTAATAAATTTGTTTTTAACATATTCACCTCTATTATTTGTTCTTAACTTCTATATTTGTTGTCTAGATTGTTTTTCTACAAGGGCCTTCTAGACCAAACACAAGTCAAATTTTTCACTTTTAACTTTAAAAGAATAAACCCAAGTTCATTTAGAGAAGTCATCAATGAAAATTAAGAAGTACTTGAACCCAAAGAAAGAAGCAAAGGGAAACATGCCACACAAATGAATGTAAACAAGCTGCAAGAGAGCCGAGGTGTGCCAAGAGGCACGTTTGTCAAAACTATCCCGATGATGTTGACCAATGACACACTTATAACAACACCATCTCTACAATAAAGATAGAAAGACCAACCACCATTTTCTAATTACATATTTATCGCAATGAGTGATAGTTAAGATGAACGAATTGCTCATGCCAAATTCTTCTCAAGCTATTGCTATGAGAAATAAAAGTGGATGGAAAAGATGATAACCTAATGTTATCAAATCTATACAACTTGGTAATATCATCAACTAGTTGCTAGGACATGATTATGATCTTTTAAATCCATGACTACAACTTGATGAACTGAAAACTCTATAGTCTAGTTACCTTCACTTGAATGAGTGATTTGATAGAATGATAAAAGATTGCAGAAAATACTTGGAACACATAATTCATCTTTGAAATGAGCAATCATCTAATTGAACTTTTATAGTTCCTAACGCTAAGAGATCTATCATCATTGACAAATATTTGTTTGGTGTTACATTCATGAATAGCATAAAAAATGGTTTTATCCTTAACCATATGATAAGATGCTCTAGAATCAATGATCCACTCATTACAAAAAGAAGTAGTAGATAATGCATTGAAGGAAAAACCAAAAGCAAACAATGTGTGTCCATGAGAATAAGAGTTAGAAGAAGAATCAATATCGATGTTATGCTTTTTCATTGTTGCTTCTAAGGTTTCCCTCTTCTTGAAATATTTAGACTCGAGACGACTATATTTATTACAAAAATTTTGTCTCTCAATCTGCTTTGTTTTTTATTTGGTTCCATTATCGCCATTGGAAGGAGGATTTGGATTAGAGGGTTTGGGATCTTTGTTTTGATTATTGTTGTGACTGCTTTTCTTCGTTGGATTCTTGGATTTATCCTTCCATTGCACTAATAAGGATTTGTTAGATGTACCGATAATGCTAATCAAACCAAGATACAAGAGATTATCTCACTCTCTAATAAAATAATCACAAGCAACTTCAAAAGAGGGCATTTGGTAAGTAGGGTCTTGACTAATAAGAACTTATATAATGGAGTGAAGAGTAGATACAAAAAAATAATAAACAATGCCAATCTTAGCAATAACAACATATATGAGTTGGTTATTTGTCTCTGGTATTTTACATTTTGCAAGTATAAGTCTAAGTGTTTTGAACTTAGATAAAAAATCTTAAATGAACGAGAAATCTCTGGGATTTATTGATTGTCAAGTTGGTGGGATTGAATCTCATTGTGTTTACCAAACATGGTTTCCAACTTTTTCCATGTTGCATATGGGGTCTCAATTCCTTGAACGTGAAATTCAAGAACACAAGAGATGGTCATTCTTATTAATTCAGATGCTTCACCATTTTATTATTCCATTTGTTTTTCTTTCATGCATTAAGAGGGGTACCTTCTGTTCCCAATGTATCTCAATCAAGTCCCTTGCTTTGTAGTAAATCCTCCATATGAGATTTCCATGAGAAGCAATTGGAACTAGTAAGCATAAGATCACTTGGACTAGACACATTAAAACATGTAGGTAATATAGATTCAAAGATAAAATTGATGGTCTATATGCAAAGCTCTCGAAAAAATAAACTATTTAAAAAAATGACATTGAAAATGGACTCTGGATATCAAAGTTATTGCCTTTTGAAAAAAGGCATAAAATAGAAGGAATGAGCCACATGGAGATCAAAGGTTGATCCGACAATGTGTGTACAATGAGGTTGTTGAGTAATAAATAATTCCCCCCTCCCCCTTCCCTAACTTTGCTTATATGCTCACTTTTACAAATAAGTTAATTTTTTAAAATGATTCACTTTTATAAAACAAGTCAGAAACACTTTTACATTGAATTTACTTTATAAATTAAAGTTACATGAACTTTAAATTAAAAAAAAACACTTAGTAAAAAGAATGATTTGAACACAATAACTCTTCATTAATTAAATAGATTTCATCCAAGTGAGCTAAATAAAAGCTATAGTGATGTTATGAAGGAGAGCGTACATACCCGATAAATCATGGTTTTGGCTTGCAAAACACATACACAACAACAACACACAAACATCAAACAAAAATTTCAAATTAAAATTTCTCAAGTTTGGAGTTAGATCTTGGTTAGCTTACTTAGAAAATGCAATCTCTCTCTCTCTTATCAAGTTCTCACAGGGTGCATGACAAAGAGCATACATAGTCAAGGAAATCCTTTTTGATCTGTTTTTTATTTGTTGAGTTCATACAGAGCACATGGAAAAGGCCATACACGGATAAAAAATGAAACAACCAAGGAATAAACAGAAAACTAAATTGGAATATGAAACAATATGACAAATTTAAAGAAAATCCATAAATGTAAACAATATACCTTTGGACTTGGGAAAATGCCCATACCTTGGAAAAATAAATTTTTTTTTTTGAGTGAAATGAAAAGGGTTTCAAATTGAAAGCATCTCTCTAGATGCAATGTAACACCTCTCTCAATCTAACAATGCACATAAATAGCGGAGTCTAAAAATCCTTTGATCCATGCAGCTACATAGGCTCAAGATCTTGATCAACAATGGAAGTGAGGTTTTATAGGTGTTATGATACCATGTTTGACTAAAACATGGTATTTCCACACAGGTATATCACCTTAAACAACCACTCACACAAATAAATCATAAATCAAGACATCGATGTTTTATGTGGTTAAACCCTCAAAGAGGAAAACAATCCACGACCCTATCCAAATAGTTACTTGAGGCAATATATTAATGCATAGGAAAAATATTTACATATGATTTTCTCACAATCGATGATTAACTAATGACCTCCATGCTTTTTAAATAGAGATCATGGACCAATTGGGTGCTAAGCCACAAATCATTGTAGCCATTAAGAGTGAGGAGAAGATAAACTGTCAGGTCACTTTATGTGTAGAACATATTATGACCATCAGATTGCAAAAGTACAAATGCATACTAAAGAAACACATTTGACCTAAAGACATATTAAACCAAGTTGATCTTAACTAAATCCTAAGTGTTTATATATCCTATCAAATCATACAATTGAAAAAATAATTATTGAAATAATGAGGACATCTAAGGTTTAATCATGAGATAATTTAGTATCATGAATTATATATCATGATAGTCAATTGCAAAACATAGGGCACTCATAAATGGAGAAAAATTTCATGTTTGCATATATGGTAGTGAATTGAATTATACTAAAAAACACTTTTAGAGTCCTAAGGGATGTGAGTGAACAACTACATTTGGGGTTTGAAAGTGATGGTTGTTTCGACATGTAAGTCACATTTGAATGTGAATGTAAGTTACTCCATAAAAATCAGTTTATTATACATGCCGGTAGGCAATGTATTCTTGTGTTCAATTACACATTGATGGCCTATTACTTCATGTTGACCTTCTATTACTTTTCCTTCCCTTTTTGCATTTTAACCAAACTTCCCAAAAATCATGATTTCATGTGGTAACACTATCCAAAGTTTTAATTTTTTTGTTGCGATGCAATTGGTTGAGAGAATTGGGCTCTTATTGCTGAGAGTCAGTAATAGGCTTATTGGTAATAGATATGTTCTTTAATGATGGAATTTAAAAATCCCGAGATTGTCAGGGCTTCTTTTCCACCTATCATGCAACCTTCATATCGCTCTATTGCACTGTCATGCTATTGTTGTACTGCTATGCTATTGTTGCACCGCCCTGTTAACTACTTTGATGTTGCTGCTTCGCTGTCTTTGAATACTGTGACCATCATCCACATTGGTACACCTTATCAAGGCATCAAGCCTGTAGAATGATAGCATTGCTCATATGCCCCCAGATTCTACACTACGGTTACCCTTATTTTCTGGTCACAAGGAGGAAGCTTGGCAATGCAATTCCATTGACATGGAAAAGATCAATACATTACCCTATAGAAATATGTTGGTAATCAATACATTACTCTATAGAAAATCGGTTGGTAATCACTAAATTACGGTGCAGAGGAGAAGAGCAACGATAAGAACAATTTCAGCTACAATATGGTGTCTATCCCTCAGTTTGTGATGTTCAGACTTCAAGGGTATGGAGGTATTATTTGGGTCATTTGTATCATTTGTATTGTACACCCTACGTGGATTATTATTGATGTAATTGATCATGTATAAGTAATTGAAAGAGACAATGTAAACCCTAACTGTTAGGTCAACCTGGAAAGATCTAGAAAATAATATTTTATTGTAAGTTGTACTAGTCGACCCAGTTATGAGAGTCGAGTCGACCCTATTTGGTAAAAAGGTCAAGTCAGTTGATTAGTATAAATGAGGAGTTGGACCTCCTCATTTAGTCACCACTTTCACTCATTGAGTTCACATCACTAGGAGAGATAGAGTCAAGTGAATAGCTACTTTTGGAGTCTTCTTGTTTTTGGGTCTTTTCACGAGGGATACTATTGTACATTTTGACGAATCTATATAAAAGAAGTTTGTTGGGTTTTTCTTCCTTGAGAGGGCTTTCCTAGGATAAATTTGTTGTGTTCTATTGCCTATCCTGTGCTTGTTTATATTTCAGTGATCCATATTGTTATTGTACTTAAAATTTAACATGGTTTCAGAGCAGGCCTGGAAGAGAACATTGTGTAGCTACTACAACTGCAACTATTGGAGATTAGGGCTTCATACTTGAAACCCTAGAAGGAAAAATATAGTCATCTAGAAAATTTCGCTACATCTCTCTTTTGGCGAAGTTCCAGGAGATAAAACTTGGACATCCCGAATATGAAATGTTTATGTACCTTGTGTGTGAGTTTCAGCCTCAGATTCATTGTACTTTAGGAGATATGATCCATGCAAATCAGGGTTCCAACCTCTTCCAGAATTCAATTTTAAACAGGTGACCTAGGGATAAATGCTATATCTCGGGGTAGGAAGATCCAAATCGAATTTAGTAAGATTCTCCAGAAAGGGAACGGACTTTAGTTTCTCTGGTACGAGTTTCAGAACCAGAATTTGAAATAGTGACATGTGGAAGTCCATACAAGTTCGATATACTGAAACAATCCATAAACATGTCACCTTGGGAAACTTAGCATAAGTTCCACTTGCTGAATCCAATATTGATACTATAACCTATGGGGTTATACAAAGGAAATATGATACTACCTCAAGAAAAAGTTTCAAACCTTGAGGAGCATAAAGTTTTGAGATACATCAGATCTAAGATTGGACAATTCATCAGAAGAAATTGAAGAAACTAGGACATCAAATATTTTGTAGTTTTGTCCATAGATTTGGGAAAAGGAGTACATTTCTCAAGTCACCAAAGTTGAAAAATTAGGGTTTCTTTGTCAAACCCTAGGTCCACCAGAAGCAGTCTTCTAGAAAATCATTGAAGCAAGCATCCATTTAAAGCACTCTCATTGGTAAGTCCTATTCTCTTTCCATTTGAAGTTCTCATTTTATCAAGATGACAAACAGTACCAAGCTTGAGGAAAATCTTGAAGGAGATAAGAACTCCCAGGCATGTAATTATAAAGTACTTCTTATACTAGAAGAGCATGATCTGGAGAAGAAGCTTGATTGATAGCAAGAGAAAAGAAGATGGGTGAAGATGAAAATTAAGTCCTAACAACTCATGTCAAGAAGAGAAAGAAAAAGAATAAAGAACATTGTCACAAGAATAAAATATTTCAAAAGAAGGACCTCTCACAGCTCACATGTTTCACTTGTGAGAAGAAAGGACACTTTGCGAAAGATTGTCCCAAGAAGAAAGGAAAGAAGAAGAGACACCATACTCCCATCACAGAAGGTGATGAACTAGTCAAGAAGAAAGCTAAAGAAGATTCCTCTAGTGATGAGGAACATGCATTTTGATCCAGAAGGATTCAAACCAGGAATATGGAAGAACCTATTATCCATTTCAGCATTGTATAAGAAGGGATGCAGTTGTGATTGGTGATGGAGAAGAAGGGACACACAGATTCAACACTAGTACACAATTCCATGTGATCTATTGTGTATAAGAATTGCTCAACATTGTCTATCATAAGCAAGGAAGGCATAGGTCCTCAGAATCAGATGATGGAGTAGAGCACACTGTCAGAGACTCCAATAATTCCTACAAGGAGACAAGGATAAAGAGGGATCCTACCAAACAAACAAAGATAAGTATTTGAATTGTCATTTCGTGCATATATAATTGATTAAATGATATTGTTCAGCCGTGTACATATTTATGTTCCTATATTGAGGAAGTGTATTATGCATGTTAGAGTGTTTGCATTGATGAACAGTATACTACTAATATGCATGTGATGGGTAAGTGGCCTATAGTGTTGTGCAACATTCCATTGCTACTTATCTAGAATGAAACCTCTTTGCTGACATGTTGGGGGTAGTGCATGCTCTTAATAATGTTCTGGTAGAGATGGAAGGAATTTAGAAAGTTATAGTATGAATGCGAGATATGGATGAATGTTATGTTGAAGCATTGGCTAAGATAGTTGCATGACTATGTGACCTATGTCCTTATGCATAAGAACTTGTCTTTGAAAATTTTCAAATGTTTCTAATCATGCAACTGAGTTTGACTTATAGGAAAGATCGTGTACCATCACCTACAAGGGAATAATGACGAGACTTGTTCCGAAGAACAAGTGACGACGGTTCAACTATGACATTCAATAAGATTTACGAAATCAAGCATAGTACAAAAATACAAAGAGAGGGTTCTCTCAGAAAGAGGGATTCGACTATAACGAGACGTTTCTCTAGTGGCTAGACACAGTTCCTTAGTAATGGATATTACACTAGATAGATGGTCTAATCAAATTAAAAGTGTATATCGAGCAACCTCCAGGATTCAGGACTCTCTACAGAGAACCACGTGTGCACATATTGAAGAAGGATTTGTACGGGCTCATAAGGCACCCATGGGATAGCACGATGAGCTTTAGGATCACCTAGAGTGATGATATATCAACCTTTGATACAAGGTTGAAGATGAGGAGCTCATAGATGGGTGCAAGAGTGAACTTGCAACGGAGTTTGATATCTTGGTATCCAGTGGCCTAGATAGATGACATAGATGGATACATAGAAGATCATCAAAAGAGAAGGATACTAATCACTCCAATGTAGAATGTCTCGATGTAGAGAGTAAAAGATGCAGAGGGAGGATAGTGCTCAGTTACATAGGGAGAAGGAAAGCTCTGCTTCAGAGGGAGTGACTACAACACAAATGGAGAGACATTATCACTTAGCCTCTATCCGTGCCAAAGGTTGTTTGCCCCAATATCTCAGGGATATGCTCAGAGTGATACTGGATATATCCCCTCATGAAGAGGAAGTATAGGTGGTGCTGTTTGAGACAACTACATAGAACATAATATGGAAAGATAAATGGATTTCTGACGAGCTTAGGCTTTACCAAGAGTAAAGCGAACTCCAACCCTTACTACAAGGTTGAGGAAGGAAATCCTATGATTCTACTGTTGTATGTAGATGAATTGTTCCTGATAGGTGATGAGAAGCTCATAGCGGAAACGAAGAAGAGGCTTGCCGCAGAGTTCAAGATGCATTATTTCTTAGGTATTGAGGTGTGGCAGAATCCAAAGTAACTTTTCCTAAGTCAAGGTAAATATGCGGTAGAGATCCTGAAGAGATTCAGGATGATGGATTGTAAGGCCATGGACACACCTATGGAATCGAATCTCAAGTTGTTGAGTGATACTTATTCAGAACTGGTGGATGCCATAGTGTATATACATATGATTGGTTCATTGATGTACTTGACGAACACGAAGCCAGATTTATGATTTGCAGTGAACATGGAACCGATACATGTTTACCTAGTTGCGGAAAACCATGTGCTGAGGTACCTGAAGGGTACGGTTGATTATGGCCTCATATATGCATCGAATAAGAATATTAACCTTCAGGGCTATGTTGATGCGGATTGGGCCGGGAGTGTCATGGATAGAAAGAGCACATCGGGATGTTGCTTCAATTTGGGATCATGTATGATCTCATGGTTCAGTAGGAAGCAGTTGAGTGTTGCACTTAGTACAGCCGAAGTCGAGTATATGGTATCTTGTTCAACGAGCTGAGAGGTAATATGGCTTTAGAAGTTGCTATCAGGACTATTTGATCTCGAGTTAGAGGCGACTTGTGTCTTCTGTGACAAGCAAAGTTGTGTGAAGTTGTAGGAGAACCCTGTGTTCCATGACAAGTCGAAGCACATCGATATCAAGCATCACTATATCTAGGATGTGGTGCAGAAGGGAGCAGTGAGACTCCAGTATATAGCAACAGAGCAGCAGATAGCCGATGTGTTGACCAAGACTCTGTTAAGGGTGAAGTTCGAGTACTTTAGGGACAAGCTTGGAGTGGTTCATATCATGTCACATACCCCAATTTTGTGAAAATAATGTAATTATTTTATCATATTTCTAAGACATTATGTTAAAATTAATGCTTAGTAGAAATTGATGACTCAGCAGAGTCACAAGAAATGGAATGTAATTCTGAATATTTTATTATTAATAAATAAATTATGGAGACAACAGCATGGGAGAGCTGTTAAAAGAGGTTACTGGTCTAACTGGTGGATGGAACTAGGTGGAAAGGCAAAAGACAAGTGGCAGCATCCTCAAACACTTCCTAAGTTGCAAGTGGCAACTTCCCTATATTTTGGGGTCATGATTCCCCAAGAAAGTGGAATCTGAGCAGGTGGCTCATTAATGACAGTTAACCCAACAAAGACCTAGGCAATCTTTTAAATAGTACTCAATGAACTGAGCTGGGGGTTCAAGATAGTTCTGGAGGGAGACTACATTCAGGTGAATGCTATTCAGGAGTCCCATTGAGGAAGTGGGAAATACAGTAAGGAAGTGGTTTGAGAGGGAAGCTGCAGTAACTTGGTTCCAGTTTAGCTGTTTGGCTGAGTGAATTGTTTTGCTGCACCTAGTTCCAGCCAGGGAGACCAGAGCAAGCTCGGGGGTCCTGAGAAGTGCTGTCTGGGCACTCTCCAGGAGTTGGTAGGGAGGAACAGCCTCCCATTGCTGTTGTTGTCCACGGTTTTGAAACAGGTTCTGCTACTTACTCCTGTTTGTTTATTAAGTATAAATGAATGCATGTTATGTTTATCTTCATTATGTCTGAGTATTAATTACTTCAGTAAGAAATTTGCAATCCATGGATATCAGTAGTAGATTTAATAATAGTTACTGTGTTAAGATTTCCTTTATATTATTATCTTACGGATAAAATATTTACAATGCTTAATAAACAGTAGTAATACTGTAAATAATAGTAATTGTTGTATTTGTTAAACTTAGTTTATTTATACTAACACAAAAATAGATACGTAGGGTTTTAAGGGTACAAGTTATTTTGTTTCTCTGGTATTACAACTCATTAAACAACCATAGGAACTGTAATAAACATAGCCATTTAAATCACAGTATTTATACCAGTTATCAATGCCTTTCAGATTAGTTACAAATAATACTAGAAACAACTGCTACAATGATTAACTATCAAACCAAACAATGATACAGAAAACCTAATAGAAGATCGACACAAGCATCTGACTACAATTAACAAAATTACATGGTTTAAACACAGGTGAGATAACAGAACCAAGAATAGCTCGACATCGAGTTTATTTGTATCAACAGAGTCATAAATCGAACCACAGAACTGTTTCTTTTTATCTGTAGCTGATCTATCGAGCTCAAATAACTTTGTATTATCTTTTCTTCTTCCATTTTTAAATCTTAAAATAGCAGCAGAGTTGAATTCGTAACCACAGGGGAAGCAACTAAACCAAATCATGACTATGGAGTTCGACTACCATTTTTCTAGGATTCACAAACCCTACAGTATTACTAATATCCGAACCTTAACCAAACACGATAGACCAAGCAACGGGACATAGTCCAAACTGTAACTTTTAAACTATTTAAACCCTATCATTTTCAGTTTTTATTTTTAATATAAACGCTAGGGTTTAGAACCAGGTTTCCATCTACAGTTTTTACAACCAAAGCCACAGCAGAACAGAAGTTTATTTCATCTATCGAGCACAACAGTGGGAAGATATCATATTTTCTTATCACATTCAAGTAATAACAGAGTTGATACCTAAGTAAAAGAAAGACATTTCCACTGTAGGATTCAGTGAACCCTATCACTCCAGTTCTCAACATTTAGAGTTTTTCATTGGATAAAAACCTAGCTGTTAAAACCACATACAAAAACGAAACCGACAGAACAGTTTCCAGCTCACTATCGAGTTTCCTTTTTAAAATCTTTCTTTTGTTTTCCGAACTACCAACCATAAAACATTATAACTACAGAACCATCTTTTAACTAAATTCACTACTATGTTTTCGGATTAGACCCTGTTATGTTAGACGTTACAGGCATGTAAACATTGAAGAGTTTTTTTTTACAACGACTCACCCACGGCCGTAACTCATTATCACTACTTATTAGAATGTTAAACATAGAATGTATCTAGGTATGCTTTACAACAATCAACGGAGAAAGAATGAAATTTCATGTTATAATAATCCAATCGGTGAGAATCCCCAACTTGACAGAGTTATCAATACATTAATAGCCTACAGCTGTAAGATTTAATTGAACCCTATCGTTATCATTTAGCACATAAAAACAAAACGTTGAGAAATAAGACCGGGTCATCACCTACAGCCGAGTTATCTTTTTCTCAGAAAAGTGTTTTAGAAATATAAAACATTTCTACTACTGTACATAGTATCAATTTAAAAGAGACGCAGACATTATACAAGTCATCTTACAGGTAACCTTTCATTATATTTTAACTTCCACAGAACTGGGTGATTACCCTAATCTTTTCAAAATTACAGTGACAAACAAAACCCCAAGGCCGTCACGTCAGAACAAGTCACAGCCTGTTCCTTTTATACATTTATTCTTATACAAACCCTAACTACTATAAGAAAAACAAATACATTACATATGACCGTAATCATATAATACCACACCCATCATAGGGTCAACCATGTTCGTGAACGTGATAACAAACAGTCACAAAGGTGGTCTTCCCAGACCAAACCCTAACCATCCTAACCATCAAAGGGAGAAACAGCCGTGGTGTAACCAGGCTTACCCGGTAGGAGCCAAGCGCCAGAGGTTGTGCCTCGTACCCTTCAGGAGAAATCAACGCCTGCACAGTACAAGTTAACGAGTTAGTTGCAAACTTTTATAAAAATAAACAAACCCTTTTAAAATGTAAACCACGAAACAAATGTTATATCATACCAGCGATTTTGGAGGAAGCAAAAACACAGTGAATGACCCTGTAGCCACGAGTTGAGATAAGTAGAAAACCCCACCCTGATCACCAGAAGAATGGGCTAGGAAACTCCAAGATTTCTTTCCACAATAGAAGCCGTGACCAGGAGACATTCAAAACGATACCCTCACGCCATGGACAGACTAGTATTGGAAGCACGAATATAAACCCCAGGTCATAACCACTTCATAGATGCCGACAAAAGGAATACCATGACTCTAAAGCAATGCAAGGGATAAGTATGAGGGCTGGGAGAAGCATAGGAACTGATAGCCATCAGTAACAGCAGAAAGATAACCCGAGATGCCCAATAAACTTATAGAACGCCATTAGCAGAGTTTACTGACTCACAAACGTCATGAGGAACACATTCTATGACTGTAGCCGCATGAGAGCTGCAACTTACAGTGCCACGACGAGAAACTCAGACCAGAAGGGTTTTCTCAGGCAACCGAGCCCGAAGGCAGAGGGAATGGCTGAGTAGGGTTTCGGACAAATCATTTATATCATCAAACACAAGGACCAGAACTATCCACGTATCTTTTAAATATTTCAACTTGCCATGGGTCGACGATCCAAAGTTTATGATGTATTTCAATTATTGGTATTTCGAATTAAAATCATCAAATGAATAAAACATAATCATAGCTTGGATATTCCCATATGGTCGAGGCCCCATATTTAACCAATGTATAATGCATGTGAAAACAACGCCTTCAAAGTTGCCTAGTGGACATAAAACCTTGCCCTACAAACAAATAAAAATTTGGATAGTCAATAATGATCAAATTTACTTTGAGGACTCATCATTGTTTGTGGAATTGAATTCTTATCATGGGTAATATAGTTAGATGCATAATTTATCCATAAAGTTTTTTCAGAGTATAGTTTTCATAACATCTCTTTAACAATCAACCATAGGGACAATACCTATAATTCTCGTAATCTATGGATATAAACTTAACTTATTCTCCATACAAACGAACGTTGTTCGAAAACAAAGGAACAAAGTATTCTAGGCATGAAACAAGCATATTGCATTATAAAAGTTATAAAAATAATGATGAAATATAAACTATAAAAGGTCAGAAACAATGCTAGAAATAAGTAATGTATATGAGGAATTATTCCCGATCCTTTATAAAGGAAGCACAAACATTACAGACACAAAAGCTGAAGAATAGCTGTCATTGGGCAACCAGTTGCAGTAAACATTGTATTAACTATAAATTATATCTTGCGTTTCGATAATACCATCAGAGTGAATTATTTCATAGAGTTTTACTTCTTTTGAGCTCAAGGAAACATAGCTGTCAAAATCTTTAACTAACTTATAATTATAAATTAGTAAGACCTTGAAGATATCATAGGACGAATGCTACCTGATAACCTGTCTAGTATGCTTAGGCTGTCACTGAAGGAAGTGGTACAGCTAACTGACTTTTATACTTCAAAGAATTAAATCTAGAAACTCGTACAGTATCTGTATATCTGTAAAAGAAAGACATATCGATGCATTAGCTTGGAAGCTAAGTAAGCCCAGTTGGTCATGGCAATTTCTCCCCTTGAGGTTAGAGAACATAAAACAATCAATAACTGCAATTAAAAACTCACATTAAAATTTAAGTACAATGACAGATCATTTAGACATAATTATGATCTCTTAACTAAAACAAACAGATCAAGGAATGCAATTAATAACATTTATTGCTATCTTAAAAATTTTAAATTTTACGGAAATTTTAGGGTTTTGACATATCAAGAGGGAGTAATGAGCTCGGATGAGGTAGTAGGTAGTCATGGGTCATGTGACGTAATTGAGTATCCTAGTCTATGAGAGGATCTGGACGAGCGGTGAGGTAATGCAGGTGGTTGCGGTGTGCAACATAATGGACGCTCCTGGGATGGACCCACTGAATGGCTTTCTCTATTCATGGATGAAGATAGTTGCATCTGGTATGAAAAAGGACCAGCTCTGCTAGAGAGAAAGTCTTAGATTTGGTTCTAGGCCGCATCCAGTATGAAATAGGACTGGCTCTGTGGTGAGAAAGTCCTGTATTGGTTCTAGGCGGCATCCAGTATGAAATAGGACTGTCTCTATGGTGAGAAAGTCCTAGATTGGTTTTAGGACGCATCCAGTATGAAACAGGACTGGCTTCGTTGTGAGAAAGTCCTAGATTTGGTCTAGGTCACATCTAACATGAAACATGGTTGGCTATGTGGTGAAAGTATTAGACTAGGTCTAGGTCACATCCATCATGAAACATGGCTGGCTCTATGGAGGAATTCCTATATTGTATCTAGGCCACATCCAACGTGAAAAAGCGCTGGCTCTGTGGAGGGTTGAATCCAGCATGAAAAAAGGGTTGGAACTGCAAGGCACATTCAACATGAAAAAGGGTTGGCTATGTGAAACTTCTTATGATATATAGATTTAGGAGATGTCAGATGTCAATAGTCCATGTACAAGAAATGCAGCAACGGAAGATGATGGTGAAGATGATTGAATAATACCTTCCTTGTTAAGAAAGAGTGTTGAAGAATGTAACTTCAGAAGATATTCTTATTTGTATTATTTGGGTCATTTGTATCATTTGTATCATTTGTATTGTACACCCTACGAGGATTATTTATATTGATGTAATTGATAATGTAAAATTCATTGAAAGAGTCAATGTAAACCCTAACTATTAGGTCAGCCTAGAAATATCTAGAAAATAATATTTTATTGTAAGTTGTACAGGTCAGCCCAGTTAGGAGAGTCAAGCCAAACCTATTTGGTAAAAAGGTCAATTCAGTTGATTAGTATAAATGAGGAGTTTGACCTTCTCATTTAGTCATCACTTTCAGTCATTGAGTTCACATCACTAGGAGAGATAGAGTCAAGTGAATAGCTGCTTTTGGAGTTTTCTTGTTTTTAGGCCTTTGCCCAAGGGATATTATTGTACATTCTGACAAATCTATATAGAAGAAGTTTGTTGGTTTTTTTCTTCCCCGAGAGGATTTTCCTAGGATACATTTGTTGTGTTCTATTGTTTATGTTGTGCTTGTTTATCTTTCAGTGATCCATATTGTTATTGTACTTAAAATTTAACAGTATGTAGTTGGAAAATTTTTAAATTATTATCATAAGGATTAGAACTTTTACTATTTTGCAGCACTGGATGTGAGAATGCTGACTGTTTTCGCTCTTATTCCAACCGATCTTTGGCCCTTGCCATTTGGCACTTCTTATCGCCACTTACCTGTAGACCTAGTTGCTTCAATAGATATCATATTTTCATATTTTTTAGGTATGGAATAGAGATGGTGGAATCCAAATAAAAATATGCCGCAACGACGTTAGCTTATGAGCCCACAATAGTTAATAATTGCCCAAAAATTATATGAAATGAAAAATTCCTATTTTTCAATTGAAAATAAAACAAATAACACTTGGGAATATGAACATCCGAAAAATTAGTAGAATTATCTTGATTTATGAAGAATTAATGAAGGAAAGAGAGAGTTCAAAAGCTTATCTAGTTATTCTTACCTTTGGATAAATACCTATGCAAGGTAAATGTTGGCATTAGCATATTGCATGTAAATTGTCTGTAAAATTGTAAGTTTTAAACATGTGTAGCGAAGCAAAGCATATAGATTCTTTTAAGAAAAATAGAGATTACAACACATCATTCATGCATAATACACAAAGATTCACCCTAGAAACCCTTAGCTGGGAAAATCAACATTACTTAGAGCCACTGTTATTTTCTCATCATGATTATTAACCACTCACAATACAAAATATAAGTATTCCGTAGTAACCAAAACCCTAATCTGTTAAACCATATTAGAAATAAACTCCAATCCATTAACCTGGATTAAATTACATATTTTTAGAAGAAACCCAAAATAGCTAAAAAATAGCCCAAAAAATTTCGATGTGTGGGGATTGTCAGGCACACTGTCGTCACACACACCCCCCCTACACATGGACGTGAAAATAATATAAGACATAGCCAACAAAAATAAGAGATAAGAACAATAATATTGCACTTAAAAAACTAATCATAGCAATATGACTAGTAAATTTATTGATATTTCTTCTGTGGCAATAATTTTACTTACACTTTCCAGTGGTCAAGAATTCAACAATTTCTTTGAAGTGGTCTAGTATAGCCTCTACTCAGAACAAATGCAAATATGGTAGTCTCTATTTCTCTGGATCCTTTTCGCAACAAGGGTTTGATGCACATTACGTTTCATTACCTTAGAATGTGAGAGTAAGAGTGAAAGACTGGAAATGAAACAATAAACTCTTTTTATACCAAAAATAAACTTGCAATTGTATCTCGTTGTTATGTATTTTGACCCCCAAAACCATGCCTGGGATTATTCCAACCATTTTAAACAAATAAACCTTTTACCCAAAAAAAATTGCAGTAATCATAGTTTTCATAAACATGACAACTCTGCCCCATTTCTAGGAGAAACTGCCCACAAAAGGGATCGAAGTAGAAATTGTTGTTTTAGGTACGACCATCCCATTTCCAACCGGCCAACATAGATTTCTTGTTTAAGGGTTGTTTAAGGTTCAAAATGTTAATTGTATTCCTCTTTATTGAGGCATATCCAACTTAGGATCTTCGTAACCTACTTCTCTCTCTAGCATTCCTTACTTCAGAACTAGAGATAGGTAATGTGAAGCTTAGAAAATGTAAAATGATTTCATGACATGCAGAAGAGACCACCCAACGAATATCCTTGCTGCTATGACATGTGAAGCACCCGCACTGGCAGTGCGTGGTCGTGGTTTTACATATATATTCTATACAACATTTATCCCATGTCAATGCTAAAAAGAGAATGACCTATAGCCTTTAGTAACAACTATCTAACAAGAATTTTTAAGACTGAATACTAACCAAAGTATCTATCCAACTGGGAAGGTTATTGGGGCATAAGATCTCAAGAGTTCAACTACTCTTATAATTAAATGTCACCCAAAAACTATATAACATGATATTATGAAACGAAATAAGCAAAGAAAATTATGCCAAATTAGTCATCTTATCACATCCCAAACCTTCCAATATTTATCATTCTACTCTAAAGCGAAACATGAGAGTCATTGTCACAAAGAAACTTTATTGGGATAGAAAAATGAGAGATCCATTCTCATAAATAAAGCATATTGGGATGTCACAAATCAAAGTAGACAAAAGAAATCCAATGCTATCATTAAAGTTAATTATTCTTGTTTCAATATGCTTGAGTGGAGCTATGGAGTGTTCATTCTATATTTTTTTGAGTCACGGTCGTGCTGAGAAAAGGCAAATGTAACCATAATATTAACTTCTATTTTCAAAATAAAGAGTGGCCATGAACTAATTTCGGTTTTAGAAAAGAGTGTACCTAGGTCGTCTTTATTTTTTTATTGCCAATGCATAACAATTTAGTGAGTGAAAGAAATGATTTGTGAACTTAGCCACTGTCACCAAGGAATTACAATGGGATGCCATAAATTGAAGTGGGCAAATAAGATTTTGACAAAATTGATGCTCTTTTCATATTCCAAAAATTCCGTTCATGTTTATCATTGTATTCTAAAGCGTAATGAGAGAGTCAATCAAACCTTACCTCAACACTTGAAATCTACCTTGGCCATAAATTGGGGAGAAAATAACAAAGCTTGGCCATTTCAAACAACTTACTCTACTAAAAAGCAACTCTGGCAAATTAGATAGAGAAATTTTAGTAAAACACCCATAATATCCCTTTCTAAGACGACACGGTTTGGAAAGCTTATATTGATAATTACAAATTTTCACCATAGTTTAAAAGTTCTATATTGATGATACATTATATATTAAATAGTTTTAATAAATAAATAAATAAAATTGAATAATTTGTATTTACAAATTTTATATTAGATTACTTTAGTCAATGTTTTTTGGTTATATATTAATATTAATATTGTTTTGATAGGAACAAATAAATATAACATAACATTTTCACAAGATTTAGTCAATTTTTTTTGGTTATATATTAATATTAATATTGTTTTGACAGGGACAAATAAATATAACATAACATTTTCACAAGATTTAGCCAATTTTTTTTGGTTATATACTAGCATAGATCTGAATCTTAGGTTCTATCAAGGGCAGAGAGGGATCAAATCTCCCTTATATTTACTTTTTACTTTGTATTATTCTTTTTTGTTTATGGCCGACATAATATTTATTACATTTTACTTTGTATTATTCTTTTTTGTTACTCTAATATCTCACTCATATTTACTTTTTACTTTGTATTATTCTTTTTTGTTTATGGCCAACATAATATTTATTACTTTTTACTTTGTATTACGACAAACTCGACAAACACTTGACACATGTTACAAGATCTCCCTCATTATTAATATTGTTTTAACAGGGACAAATAAAAGCTTAAAAGGCTTGATTTGACAAGGTAACAAATAACATAGTAAACTCAAAGCAAATTTTAGAAAAAGCACTCTTATCCACAACATCTACTGCACTCTCATCCATAGCATCTATAACACTCTCATTTACACCATCTACAACACTCTCATCTACAACATTATCATCTACAGTATCTGCAGCACTCCCATATACAACACTGTCAGCTACAACACCTGGTCGACTATCATCTGCAGCACCTGATTGGATATCATTCACAGGAATTACACAAGAAAATCTTCAATAAATCCAGATCCTTATTCTCAACTGGGGAACTCACAAATATAGGTAAGGGGCAGGTATATCTTTCTTCCATAAACCTTATTTGAACATGAATGAAGGGACAAAAGGATAATTCTGTTAAACTTATGCCAATAACTCTAAGGTCTTGCTATTGATCCTACCTGCCATAGGAATGGATCTAGATTGAGTTGGGGGGAGAAGGGTAAAATCCATCATAAGATTGCATGAGCCCTGTCTATTATCACAATACCATAATTGTTACCTTCCTTCCACAAAATCCCAACATAAACTTGTTATATCCCTGTCATATTAAAATAGGTTATAATCTGATCAGCAACCTAGCCATTATTGTTTTGAGTGGGGATTGCACATGTGGAAGGATCAAATTCGATCTTATTCAATAGGTTATCATTTCAGATATTTAGTCATAAAGAATCATCCATGTAAACTTTGAATCAAGCAATCATTCGAGAGGATCATTTTGAAATGCTTTGGGAGCAATAAACTCTTCCATGAATTATCATCCTGAGCCTGCAGGTGGCGACCCTCCTTCGAATTATCACTTTGATCCTATTCTTTCATAACACAATGATCTTTCTTTGAGTTGAGGGATGAAAGTCTTGAGAACAAAATCCATGGGAAGACCATCGATGCGTAGTGAGCCCACAGATGCAAAAGAAGTATACAAGGATGACAGAGTGGCTACAATTTTCAGAGCAGCAGGATGGTTGGGGTACATTGAAAAACTTCATGGGTTTGATGCTAGTATAGCACTGGAGTTTTCCCTCAGGATGGAAAATTCAGTTGCTAGAATAATAGGAGTTGACATCCCAGCAAAAACCGAAGCAAGAGCAAGAGTAATGGGACTAAAGGCAAAAGGGGAATTGTGGTTCGAAAGAAGGGGATCATTTGTAGCTCCGCGAAACGAATTCGTCCAGGGAACCAATGAGAAGTTGGTTGGAAATGACAAAGGGGTACAAAGAAGTTCATTGATTGAACCTTGGAAGCATGTAGACTACTGTATGCAACATTTTTTCACATGTGAAGGTAGGTACCGGCTCTTATATGTTTATCATTTCCGACTGCTCATTCATCTTCAACATCATAGAAAAATTAGCATGCCCTATTTTCTCTCACGGTCTCTGGAGTTAATGAGTTTGAAGGAAAAGGCTAGTTCAAATCCCGATATTGGAATTACACACCATGGATTGATCAAGCTTCTAGTGGAATATGTGCTATAGGGAACACAGTGGACATGGGTCTCATTGGTGGAAGGTATTTCAGAGGATCCAGAAGAAAATAAGAAAGGAGACATTGCAAAGCCGAACCAACCTATGGATATTGCAGATGATGATGACGGCAATATATATTTAACCTCATTGGCAAGGAGGCCGAAGCACCTTTAGACCAAAAATAATGATATTTTGGTCCCTAAAAGAAAAGGTTGACGTTGCATCCGATTGACGAATTTGATGTTGACTCTGTAGAGGAAGAACCAAAAATAAATGAAGAATTGGAACATAATGATGCACATGATGGATAGGGAAAGGGGCCTAATGAAAATAGGGAATCGTGACAAAAGAGGAAACAAACAGTTTTTCCCAAGAAGAAACCTCTCTTTCCTATTGACCATCTAAGTAAATCCTACTAGAAGGCGAAAAGGGATAGTGTGGAGCTAGTGAGTGCCAATCATGCACTATAGAGGGAGGTAAAAGAACTCAAAGAGAAGCTACATGTACAAGAATGCCATCATGAATTGGGTGCCTTACTACATGTTGTTGACAGGGAGCGAAACATGCTATCATCAACTACGTTTTATGATAGCACAATAAAGGCATCTAGGGATAAAAGGCTCCAAAAAAGGAAAAGCATAAATGGCAGAGAAAGACATTGATGGTACAAGTCTAGAAGAATTGAGGCAGAGGATATTTGAGTAGAAGACTCAGGTTGAATTTATTCAAGGGAAGGTTGATAAAATCAAAAAGCATTATGAAGCTATGGGGTCTCAGGAAGAAGCTGTGAAGATTAGATTAAGACAAGCAGACCTAGAAATTTACAGACTTAATCAGGAGGTAGAAACACATCGGATCGACAAACAATACTTGTTTTACTTAATTCTTGAGATAAAGAGGTACTCTGCCCCTTCTCTTGTATATTCTATCTTCCTTCAGAGTCAGTTTGCCTCTTTACAAGCACGAGATTTAGTTGTTGATAACAAGTGTCATATAGCCAATGAGGAACAATTTGCTCAGTTATATCACAAGTGTAATGAGGGAGACAAAAACCTGTTATGTGAAATCTACTTGCACGATTGGGTGTTTCCTGGATACAATGGTTGGGATCCAAATTCACTGGTGAGGGATGTGCAGCTCAGGAATTTTGCGTCTTATATGAAGAATCAAGATATTTGGAGTAAGGCCACTTCTTTCCCGTAAAAAGTAGGAAATGTGCAAGGATTGAAGATACGATATGAGATGGTACCCCAAGATGTGTATGAGCAAAGAAAGGAGAAGACAGAGGACCTTGAATTTATGTCTACTTTTTTAGAAAGGCAGAAGGTTTCCATTCATTCTTGTGAACAATGGATTATAAATAACTGGATGGAAACTATCTTGCACCATAGATTCAGGCAGCAAACAATCGTTGACAATATGGAGAGGAGATAACCTCTCTCCTTCTCTACATTCTCCATGGCCTTAAACAAATTCACTCTATATGTGAGATGTGTCAGGTCCTTAGGGACACGATAGTTGGGCTTAAAGTTTAATTTCCCCATTCATTGGGATACAACAAAAAGTGAAGAAGAAAAGTATTGGACTAAAATTGTGGCACAATTTGGGTTTAGAGGTCCATAAGAGCCATGGAAATCATCTTATAACTGGAGTAAATCCCACTACTTGTCTTTTTTTTTTTCATTCGAAAAGAACCAACTTTTATTAATATAAAAAGTTGTATCAGGGTTACAAAAAGGCAGATTGTCAAAATATACAAACTTCTAGATACATGATTACCGACCAATCATCAAAATACTGAAATCAGAACATCAAAAGTTCGGTGTGTTGCAACATCATCATCAAAACCTATGATCAAGAAACATTAACTAACCGAGAGTTAATCAAAGTTCAGAGAGAAAGATTCAACCAACACCCCATCATTAAACTTTTGAACATAAATAGAAACTCCCATGACTCCCACAACAAGCTTTGAGAGTTTGTCCGCCTCCTCATTAAATTCACGATAGATATGATGAAGTGAAACCGAAGTGAAGCCAACAATAAGAGTAAGAACCCAGTTCATCCACCCATTCAGCTCCAGAGATGATAGCCCACGATCACCTTTTTCCCAGGAAATGATAACCATTGAGTCTCCAAAGATAGTGAAGCAAGTGATACCCAAGTAATGGGCTAAAAACAGCATTCCCCAGAGGGCAAGAAGTTCAGCCCTAGTGTCACTACCATTTCCAACACTTAACTGAAATGTATAGTGTAGATGCCGATTAACTTTCAGGATACCTCCCGCACCACAGATACCATTCTGGGACGCACCATCAAAATACCCAAGGGGAAAGCAATAATCATTTTCAGTATGGAGGACGATCCTTCTCGGCCTCTGTTGAACCTTAGGATGATACGAAGTGAAATAACCTGCAATATGCACACAGAGAAGGGGCATAGAGACCTGTTCATCCCTGAAGATTATTGCATTATGAGATTTCCAAAGTTCCCACAAAGCAACGCATAAAAGGGTCGGCTCATGACACCTAGCTCCAACCCAACTTTGGAAGAAACGTGCTAAGGGAAGACCCGACCAGGAGAAGGTGAAACCCATAGTTGATTGCAACTTGTCCCAGAGCAAACCGAAGAACGGACAGCTGCCAAAAAGGTGGTCAACAAACTCTTCCTCCTTCCTGCAGAAGATACACATACCTGGGCCCTGATAACCACGTTTGCGTAAATTACTCCAGGTTAAGACCTTATTATTTAACACAAGCCAGGTAAAACAACGGATCTTAGGAGAATAGTTAAATTTCTAGAGATTCTCAAAGAGAAACGGACCATTATCCCCAAGGGTCTCCATCTGCAGAAATTGATAAGCCCGATTTGTAGTAACTGAGCCATCCTCCAAGTTCAAACCCCAGCACAAAACATCCTCCTCCTGCGTAAAAGAAATCCCATCCTGTCTCAGAGAATTGATGTAATAGTCCCAACCTTCTGCAAGGCCGGGTTCCAGTAATAAATCACTAAGTTTTTTTGACCCAAAATCCGACGGCGAAAAAGTCGAATTTGCTACAACCTATGGTCGACTATCCGACAATTCCAGTCTTTTTTTATTGTCGGTGGGATATCGGCTAAAATCCAACATAGTTGAATACGTCGGATATTCGACTACCCTACCTCGTTGGTTAACCGACTTCCTCCAGCTTCACAGGTAGTCGGATAAGCGACAACGTTAACTTCCAATATTGGTTGGATACCATCCTTTCGCCATCGATTATGCATTGGTTCAGTCGTCAGTTAAGCGACGTGTATGCCATACAAAAAAAGTCGGATCCGATGTTCCGAGCCGTTGGAAGTATGGCACAAGCATCGGATATTACCCTGCGATCGTCGGATAGGTCATCGGTTAAGCGATGCGGATGCCATACAAAAAAAAACGAATCCGACGTTCTGAGCCATCGGAAGTATTGCAAAACCGTCCGATATTACCCTGCGATCGTCGTGATTACATCGTCGGTTAAGCGACATGGATGCCATACAAAAAAAAACGGATCCGACGTTTCGAGCCGTCGAAAGTATTGCAAAACCGTGGAAATATTACCTTGCAGTCATCATGTTTAGGTCGTCGGTTAAGCGACTACGCAATACATTTAAAAAAAAAATAACATTTTTGAAATAAAATTTTTCATATTGAATACATGTTCTCTAATCCCTATGCTTATGTAACATTGTGGCATATTCACCACAAAGAGATGGTAGTGTGCTTCCATTGTGTCAAGGTACTCTTACCTAACTTCTCTAATTTGGTATACTGAGGAGTTTGTATATTCATGTATGAGATTGTATTCTTTGAATAAGGCTCATTAGATATTTAATGGGTAGTTACTTAATGTAAAAGGCTCATTTTTATTAAATAAGAACCAGTAGGTGGTTGGTAGTCATTAATTTTGAGATTGCATGTAGTTAGGGTTTTGGTAGTTATTAAGAAACTATTTATAGCGCTAGAAGGATGTATATTGTTTTGTCAAAGATTGGTATTGTATTGAAGCTTTGCTCAAAGGAGCTCATCCTCTCCAAGAGTCCCATGAACATTACTCTCTCTTTTTGAATTTATTAATACAAGTGTTATATTTTGCAAGTTTAATCTCTTTCTTGCATTTTCTTTTGTTCACTTATATTTATTTGAGGTTAAGTTGGATATTGATTCCAAGGAAATTAAAGAGAAGGTTAAGGATATTGATTCCAGTGCATCATTTACTCAACCTTTGAAGTTATGGAAACTCAAAATTGGTTATGAGGAGCAACCAAAAATCACAACAAGCTCCAAGAAATTGTCAAAATTTAAACGACACGCGAGTGGGTTGTAGAAAGCCAGCATCGTAGCCATTCATTGAGCTCCTCTCTGTTTCGAGAATAATTTCATATTCTCTACTGAACAGGGACAACCACGTGAAGGTGGAAGCTCTTATGGCCCCTCCCCCTGCTCACATCACTCTCAATTCCCCATACCCAATGCATGCACTCGAAAAAAACAAATACGTGCAAATTCATCCATATTTTATCATGAACTTTCATCCATTATTCATTCAATAAATGCTATCATTCACTAAACCATTGTTTCTGTCGATCCACACATTCATTCAATAAAAGATAACATTCAATAAACCATTCATTAATCATTCAGTCAACACATTCATTCAATAAAAGCTGAAATTCAATAAAGGTAACAGTTTACTACACTGAATCATTAAAACATTAGAAAATTCATTAAACCATTCATTCATTAATTAGGCCAAAAATCATGGACGATATATTGTTATCAAAAATATTTAGACGAGATTTGAACCTACGACCTATGTCTAGTCCCAAGGATACCACCTTCAAGCTTGACCTTATCAATCAATTCCCATCGCCATTTCCTCTCATACGACGTCCCAAAACCATTTCTCTCGACACCCACTCTTCATTTATTCTGCATGCATTTCACTATGCAACCGTCTCAAATTCCCATTGCGTTTTCCATCAATTAGTTTATCAATTCAGTATGACCCACGTCCGCCATCCAATGAGTGTTTCCGCGGTCTTCAGTTTCAGCCTGGCAACGGTTGACGATTCATGGTATTATGTTTCCCTTCGGCTGCAAATGACAAACTCATAGTTCACTATTAAGGTTTGTTTGACAAAGCTGATGGTCAAATAGATCTTGATAGTGAAATATGAGTTTGCCATATTGCAGCTTAAGGGAAATGTAAATATAGAATGAATCCTCACCGTTGTCAGGCTGGAACTCAAGACCGCGGAAACACTCCTCCGACGGTGGGCGTGGGTCATACCGAATTGATAAACTAATAGAGGGAAAACGCAACGAGAATCTGAGACGATTGCATGGTGAAATTCATACAGAATGAATCAAGGTTGAATGTGGTAGCCCACCATCTCCCATTGTGAAATGCATGCAGAATGAATCGAGCTTGAAGGTGGTCACCCTTGCCAGCTGCACTTCAAGCTTGAAGGTGGTAGCCTTGGGACTAGACATAGGTCCCAGGTTCGAATCTCCTCAGTTCAGTTCGTACCCTGTTATTTTTTCGATGCAAACTATATGTTTTCTTTAATTTGCTGTTGACTTTAATTCCCTAGCATAGGAGGAGCCATTATGGTCAAGTTGCATTCCTAAAAAAAAGATGAACATTGACAACAAGCAGCATGTCTCTAATTGTTGTCGGTGTATGCTAGCTTAGTTGCAAATATCATGCTTCAGAAGAAGCCAACCTTGAATGGTAAATATACCAATTTGGAAGGGTTTAATGTGAGGTTAAGGATATTGATTCCAAGGAAATTAAAGAGAAGGTTAAGGATATTGATTCCAGTGCATCATTTACTCAACCTTTGATGTTGTGGAAACTGGAAATTGGGTATGAGGAGCAACCAAAAATCACAACAAGCTCCAAGAAATTGTCAAAATTTAGACAACGCGTGAGTGGGTTGTAGAAAGCCAACATCGTAGCCATTCATTGAGCTCCTCTCTGTTTCAAGAATAATTTCATATTCTCTATTGAACAGGGCCAATCACGTGAAGGTGGAAGCTCTTATGCCCCCCCCCCTCACATCACTCTCAATTCCCCATACCCAATGCATGTACTTGAAAAAAACAAACATGTGCAAATTCATCCATATTTTATCATGAAGTTTCATCCATTATTCATTCAATAAATGCTAACATTCACTAAACCATCGTTTCAGTTGATCAACACATTCATTCAATAAAAGATAACATTCAATACACCATTCATTAATCATTCAGTCAACACATTCATTCAATAAAAGTTGAAATTCAATGAAGGTAACAGTTTACTACACTGAATCACTAAAACATTAGAACATTCATTAAATCATTCATTCATTCATTAGACCAAAAATAGTGGACAATATGTTGTTATCAAAAATATTTAAATGTTGTTTTTCCCGTCCTTATTTTTATAAGTTTTTCTTCTCTTTAGTGGTATATAATCTATAAGAGGACCATCTACATCATCTGGACTTTCTCTTCCAGTTCTTGGTTCTTTAGCAGGCACTTTTGGGGATGTTTGCAATATCCTAGTTGATTGTTGTTCTAGACGTGGATTTTGCGGCAAGGGGTTCGGATTTGCTGCAACGATGTGAAAATGTTACATCGTTATATTTTTCTATTGTAATGACAAGTTTTTCATTTAAAAAAATTCATTACGAAGGTGTTTTTTTACCAGGTGTGACCAAATCATGTTGTTGATGTTCTTGTCTAGTCTCAACCTATACAGTTTCACCCTCTACATGCTCTGCAGTTGAAATACGGTGAACTACAATTAATGGTCACCATTTGCAATGCTATACATAAAATTGTAGCATATGAATAAATTCATTACTAGGATTTGAAGCTTGATCATCGATTTGTTGTTGTCCCTCCTCGACACTAATGGGATCATTGCTTTCCTGTTAAAAATAGAGTCAATATTTTACATCAAGTATTTGGAACGAAAATATTCCACAAGCGACAAATCTTCATTAAACTATATAGATTCTATATACCTATGCACCGTATGGATTGGTACCACAAGACTGTGTTTGCCCAGATAAGCTTCTTCGACGTTCAACAATAGCTCCAAAGCCTTCCTAGAAGCCAAGCTTCATGTCTTTCTCTGTGGGTACTTCATTGAATCGATTGGCCTGCATATTTGCTCATCGTCGTTAATTAACATTTTACGGTGCAATAAAATGAAAAATAATTTTCAATTTATTATTTGTATTCATTGTTGGTTTCTCGAAACTTACAATCTGTGCTGCCAAATTCGAATAACCACCAGGGCCAAGCTTGTGCTGACCTATTTTTTCTAGTCTTGCCTTTGTGGCCTTTGATGTGTTTGGTAGCCTATGCAAGTGTTGAAATACGTTAGATGTTCCAAGTTCAATATAGAAATCAAGGATAATAAGGTTTAGAATTACATTGCGGAAAGTATTGCATACCTCCTTGTGCCTAGTGTTAGCTTGCCTTCTCTTCTCAGAGCCTTCTCCTTTCCATCTTCCACTAGAGCTCTCCACTCCATTGCTGGAATCATTGGTGGGCGCTCATACCTATGGTTTTTTTCGAGGTGTGTTCTATATTGGTCTCGGACAACCTTCACATGTTGACAAGCCTTTTTCAAGACATTGGCATGACTGAAGGTTTTCTCCCCGAACAGGCCAACCAACCGATTAGTGAGTTCATATTTTAAATGTTTCGGTTGTCTATCCCACCTTGTTCGGATGGTGGGCCCGAAGATCTCCAAGCAAAAGTCATTCATATGTTTATAGAAAACATTATTTCCTGCACAACGATCATGCCATGATCATAATTAGTTGATAGAAAACGTTTTATCGGTATATTAAAATGAAATAATAAACACTAATTAACTTGATCAACTATGATTAATTACCTGGGATCATCGGTATCTTTATTGGGACGAGATCTTCGTCCACCAAAAATGTTGTCTCCAATGTTCCCGTGCTTTTGACATGGGAAGATCCTGGAAATGTAGCTTGTTCGACCTCAAAATTGATAGGGGACTTGGTGTCGACCCCTTCTTGTGGATGATCCGTTGTGTGTTGGTCAGTAGCGGCTGTTGCGCTCACAGCGGGGGTCCGTGGTGTTTCGGAACGTGTTGCCGACTGTTCGGTCAACAACAATGGCGAAGTCTCTCCATGAGCCTCGGTGGGGCCAACACCACCTTGACCACTATTGTGTGGTCCCTTATAATTCTGTAAATACACACCACGTCTTATACGTTCAATACTATCATATAAAAGAGAACATTATAAATATTTAAACGAATTATTCTATGATTCAAGATTCCTCAACTTACTCGCAAGTTATTAGATCTATGTTCCAACAATGCAATCCTTTCTGTAATTGCGCTTGTCTGCGGAACTTGGATTAGTAGAGAAAGGATTTCCGCAGTATATCTATTCAACAATTTCTCTACCATCTTTAGTGGGTGTGTGGCTTCACCAATTTTTTCGCAATCGTGAAGCACCTCTGCCACTTCAGGTTCTAACGGAAAATCTTGCGATGCTGATTCATACTGCGATTCACTAGTGGGTTGCAATAAACATATATAAAGCACTACTGAGTTCTCTATTGATAGATTCCAAATTTTATATTAACGTAACACATCTATCATGATAGATTCGTAAAATTACAACACAGTTTACATTATCATAACGAAACCAATATATCACACGAAAAATACATAACAAAATTAACATTATGCTAAGTATTATATTGGTACAATTGAAATGAATTATACCTGCGACCTCGAGGATCGCGATCCACTCATTGGATCAATGGTCATAGGCAACTTGCCCCGATCTGCTAATATCTGGGAGCTGCCCCTAACAACACCCTAATAAAAAAACATAGTGAAAGTCACCCAAACGATTCCAAAACTATTCATGAGAAAACACATCAAAAAAATTATTATTCATATTATATTTTTAATATTACAAAGATGTATACCCGTTGCGTGGACCCTGGTGTGGCCGACCTTATAGAACTGGCCTGCATCAAAAACTTAGACTAGAAAATTACGTAAACGAAACCAAAATATTCATTGAAACATTAATATAATGCTAAAACATTTTGACACATTTTAATTGTACAATTCAAATCAGGTCTACCTCTTGCCCCAAGGGTGTTGTCGTCTGATCAACATTCGACGAGTGTATTTCCCGATCAATTTTCTGCATCAAATATAAATAACATTATATAAAACAAACCAAGTTATTAATAATGGAAAAACAAAGCAAATAAAAACTCTTTTTTCTTATTATATTTGTACTATTAGAAAAATGTATATCTGCTCCGTCGAGGAAGAAGTACTCCTTTGACCATTTGTTGGCAAGGATTTATCCTGATGATTGGCCTGCAAAGTAAATATGGAAAATTTAAATGAAATAAACTAACAAAAAATACTTATGATGTTTAATTTATTACTAAAAGGTTGGGTAAAATGTTTTATAGTAACCTTGTTTGTATCTACTCGGTTCACAAGGTAATTAATAAGCAACTTGTCCCTTGCAGATATTGTTTTAATAGCAACTACAAAAACACAGTTTCCTTCACGCCCCTCAAATTCACATTTTGGTTGCTTAATTGTAGACCCTGGTTGTGAACTATTTATAAACCCGCAATATTCCCTGTGGCCTTTGGCCTTCCGTCCATGTACAACGTTCCTCCTTTATTTTGATTTTTGTCTTTCAATTGTAAATAGTTTGTTGACAATCCATAGCTACGCATACATTTTGTATATAGGACAAGGTGCATCCAATCGTTGTAGTTGTATATGGGTCCAACATACTCCATCAATTCTGTACATGTCCCGTAACTGACCAAGATGCAATCCATGGAAAACAACCCGAAACCATGTATTGACGATGGTGCAATTCGATACCTCCTCTCGTTCACACAAAAATCAGTGTTCGGTGGAGGAAGATCCCTCGATACCCATTGTTTCACTAAATGTTTGTACCTCAAGGGCACCTCTTCGTCGTCTTTTGTCTCATCACCATAGGAACATGCCCCCCCTTGACCGTGAAAAAATTCATTGCATCTATGGAATCTTCTTTTGGTTTTTTGACATCTAGTTGATACAATTCCTCTAGACCTACTGGATGTCTCACTTTCCTCTAGCCTTCCTAAACTCCCCTAGCTCAAGGAAGACAGATCAGACAAATACCTGTTTGGTTCTACCTGCACCATTGGAAAAAAGTTTAGATTCGACCGCAAGGCATAGCGCCTCTTAAAAGTTGACGTGTATTGCCTTTTATAATTTTACTTGATCCTCATTCCCTTTGTCAACATGTAGGCATTCAAGTGATGATCAGAAGACGACCAATTTATCTTTCTTAAGAGTAGAAAGTCATGCAATATTTATGAGTTTTTTTTTACTATTTGATTTAACGCTACATCACACATGTAACACACATGTGTAACACTACACATACACGTTACAGGATCTCCTCTAATGCTACAAGTCATGGCTACTAGTTAATGAAAACTATTTACCACATATTTGATTACCTTAGTGTAGATGTTTCCTGTAATATACTCAGAAGAGTTACTTTCAGAAATGACTATGCCTCTTAGAGGCCAGTCAACTCTAGGAACTAAGTGACCCTATGATAGGGCTAGTACAAACCAGAGAGAGAGAGATGACTGGGCTATGGTACGATCAATCAAAGAAATTTAGTGACAGTAAACAGGCTCAGTACAAAGACCAACCAGTAAGGTACAAGTAAAAAAAAAAAAAATGGGTATAAAGACTCATAACCCTTGGGACTAAGGGGGTGTACACTACCTCAAACGTGGACAAACTACCATAGTTATAACCACAAGACCAAAAACATAAAAGGCGGTACAAATCAATATATGCAATATCTCCTTGTAACTACCTCATATATGCGATAGCTCCTTGTAACTACCTCTTGCAACTCAAATAGTACCACCAAAAGGTATGATAGCATGCAATCTTCCTAACTAAGGTCAGGAAGGTGGTATGAAGTGGGTATAAAGACTCATAACAATTTGGAGAAAGTGGGTATACCTCAAATGTGGACAAACTACCATAGTACCCACAAGACCTAAAACATAAAAGGTGGTACAAATCACAAAATATCCCAATATCAGTAAAACACCCAAAAGGTAAAAGGCAAGGTACCACAAAAATATTATCGACAAAATGAAAGGACCATAAGACAATCGACCAAGGTGAGGTACAACCATTCATCTCTCTCTCAAATGTACCATTGTTCCATATAACTTGAAAGACCATCATCATAGTAAACGGAAAAGTCCACACGGGTGATGTGATCACGTGGTCCTCTAGACTACTCCTACGGTCAAGTGTTAGTGGCTCCATGAAGGGGTGTTCCATCCCTTCAGAAGACCATCTAACTCAACCATCTCGAAGACCTAGGAGAAGAGGACATCACACATCATCAAATAAGTATTGGTAACTATCGTGTATGAACTCAAAAACCCTAAAGCAATCGAGCGTGCAGAAGGGGAGCTATGAAAAGACAAGGCTCGCAGGCCAAAAAAACAAGCTCAAAAAACTGTACTAAGACCGATGTCACAGTAAGCGAGCTGAAACAAAAGTGGCCAGAATGCCAACAAGTAGCACTAAAAAGAAAAAGACCCTCTAAAAAGGTGAAAATGCAAGCAAACTTCCTAACTAGGAGCTGGAGACCTCGACAAATCGTATCCTTCGCAAGGTGATGAAATCCAAGTCGAACAATATGAAGTGAGAGACCGAATTTGAAGGATATCCCTCTACCGAAAGGGATCTTGGGTAAAAGATCCCTAGTAGAAAAGTCACTAAGCTAATTCGTTCATGACACGTCGGAAAAGGTTTTCAGCGCTTCTGCCTTATCACCCTTGTATCACCAGTATGGTGGCCGGAGAATACAAGGAAGACACTGATCGATGTTGCCTTAGGGCTAAGTGGAGTGCAGCATTCCACATAGTCCGTTCGGTTCTCGATCTCGCGGTGGTTTAACCCCTAAAACAACAGGAGGCCCCTCCACAAACTGGTGTATGATCGTGTCAACAAATACTAGAGGATTTTGGTACCCTAGAGGACAACAACTATGTCTCAGATGATAATGACAAGGGGGAATTATTTGGATGCCTATCCCCGGTGTCCTAACTAACTAGCAAATTCTTTTTCTCCTCAAGTGAGGTTATGGTGTGTTTAGTAGGGGGGTGTAAATTTTAGTGGTTGTATTACTCAATCGGGTGATGGAAGTGAAACTCGTGGTGTGATGACTGAATCAAACCATGCAAATGCATATGAATAAAATAAGCCTTTCCTTTCAATGAATGCTAGCTAAGTTAAGGAGAGAGTTCTTTCAAACTATAACTACTCTTTCAAATTAAATGAATCCATTAACAATAAATTTCTTCTACTTCTAATGACTAAAATGCATGACAATGTTTAAACCTAATTAGCAAGCATAAGCATGACATTGTGATATTGTGAATAATCGTGTATGGCAGGACACATTATTTCAATTTAAAACCCATTTAATGTACGCTAGGAGACTTAAATTACAGAATGATCTCATAAGTATAAGCCCAAGAATATTTGTCACAATCTAAAATCTATTCACCAAATTCAAATCACTTTTACTATAGCTCAAGTTATGTGGTGTAGTCATCATACTTGAACTCATTAAAAAATCATTCTTTTGCATTCACAGTCGACATAAGTACAACAAAAGGGATCATGATTGCTAGGGTCCACAGTCAAACATGCATCTGCGAAACAGAAAATTCAAAGCTGGAAGATAAGATAAGTTAATTACAAAATTAGGTCAATGGGACCCCTAAGTACAAAGGTGTTGATACAATGTGGGAGTGCAAAAGCGGCTCCTTTAAAAGGCATATTCTATTGAAAGAAAAGGAAACCTACCTTTGCAAGATAAATGGATCTCCCAAGTCCCAATACACATTCAAGCAACAATTTTTCCATCTACAATAGAAACTGGGAACAATTTATTCTTAAGCAGGGAGGAAATGATGAGCACTATGGGGTTAAAGTGCTTATCATATGTTGCAAATTCGGAATTTCACTGGCAAGATATCCCACCAATCTATTTGGAAGTTCACTAGTTGTATCTCAAATTCTAGTTTTATCTTAGCTACACATTAGGCTTATAATTGTCAGCAACTACATGTATTGGATTAAAATTAAGATAAAGGGCTTGAAATTGTCTCCTCAACTTGCAAACATTTGTAGGAATTGCATGTTTTTCCATCAGACCTAATGATTAAGGCATTGTGATAGAGGAAGGCCTTATGGATACTTCAAGCTCTTATCCTAGGATCACCTCTGTACTATGTTTTTTTATTGTGAAACAACAAATGCAACATTAGTCACTATTGAAAGAAATAAAAATGCTTACTTCTCACTCAGTTTTGTTTGTCTTTGAGTGGTATGCAAAAAAATAAGGACTTTTGGTCGTCTGGTACTTATGTAAAGTGTTTGGAGAGGCTTAGTGTTGCTTTTGTTGGTGATAGTGACATTGGGATGCAATGTGTTCTATCAAGTTGTATAAACATATGTAAGCTTGAGATAAGGGATAGACCATTTAGTGATTTGGCTCTTTTATGAATCAAATTCATCCCTTTGTTTCCAAAATGGCCTATCATTTCCTATTCACTCATACGCACACCTAGAATCTGTCGACTTATTCTTTTGTCATTTTGCAAACTTCACACATTACAGACACACTCCTAACAAGAATGGTATTCAATTCCTTTCCCATTTATTGGCCCGGCTAATAACATGGAGAAACATACCATCCTTAGATAGTAAGGTTAGGATACATGGGATAAAAACTCAAAGTTGCACATATGGAAACAAACTAAGAACAATTCTTTGCAGTTTGGATACAAAGGACGTGATACTTCATCAAGGTTCAAGCCAACAGGCACTAATATTGTTCCCTTGGACAGAAAATACCTCTATACCAACTTGTATCTAGAGCGCCATTAGTTAAACTGGATAGGGAAATCGATGTGTGGAATATAGATTGTCCAGCATCAAACAAAAATTCAGGCTAGGGTAGTGATTGCAACAAGGAGCAATGTATCACTATGGAGGATAAGCCTTGCACTCCCCAGCCTTCATGGGAACGTACACAAAAAAGCATGGAATTGCAGCTACAGGAACAACACACAGAGAAAATATTATGTGCAGCAACATCACATGGAGATGGAAGAAATGATACAAAATAAATATTGATGCACTTTCCTTTATTATGCACTAAGAATACACACTTACAATTTTAGAATAATTGAAACTTTCAGCTTCCCACCTTGACACATGTGGGGTGAACTACTTGAGTTAGTGACTTGGAGAAGCATGCTTGGCACAAGTTTTCATGTCACCACATACCTTAGCCCATGTGAGGCGCATGAGTTGGTTATGTTAACTGTTAAAATGAACCTTGTCAAGGTGGAGTGATCCACTTGTGGACCCATTCTCTTTTGTGGACCTAGTTTAATGTTTTTACCTGTAACTCCCCTCTCTGTTGTTCCATAAAAGAGAAGGAGGTGTACATGACTTCTAAGCATGAGATCTAGAGTGAAGAGTGGTGTTATGTGATAGCTAGGGTATTCTATTTAAAGTGTATTGCTTTATGAGGTTGTGAGAAGGTGGTTGGTTTTGTATAGTAATCTTGGGAGACTCTGATTTTGGATTATGTAATTCTCTTTTCTACTATAATAGAAAGACAAGTGATTGTTCGTGCATATTCAGTATTTTCTAGTGGTTCATCTATTTGAACTTTGACTTTCCATTACATCATTTTCTTGTTCACTCCATGACTTGTCCTCTAAAAATTTGGCATCTCTATTAACCACAAACGTCTTGCTAGTTAGATCATACTATATGTAGGATTTGGACTAGTAACTATATCCAATGAAAATACATTTTTCACTTTTGTTGTCGAGTTTCTTTCTAATATCCTCTCGAACATGTGCATATGATATGCAAAAATAAAGTAATGAACAAGTTAAATGGAACTAACAACTAGCATCAGTAATGCTAGTTTAGACCTTCCTTATAATCAGATATATTTTTCAATAAACCCTTTCTACAATAGCTGACAGCCACCAGGGATCAACAACGTATGCCCCAGCAAGGCGCATAGGCTTAGAGTAGAGGCCAAAGACATATTGGATAGTCCTGTTCCTATGGATACTGATTCTGAAGATAGGCATAATGACGGGGTTGGAACTAGTGGATTGTCTCTTGAAAATATGAGTAATGAATGCTTTCTAAAATTAAGCATTTCACATGCCATGGTGTTTGTGCATCTGGCAATGGAAAATCCTGAAACTTGTAGAATATTTGTTGAGAAAAAGGGCATTGAATCCCTTATGAGGTTCTTGACTCTTCCAAGTATTCCCGCTATCTTCAAAAGGGATGTCTATAGCTGTGCACATGGTTGCAGTTTGCAAAACATTCACACAACAACATTCAATTGCCCTTGCAAGGGTATTTTGTGCTCATATGAAGGAACATCTCAAGACTACATTAAATGTTTTGGATCATGTTGCAGGGACTAATTTATTAGCTGCAAAAGATGGACTGAATCGGAAAGTATTTTGGTGCTTGTTTGTGATACAATTTTTTGTCTTTCTAGCTGATGATACTAAAGAGAATCGATGGTTGGTAGCATTAACGGCAGAGTTTGGAAATGATAGCAAGGATGTGCTTCTTGATATTGGGATGATACATCAAGAAATACTATGGCAAGTTGCACTTACTGAGGATTCAAAGGCGCTGCTAAAGAAAGATGATGGCAATGTTTCCAGCAGTGTCACAACTGATTTGGATGCGCATTGCAAATGAAATTGACGATCACTTGCCAACTTCTGTTGGACACTATGTGGATCTTATTTTGAATCAACATAGGCAATCATCTGTTTGGAATGTTGAACCTCAACTTTTTGATCTAATACATCTATTTCATGATATTGGTCACAGTGCTTGGCTTCAACGAAGGTTGAACATTGATTCCTCTACCCGAGGACAACAAGCCTATGATCGTCAACCATAGTATTCTCATTCTGATGAAGGCCCTGCAAAAGTCACTACATTCTTTTTGCTATGAGATATTAAGGTCATTTTCAGTTCATATAAGTCATTTGTTTTCAGAACTAGGAAAAATGAATTGTCGGTCCTGCTTCCAAATTTGTAGCATCTACATTTTCAACCATCTTTCTGGCTGATGAGAAGCATAATAGCTTCCATGGGAAATGACAAAGAGGTGAGGGTTCACCCATCAAACTAAAAAAAACACTAGATGCAATAAGATAAAAATACCCCAATGTAGATTGAAAGGTTCTACCCCAATGTAGATTGAATTAGCAATGAAACCCTCTTGGAAGATCGAATTAGCAATGAAACCATAGTGATTTTCTACCTAATTTTAAAAATTTTCAAATCAAAACAATTTAGGGCTTGGTACTCATGGACTTGGGAGGCATTTCCGGCTCCTCTTATAGTTTCTTTGCTTGGACTCCCTGCCCCCTCCCGTAATTGCAAACCGCCTCTCCCAATGCTTGCTCGTTGGGTCACTCCCTCTCCCCTGCCACAATCACAAACCGCCTCTCCCACTATCGAACACTAGTCCAATCCAAATCGATAGCAGGTCGAGAGGCGCAGGTCCAAATCGTAGGTCACTCCAAATCGATAGCAGGTCACTCCAAATCGATAGCAGGTCGAGAGGCGCAGGTCCAAATCGCAGAGGGTTTATGGGTGTGGTTTATGAAATGCATATGGGCCTTTTCTATTTGTTCTATATATATTTTATACAATGTTTGTTTTTTGGTTTTTTTAATTTGTTTTTAATTAAATATATATATATATAACATTATATATAACAATTAAAATTTAATTGTTATATATAATGTTATATATATATATATATATATATATAATTAAAAACAAATTAAAAAAACCATTGTTATATATTCATGTTTTAATTTTATTTATTATATATTCATTTTTTTAATTTTAATTGTTTTTTTTTGTTATATATAATGTTTTTTTTTAATTGTTATATATAATGTTTTTTTAATTATTATCTAATTGTTATATATATAATGTTTTTTTTAATGTTTGTTACATAATCATTGCCATCATCATGATCTTGGTATATGTTGACCATTCTTAACTTCCTCCTATAGCCAATTGGCTACTAGGGAAGATAAGGAAAATGTGCACCCTGCCTCCTCATACTTTCAAGAAGGGGCTTAAAAAATATGGTTCATGCCAGGCTCTGAAAAGTGGAAGGGTCATTGCAAAGGATAAAAGGAATCACCGAAAACTCATGTTGACCTTAATGACTTTGGAAAGATATTTTAGGAATATTTTCTTCATTCATGTGAATTTGGCGATAACTAGAGCGAAGTTCACGATCAATGAAGAATTTATCTCCATGTATCATATAAGAGATAATTAATGACTGGAATGAGAAATTTATCTTTCACTATCAAGGAGTTAAGAGATTAAAAAATTGGGACACATGTGCCAAGTGACTTGTTTTTTAAGGACCATGACGACCAAAGAAGAGTATGGGTTGGTACTAGGATGAATGATACCAATAGCTAAGAACAACGATACAATATTTTTAATTTCATATATTATTTTGTTCAAAAGTAGGACAATATGATCACACATTGTATGGGAGGATACGATGAAGCAATGAGATGCTATGATCATGCTCTCTCATTTGTAATTCCAATAAATCCATGGTGATATGACATAATCTTATTATCCATTCACACCGAGAACAATATCACGCCCACCCATTTCAATGGAAAACATGTTAGTTTTCCGGGAGTAATCACCCATTTGAAGCATCACATTTTCACAAATTCCACCATATTTCATAGATCTCCCATCAATAATCATTATCTAAAATTTCTTAGTAACAATGATTTCAATTGGTTTCTTGGGAAACTCAATGATGAATGAAATATGGGTGGTTCTGCCATTAATCAAGATAATGAATTTTCTCTTCTTGATATAGCCAACCATGTTTAACATTAATGAGGAGAATAAATACTAGTCAAATAATTAAGGGAGATATAGGGTTATTCACAGGGTTAGGAAGAAAAACTTCCTCAATGATGGGAGGGGATTCCTTTTGAGTTCTTCCATCAAGTTCATCATCATAAATGTCCTCAAATATGTCCACAAATAATTGATGTTCCTTACATCTATGCTCAAGAGAATATTTTTCATTACAATTGTAGCATAGAACCTTAAGTTGATGTTCCTCCATTTTGTCCTATGCCAACTTATGGACCTTGAAAGGTGGAAGAGGTTGTTGAAGAGTTACCATAGTTGGGGAAAGGAAATGAAATAAAGTTGGGGATTTTGGACTGAGCATAGGATATAACACAGGCATGACAATAAATATTATTGTCCTCCAACCAAGTAGTAGGGTGGTTCACCTCTAAGTGGGATTTAATTTCCTCTTTAAGACCACTAATAAGGAATGGCTTAAAAAATAATCAATTAATTTTTATGAAAAAACAAATGAACTTTGATGACTCCTATAATGAATTTCATTAGGTAATAAAATATTACATTAAGGGAAAATTAGTGCTTCATTTGATCGATTAAACCAACCAATTGGATCTGACCCGCAAAACTTGTTTAGAATTACTTCAGAAAAATGAGGCGTCATACTATTGGAAGGGTCGGAAAATGAGAAGTGATTCTTGGTTTCCATTTTGCTAACTAATTGGGTGAGAGAATCAACCATTTTTTGTATGTCCTCTATAGTTTACATGTTATGAGTGTTTATCATGGGACCATTAGGTCCATCAAAGAGGTTAGTGATGATTTATCCCAACACAATCAATGACCTAAGAGGATTTCCTTGTGAAGGTCCATAAGCAATGGTACTAGCGAGTCCACAAAAAAATAATTTATTTCAGAGTGAAACCATGATGATCAAATTACTCCTTGTTGAGTATCATTACATGGTTTTTAATGCTCCATTAATGGTTGGTGTCAGTCATTTTTGAGTCTAGAAACCCTCCCACACCGTCAATGCATGCATCTAGTCTAACCATGCCAAATTTCAGTCCAAGCCAACACATGTTTAAAAAATTTCAACGTTGGCCCCATGTATCACATAATTTAATTTATAGGTATGGTTTCTGATGCTACAATGGTGAGTGTCATTCATTCGAGTCTTGAAACCCTCTCACACCGTCAATGCATGCGTCTAATATCAGACTTCTGACTTCAAAAGAATCCGACGAGATCGCTAAACCACCGACGATGAACACCGTTGGTTTTTCTAGGTAATAGTTGTGTCGGATATCATATAACGATGATGATCATGATGATGACGACGATGATGAAGATGACGATGATGATGAAGACGATCGATGATGATGATGATGATGACGATGATGATGAAGACGATCAATGATGACGATGATGATGCCGATGATGATGAAGACGATCGATGATGACGATGATGATGAAGATATTGCTGATGATGATGAGGAAGATGATGATGATGATGATGGTGAGGATGATGACGATGATGCTGATCACAATGATGATGATGATGGTGGTCGTGATGACGACGATAAACATGATGCTGTTGATGATGATGATGATGACAATGATGAAGATGATGATCAAGAAGAAAAAGATGATGATGATGAAGATGATCACGATGGCGACGACGACGACGACGACGATGATGATGTTTGAGTCTTGATAATTGTGCATTTCCTTACTAAGCTTCTCTCTGTTTCAAGAATAATTTAATATTCTCTACTAAACAGGGCCAACCACGTGAAGGTGGAAGCTCTTATGGCCCCTCCCCCCCCTCACATCACTCTCAATTCCCCATAACCCGACAAAAATATCTATGTACACTAGAAACTTTAAATGTGTTTTTTGACATACTCTAAAACAAGCAATGTTTCTAATTATATCATATAGGAAAATGGAAACTCACTACGAAACAATTAATTTATTATTACTGCATACCTCGTAAACTTCAATGGTATTCATCGTCTTCTTCATCTGGGTCATCGTCTGTACTATCATCCGATGATCCAGATTCAACATTGTAAGGATTTGCCATATCATCCTCGTCGTCGATGTCAGTTACGATCAACATGTCATCGTTGATATCATCTTCATAGACATTGTCTGATAGTACATCATCTGATTCAATAAGTTCTTCGACATCTTCTCCTGGACCATGATCATCTAACTCATGTTGATTATTATCATCTTCTGCGGCATCTTCTTCTTCGAGAACGTCTTCATTACCTTCATCAACGTTATACTTTACTGGCCTTCCCCTTGGATCGTGTCTCACAGTAAATGACCAACCCGCTCTACCTGGAACCTCAGAGTAAAATACCTGTTCACATTGGGTTGGAAGAACATAGGGCTCCGTTCGTGGCTCAAACAACCTTGTATTTACCATGGTAAAACCATTATCATGTTCAATAATTGTTCTATCGGGATCACGTTGATTCAATTGACACCTGTACCATTTGAAAACGAACAGAAATACCTTGAAGGAGTTAAAGTCACACTGAAGAATGTCTTCCAGATACCCATAGTATCAATTTTCAGATAGTTCTGGATGTCTGTCACTTCTAGAAGAAACATTGGTCACCTCAAAGACTGCAGATATCCCACAATCAGATGTTTTCTTTGTTTCATCCAACTTTTTGATGCGATATCTAAATCCATTGCACCACATAGCCTTATGGTGTTTTACCTAGTACAACAAGCCATACAGGAAAAGATTACATAATGATCACACCATATTTATGATAAAGTAGTGCATGTTTATTATAATGCCATAAAAGGAAAATAACCAGGGAGATGTACAATGACAATATTTAAAAAAATAAATAAATAGTGTCGTTGATTAATATGCTTACCTGCTTATCTTTTAAACCTCTTGCTAAATCGATTTCCCTTTGTGTTACATTGGTGTCTCCATTGCGATGTGCAGCTTTAACCAATGAAGCGACACCTTCCCATGATATTCCATGACTAGATTGTTCACATTTTTTGATCCATACATTCATCCAGTCAATATTGTTTGCGATGTATAAATGAATCGCACACCACTCTCGACCAACTGTTTGATGACAATAAAATTAAAATTCAATGAAAATTTATATTAGTCACTTAAAAAAGTATATAATTACACTATAAAATGATGCAAAATACTAAATAAAAAAATATAATATATATGTATGATATATAAACATAAAAATCACCAGTGAAATGTGTTATATTACCTTTCACCTTCCTAGATCTACCTTTCCCCTTCGGGTACTCCCCTTCGAAATCGTTTTTGGAGTCTGGATCACAAATGCGATGTAAATTGAGCTTTGACGCCAATATAGGAACATATTCACTAATGTACAACATGTTTTGGTATACCATATATCCCTCCATCATAGAACCCTCAACATATGCTCATTGTCTAACCAAACCCTTCATAAATTTCAAGTGCCTCTCAACCATCCACATGGACCTTGAGTGCGCAAGTCCACACAGTTCAATCTCCTCAACTTGGTGTATGAGGTAGTGTTCCTGTGCATTGAAAAATGCTGAAGGTAGATGCTTATGCATTTCACACATGAGACGAGGAATTTCTCTCCTCCAATACTTTATGTCTTCTTTATGGAATTCTTTAGATGACAACCATCTACAAGTGACATGAAAACCGGCCAATCAAGAGATTAAAGAAAAAAGTCATTATATTACGTAACATGAAGTAGAGAATGAAAATCAAATTAAGAATAAGTTCTATGTTGAATTAAACAAACAGTAAGCACATGGAAAAATCACCACTTACCTCATGTATTTCCCAAGACTATATATTATTTGCTTGACATTGTTGTCAAAGTTGTCCGGGATAGAGAGAGGTAGAACATACTGTAACAATAATATACAAATAGTTTTAGTATATCAAAAAAGAGTACTAGAAAAAGAAAAAAAATTATTATTAAATGCATACCATATTAATTATTACCTTCGTGAAGACATGCCAATCGTGTGTTTTCACCCCCGTGAAATCACCTTTCTTTGTTATGATATTCTTCATGTTCACACAAAATCCGGTGGGAAATTTAATTTTTCGAATGACTTCTTTTACAACATTACTTTGCTGGTCCGTTAACATCCATGGAAGTGAGTTTATATTAATTTGCTCTCCATTGCTATGAAATTGAATGACGTCTTTCATTGCATGGTTGTTATCTTGAATGTCTTTGCAAATTTTGACAATTTTTTCTTTGTCACTCCTTCCATCCAATATTCGCCATAATGTTTCAGTCACATTCTTTCCGATATGCATTGTATCAAATAGATGAGCAATTTGTAGGTGCTCATAATAGGGCAACCTACTAAATTGTCTAGGATAACTTTTCATTCCTCGTGGAAGCCCATTAATGCCTTCATGATGATCACATGAACGACAATGATGAAATTAGATATTAAATCAATGTCAATTACACTAAACAACACACAATATAATAAAATACAATATGATCATATACAATGATTGATTATGCGTACCTTGACGATTTCTATTATATTGCAACTTCCATAGCTGAGGTGTCATTCTCTTTGGTTTTAATGCAGTCTCTTGCTTGCCATTGAAAAGATGTTTTTCGGTAGTTCGATACCTGTGATTCTTGGAGAGGAAGTGCCTATACTCATCAAACACCTCCTTTCGTAAGCTTTTTGAACGATGAGATTTGATCTTAGGACCACAAACTGGACATTCAAATTTCCCCTTTGTCTGAAGACCTAAATAAAAAGATGGAATATCAATATTAATGTCTATTATAATTATATAAAAAATGATTGGATTATTTAGAAAAACATGCATGCGTATTATATTAACTAGTAGTTCGTAAAATTAAATGCAACTAAAGTGGAACTTATAATTACATACCACAGAAATGGGTTAACCCTGGGGCATCATGTATTGTCCATACAAGCATTGCATGGAATTGGAATTGCCTTTGTCGTATTGGTCTAGATAAGCCATACATAGTGATGCCATTCCATAACTTCAGTAGCTCGTCAATAAGAGGTTCGATATATACATTCATATCTTTGACTTGGTACTTGCCTGATTGATTTGAACATATAAAATAAATATTCTGATTATGAGATGTACCATTTAGATATATAAACCATATTTCACAATAGAAAAACTTTAAATATATATATAACATTATGAGACAAAAAACGACAAATGAGAATATACCACTACAATAAAAAAAAAACTGTAGTGTTCGTACCTGGAGAAATCATCGACAACATTATGTGCTTCCTCTTTATTGTCAACCATGGAGGAATGTTGTTGTTGATAACAAAAATAGGCCACACCGAGTAAACAGATCTCATCTCTGCAAAAGGATTGACACCATCTACTGCCAAAGAAATCCTAAGATTACGAGGTTCGTCTTTAAAGTGAGGCCATTTTTCCTCCATATCTCTAAATACAGACCCATTTGCAGGCATCCGAATAAGGTCGTCTTGACTTCTGTTCCATGCATGGTAATCCATAAACTGCGCTATGTTTTTGCACATGAACAGTCGTTGCAAACGGGGAATAATGGGAATATAACGTAGAACCTTGCGAGGCACCTTTTTAGTTATGTGATCTGTGCGATATCTACTGATATGACATTCAGGACATTCTGTTGCAAATTCATGCTGGTTGTAATAAAGAACATGATCATCGGGGCATGCATGAATTGCTTCATACTGCATTCCAATTTCTTTCATGATGGCAGATAAATCTCGATATGTGCGAGGTAAAATATTTGAAGGTGGTAACAAATATTCACCTATCATGCTACATCAAATTAAAATAAAAATCTAGTTAATATAATATAGAAATAATATTAATGAAACAAATTTCATCCGTAGTAATTTGACTTATAAATGAATTAACAATAAAATACATGACAATCATATATATTTTGTGATGGAATATATTACATACCTTAACATCCGTGTGATTGATATGTTTGAAAGACCATTCATAACCTTCAAGTTCATTACCAACAATATAGCAGACAGAAGATTTGTCTTGGAGCCGTCATAAAGGGGTTCATATGCCTTGTCAAGAAGAGATATATCATGAATATCATCAAAATGTTCATCATTTTCATGATCATCATCATCATCCATTCCAACATTAAATGAATCATGGATCAAAGTATTTGTAACATCATCTTCAACTATGTTATCAATATGATCATCTTCTTCAATGTGATCATTAACTTGTTCTCCATTAATATTCATAGCTCCATGTTCCTCCGGTACTTGTTCTGGAAGCACTTGCTGATCCGGACGATATGCCGTAGGATGTCTTTCCTTTATAATTACATGAAACAATCAATAGATAAAAGTTAATATAAGAAATTCAAACGCAAAATGTAAAAATTTATGTGATACATTAAAAATTTAACAAATTTTGTACTGTTGGGATGAAAAGAACAACGACCAATTGTACTGTTGGTAAAAAATAAGAAATATTATAATAATACATAAATTTACAAAAGCAATCAAAATAAAAACATATATAGTGCAAAACTTACAAATGGATGGTATTCATGTCCCCCCTCGGCGTGCCCATGCTCCCTACAATGTTTTGTGGTTGTTGTGATCAAAATTCTTCTCCTCTTAAAGCCTCTGCATTGATTACATGGATAATAGCATTTACCATCACCCATTCTTTCAACTCCTTCCCACAATCTAGCAAGCAATTGTCGATTTTGTTTGTCTGGATCAGGAATATTCGTAGTTGACATTTTCTCCTAAAGAGCTTAAATGAAGATTATTGATCTTAGAAAATGAAGATCTAGAGTACTTTGCTCACTTGAATAACAAAAACAACGAAAAACAATCCGCCGAACCAAAAAAACATCCGCAAACCGTCACTGGTATGGCAAACATGTCAGAATGTTTTGATATCTATAAATTTTAAAAGTAAAAAAGTCAAACCTATGTCGGATATCCAACGACACTAATCTAGTTACCATTGGGAAAAAATCCGTCAGATATCCGACCTCTTCGGGATCGAAATGGAGTCGGTTATCCGACATCCAAAGGGTCGGATACTCGAATAGGAGTTGGATATTCACAGAGCCGTCGGATAGCCTATGAGCCTTGTCAGATATTCAAAAGTACGTCGGATATCCGATGGACACCTCTCAAAATTTATAAAAAAAAACAAAAAAAAGTAATTTTGAAAGAAAAATCCGACGACACAGTCCATTTCGTCGGTTTTGCTTGTTGGATTTTGGGTTCAAATCTACTAGTGAATCCGCCGAAGATTTCCATTTAAAATGCCCCTCCAAAGGAACATGACAAGCTTGCTGGAGATCGAATATGTTTAGAGCATGCAGCTTATGAATAAGAGCATCACTGAGGCGGAAATTCTCACCAATACCAGCTATGGGGTCGATGCCAACAAAAATTTGGGTTCCCCTGCCAACTTTCCAACAGATGCCGGAGTTGATGATATGGAAAGATCTCTTAAAACTATTCCAAATTAAGGATCCATGGTTTGTCCAATTTCCAGCTCTGAGCCAGAGAGGGAATGGGAGTCTATTCATATACTTAGCTTTAATCACCCGATTCCATAGCCCCGGGACCAGAAAAATTCTCCAACAGGATTTGGCCACTAATGCTAAATTGAAACATTTTATGTCTTTAATGCCCCATCCGTTCCAAACCTTTGGTCTGGCAATCATTTCCCAAGAGGCTAAGTGCAATTTTCCCGTTACACCAGCACTGTTCCACAGAAAATCCGTGAATAGCCTTCGAAGAACCCGTAAGATAGAAGCAGGAACAAGAAACAAAGAAAGCCAGAAGACTGGAATACTTTGTAGCACAGAACAAACAAGAGTGTACCTACCTCCCAAAGAAAGGTATTTGAAACCCCAACCTGAAATCCTCCTTTGAACTTTCTTTATAAGCCATTCCCAGTCAGCCTTCCGAAGATCATTTGGTTTAATAAAATAACCCAGATATTTGAAACCAGCACATAAATTCTTACATTGGAAGGGAAGAATACTACTAATCCGATCCAGTATAGAGGGATCAACACAATTGTATAGCAAGACCGACCTTTGAGGGCTAATTTCTAGCCCTGCTGCATTACAGAAGCACATCGAAAGGTCCTTGAAATGCTGCCATTCCACCAAGGTTCCAATACCGAAGAACAAAACGTCATCTACGAAAAGCAAATGAGAGAGGTGCATGGCAGGAGCAACCTTAATACCATGAATAAGTCCCTTGCGCCAAGCATCAGATAACAGAAGACTTAAGCCTTCAATGACAAGAATGAAAATATAGGGTGACAAAGGACAACCCTGTCGTAACCCACGATCCCCTCCAAAAGAAACAGATGGTGAACCATTTACCAGGACCGAATAGTTAGCGGTCGAAACACAAGACATTATCCAATTCACCAGGTCAAGAGCCATACCAATTTGAAGTAGAATAAACCTGATAAAGGTCCAATCCAGCCTATCATAAGCTTTAACCAGGTCTACTTTCATCACCAAAGTTGACAAATGTTTCTGTTTGATGGAATGAATACCTTCCTGAGCGATCCCCACCGCATCCAATAATTGCCTATTCTGTAAAAAACTAAACTGCTCATCTGATATGCCAACAGCTAAAAAAGGCTTAATCCTTTCAGCTATAACTTTTGACATAACCTTATACAGGAGATTACATAGCGAGATGGGATGGAAATCACCAAATCCCGCAGGCTTATCCACCTTGGGAATTAAAGTAAGATAAGTAGAGTTGAGAGCTGCCGGAACAGACACTCTTGTTCGGGAAACTTCCACCGCTGCCGTGATCTCCTTCCCAAGAAGGGGAAAGAAATGGAGGAACAATTCGACGGTCCATCCGTCAGGGCCAGGTGATTTATCTTTTGAAAAACACTTCAACGTATTCAAAACTTTAGCTTCATTGACCGGCCTTCCAATAACTTGATTGGCTTCCTCATCAAACATCCGAGGAAATAACTGAATAATTCTAAGCTGGTCCTCTAGGTTTCTAGAGGAGTCAAGACTATAAATACCTTTGAAATGCTGAACCGCTGCGTCACATAGCTGAGTTTGATAAAAAAGGCTCTGACCCTGCTCATCAGCCACCTCCAAGACGGAATTCATAACCCTACGATGATTGGCGAAACGATGAAATAATTTAGTATTGGAATCACCGGCCTTAATCCAAATCGCCCGGCTTTTTTGCCTCCAAGTTTACTCTTGAATACTTAGAAAATGAGCTTTCTCCAATTGTAACAAATGAAGATGACTGATAACATCCGGATTAAAAGACGAGGCATCCACCTCAATAGATACACCTTGTAAGTCCCTATCAATCTCGGCTAGTCTTTTAACGTTATCATCTTTCTTTTTATTTTCCCAAACGCATACCTCCTTCCTGAGATAATCTAGTTTTCAAGTAAGAACAGTAAGAGGGGATCCTTCAAAATGCCCATCACAATGTGCCCAGACAGAGTTTACCAATGAATTGAAATCTTCATCCCCCAGCCAAATGGGGTTAAATTTGAACTGTTATAACCCTATCCTTGCATCAAAATCCAGTTACAGAGATACAGTCTTATGGTCAAAGAAGCTGGTAGAAAACGTCCAGGTTCTATACCTGCCAACCGCCGAGCAAAGGTCCTCAGCCAAAAGAAATCGATCAAGGCGTTTGGATATGCCATCCCTACCGGCCATTTGACCATGTAGAAACTAGCTTTGGCGGAACCACATCCACCACATTAGCCCTATCAAATAAATCAGTAAAATAATTCATGAGAGGGTCCAAAGATCTGCTAGACCCCCATACCTCAGCCTCTGACAGAGTCAAATTTAGGTCACCTCCCAGAATGAGGCCTGAGTCATGTAAAAGACCATCGACAAAGACACGGTCCAAAAAAATACGGTGATTCATGTAAGGAGCATACACATTAAGAAGACGAACCGACCTAGCAAGTCCCCGTAGGTTACCCACCAAGAGGATACCTGCACAAGAGTGGAATGTCCTTAGGTTAGCAACCTCAGGATTCCAGGCCGTGAGTAAACCCCCAGAAAGTCCTGAAGAATCCATAGCCGAGGCCCTCCACCCAGGTTTCAGACGTAGGAAAAACTATAAGGCATCAGCCGCCAATAACATGGTCTCCTGAAGGAAAAGGATAGCAGGTTTGTAGGTGTCCAAAAAAGACTTCAATGCAGCACGTTTGGGCCCGCTGCATAGGTGTCCAACATTAAAAGTTGTAATTAACATGGAGGAACATGGACAGTGGCCTCACAATATCTAAGGGACGAAACACAGGAAGGTATAAAATAGTCATACAGAGGCTGAACAGCCTCACTACCAATACTAAGAGAGTTAAATAGAGACTCGGAACTGACAGACAGAGGGTCACCCAAATGGGAAAGATGTTTCTTGGAACGGTGAGGTTTTCTAATAGTGACATTTCCCTTCATAATAGAGGAAATAGGAAGTACACCTTCCTCCCCAAGGTCACTAGCAGAGAAAATTGGCAGAGGTTGCAAAGAAGTAAGGGTCGAGCCCAGAGGATGGCTGTCAGTAGGGGAGTCCCCATCCAGATCCTGCACAGAGGAGGGAGAGAGAGCAATCCCTAGTGAACTGGGATTAATGGGAGAAGTCACAGGTACCGGGCTGGGGGAACCAATCCCTCCATCCCCAGTATGAGGAGAAATCACTAGAGGAGGCATAGAGCCGAAAGAAAGAGTATTGCTGTGCACAGGGGGCAAAAACAAGGACAAAGCTTCGGAAATATCCTTCGGAGAGATAAACTTACCGATAGTAGGAAGCAGCTTTTGAAAAATACCAAGAGAATCGAGTGCCGAGGCAGGATCCAGTGGAACCTGGCAATGTAATAAATCCTCGCCAACATCTTGCAGAGACGGAGCACTGGAAGACTGCCTCTTAGGAGTGGAGTGTCTATGAGAGCAGTAATCCCGGGAGTGGCCAAGGCCTTTGCATTTGAAACACCGAAAGGGGAACTTCCAGTAGTCTAGCAACTGGATGAAAGAGCCACCCTCCCAGACAATTTCCATCTCGACAGGGAGCCCTTCAAGGCAGTCTAAATCAACCAACATCCTTGGTGAGTTACGTTCCGAACTGACAAGGGTTTCTTCTTCCAGCAGGATTAGCCGTCCAATAGTTTTCGCAACCTTAGTGAAACCCTTGAAATTCCAGCATTGAAGAGGAAAGTTGGGTAAGATTACCCAAAGATGCCTTCTTTTCAAAACCTCCTTCTTGGGGTCAAACACTGCATGCCAACGGTCGAGGACTAGGGAGCCCATGCCTAGAACCCAGTAGCGGGACTCGACAGCCAATCTATCTTCTTCAGAGAGAAACAAGAAAAGTAACCAGCCGTTGGAGAGCATTAGAACACGGGGAATATTGGTAATCACATCTTTCCACTTATGACGCACCCATGAAAGGATATCAACCTTGGATGGCTTGATACACTCGAACTTTCCTATAAGGGCTTGCTTACTCAATGCCGATACCATGTCAAAGGTTACGTCTTTATCGAGCACACACAGGGGACGACCCTTTCGAGCCTTTTTGAACTGGACAAATGAAGAAATCGTCGACGACAAGGGTAAGAACTCCCCAGCAGAGTTAGCCGGTGAGCCTTTCTCTCAAAAAGAAGCCCTGGCCACATCCCGCGGGATAGTGAGGAGCTGGTTGACCGGCCAGGAATCGACCACCACCGCCACCTGAGGGTTGGTCCGAAATAAAGGCTGCCGAGAAACACCCAAGGCAAGAGAGGCCCCATTATCCACATAAAGCATTCCATCATGACCCATTAGTCCCCAGAAAGCCAAATTCAATGGAAAAGACGGACAGGAGAACACCAAGTACAAGACATCAACCCAAAAAAGACTAACGGACCCAAACAACAAACCCAGAAAAAAGAAAAGAAAAGATGGCTGGTCCTGGAATTAAAAAATAATTCCCACTGTATTATACTGGTTGGTACTGGGTTTGTCTGGAAGGACAAACTTGACTCCAGTCCCAGGCATTAGCCACCTAACCAAAAGACAAGAACTGCAACAATATTAAAATAAACCACAGCAGGTAGCCAACATACTTCGATAAAAATGTAGGTTATAGTCAGTAGCAAGTTGAGTGACAGGGCTTCACAGAACTAAAAAAAACGAAGACAACAGACAGCGAGAAGCCCTGTAACAGCTAGGGTTTTCACCATGAGATCCCTGTAACATAACATACCATTCAAAGTGTATCTGGTAGTCAAACTGCCGATGACAATGATATTTCATATTGATTTTAGAGGGACCTAAAATGTATTGAGTTGGGGGGATATGTTGAGTGTGTGAAATGTATTTATCTTGTCCTTCATTTCCTTACCTTTTTGTCATTATTAATTACCTTTTTGCAATCTAGTTACCTGTTTTGAGGACATTGGCACAAAATTTGGCATTTGTATTCTTTAACCTTGTATCCCATGTTTAAATAGGTTTTGGATGTAAAATATGTTGAATATTGTAACTTCTAAGAATATTATATTTGTACTTTATTATTCCAGAGATGTTTCATCCCTCCGAGGTGATCCTATTATGTATCCGGAGATGTTTATTCCTCCGATGAATTGTGGTAACTAGGGTTATTAGATCCACCATGTGGGGGTCGGCCCTGAGTTAATTAATTATGGGTTATTAGACTTCATTGGGAGAGGTCGGCCCCATATGGAAAATAGTCAGTCAGGAAACTAGTATAAGTAGAGGAGAATGCTCCTCACTTATCTCACACTTGCTCAGCTCAGAAAGTAGCGCACTTGTGTCTGAGAGGTCTGCATAGGAGGTAGAGAAGGAGGTCAAGTCTTGGAGCACATCTTGTATTTTGGTTGATCATCTTTTTTAGGAAAGCTTTGCTGGGTTTTCTACCCCATGAGGGTTTCCCAGGGTAAAATCTCTGTCTATCTTGTGATTATGTTTTTTTCAGTGATCTTGATAGTCAAATTAGTTTAAACTTAACATGGTATCAGAGCTAGCCTAAATAGAACATCTTTCACAAGGCAAAATTATCTTTCTCTCTCTCTCTCTCCCAAAATTAGGGTTTCTGCAAAATTTAGTATTTTTGGATTCTGGTTGCATCGCTGAATAGCCCTTCTCAAAATCAACGTTTTGAGCCCTAGATCGAGATTTTTGGTTGGGTAAAACTTCGAGAAAGTCAAACCCTAGTTTTACCAAAAGTGTGACAAACCAGAAATTCTATTGCAGATCCGGAAAGCAAAAAACACATCTCTTGGTAAGTGTTACTCTATCTTTCTGAAACTCCAATCCCTTGGACTCCCCCAAGAGAAGATGGATCCAAGCACTAAGCTTGAAGACAAGTTAGAAGGTATAGAGAATTTCTGGGCATGGAAATACATAATTGGTCTCATTCTTGAAGAGAATGATCTTGCTCAATATATCAAGGATGAAGTTGTAGAACCCACTGAAGATGAAGCCAAAGAAAAGCATAGAAAGGATCGAATTAGAGAAAAGAGAATCATTGCTGATTCTATCAAGGACCACTTGATTCCCCAAGTGGCATCCAAGAAGACCCCAAAGGAAATGTATGATGCCCTAGGAAGAATGTATGAAGGGAGGAACATCAATAGGAAGATGAACCTAAGAACTTAGTTGAAGAGTACCAAGATGAACAAGGGAGAATCCATTCAAGACTACTTCACAAGGGTTTCCCAAATCAAGGAACAACTAGATGCCATTGGAGATACCCTTGATGAAAATGAACTTGTAATGACTGCTCTAAATGGTCTCACTAGACCTTGGGAGTCATTCATACAAACTCTGTGTGCCGGAAAAGAAAGTATGAAGTTTGATACAGTATGGGAGGATTGTGTTCAAGAAGAAGCTAGGGTAGCTAATAGGGAAGCCCTTCTCAAGGAGGATGACCAAGCCTTGGCTACTCACACCAAAGGAAGAAGAAAGGGTCACTTCAAGAAAGTTGACCACAAAGGGTCTCAACCTTTCCATAGATTTAAAAGGGGAGGAGGACCAAAACCAGGAGGAGATCTCTCCTCAGTCCAATGTTATAATTGTCTTAAACTAGGACACATTGCCAGATTTTGTACTTCTCAAAAGAAGAAGTTTGTTCACAAAAGACATCATGCACATATGGTAGAAGATGATAGTGGAGAAGAAGAAGAAGAAGAAGAAGAAGAAGAAAGGCCTCGAAAGAAAAGATCTAAAGTAAAGAAAGAAGATCCAGAAGAATATTTCCTATTTTCTGCACTCTCTGGATCTGTGTCTCCTGGAGAAGATACATGGCTCATTGATAGTGGTGCTTCAAAGCACATGACAGGTCAAAAGAAAACTCTCTGAAGACTTGAAGAAAAGTCTTCTCCACAAAAGGTATCTCTAGGAGATGATTATCAATATCCCATCAAGGGAATTGGTGAAGCAAGCTACAAGCTTGATTCTGGAACACCTTTAAAGATGAAAGAAATTTTATATGTACCAGGTTTAAAGAAGAACCTACTTTCCATCTCAGCTCTAGATAAGAAAGGCTTTAGAATTGCATTTATTGATGGACAAGTACTTATGTGGCCCAAAGAAAAATCAATTGAGGATGCAATTGTTATTGGTGAAGAAGAAGGAGGTTTTTACAAACTCAAGGGTCACCCAGAAGTTGCTCTTGTCCATGAAACCACTAGCCCCAGTGAGATATGGCATAGAAGGCTTGCTCACATTAACTACAAAGCCCTACCCTATGTGAGCAAGGTGGTCATAGGATTACCAGACTTGAAGGTTGATCATAATGGCACATGCAAAGGATGTGAAAAAGGGAAGAATGTCAAGAACCCATTTCCAAAGAGTGAAACAAAGACTAAGAACATTCTGGAGTTAATACATTCAAATGTATGTGGACCAATGCCCACCACATCCCTAAGTGGGTTTGAATACTATCTCACATTCATTGATGATTATTCAAGGATGACTTGGATATACTTTCTAAAAGGAAAGAATGAAGTCTTTGGAAAATTCAAAGAGTTCAAGGCCTTAATAGAAAATCACTCAGAAAAGAAAATCAAGATTTTGAGAACAGATAATGGCGGAGAATATACTTCAAAGGAATTTGAAGACTTTTGTAAAGAAGCTGGAATCAAGAGGGAACTAACCACTCCCTACAATCCCCAACAAAGTGGGGTTGTTGAAAGAAAGAATAGAACCATCATGGAAGCTGTAAAGACTATGATACATGACCAAGATCTATCCATGTATCTATGGGATGAAGCAGCTAGGACAACAGTCTATGTACAAAATAGACTATCCCATAGTGCTCTTGAATTCAAGACTCTAGAAGAAGTGTTCACAGGAAAGAAGCCTGAGGTAAGTCATCTCAAAATATTTGGATGTTCAGTGTACATTCACATTCCAAAAGAAAAGAGAACCAAGTTGGATCCTTCTGGTAAGAAGGGAATATTTGTTGGATATTGTGAATCATCTAAAGCTTTCAGAATTTACATACCAGGTTTTCATCATATGGAAATAAGTAGAGATGTGACATTTGATGAAGAAGCAGCTCTCAAGAAATCTAGGAAGTGCCAACTTGAAGAAGTATATGAAGAAGATACACCTTCTAGAGTTATAGAGGCTATGCCCATCCCTAAAGATGATTCACCTAAAGATCATGACATGTTGGAACCACAAGAACCCCCCATTACAAGCTTATCTAAGAAAAGAAGGCCCGCATGGGCTAGAGACATTATTCAAGGAGCTGAAAAATATGGAGCTCCTAAAGGCTCCATAAGAGAAAGAAAGAAACCAAAGCTATTATCCAACTATGTGGCTTTGATGTGTGACCTTGTGGATCAACAACCTACTAGCTATGAAGAGGTAGTTCAGAAGAAAGAGTGGGTAGAAGCAATGACAGAAGAATACCAATCAATAATGAAAAATGATGTTTGGGATATAATTCCCAAACCAAAAGACAAAAGTGTGGTATCTTCCAAATGGATATTCAGGATAAAACATGCTGTAGATGGTAGCATTGAAAAATATAAAGCAAGATTTGTAGCCAGAGGATTCTCTCTGAAAGAGGGAATTGACTATGAAGAAACATTTTCACCAGTTGCTAGGTACACTTCAATTAGAACTACCATGGCACTTGCATCTATGATGAAATGGAAATTACACCAAATGGATGTTAAGACAACTTTCCTGAATGGTGTGATTGAAGAATAAGTGTACATAGAACAACCACAAGGGTTTGAGGTTAAAGATGGGAGAACACATGTATGCAAGCTGAAAAAGGCCTTATATGGATTGAAGCAACCTCCCAGAGCTTGGTACGGGAGGATTGAAAATTTCTTAACAAGCATGGGCTTTACCAAGAGTAAAGCTGACCCTAATCTTTATCTCAAAGTGATGGATGATGAACTTGTTATACTATTGTTATATGTAGATGATCTGTTTCTGACTGGAAATGAGAAACAAATTATCGAATTCAAAAAGAATCTTTCTTCAGAATTCGAGATGAAAGATCTCGGATTAATGCACTACTTCCTAGGTCTAGAAGTATGGCAAGAACCAAAAGGAATCTTTCTAAATCAAGGTAAGTATGCTGTGGAGATTCTGAAAAGATTCGATATGTTGGAGTGTAAAGCCATGGCCACTCCCATGGACTCCAACTTGAAGTTATTAGTTGATGACTCTTCAGAATTAGTAGATGTGACTCTATATAGACAAATCATTGGGTCACTGATGTATTTAACAAATACCAGACCAGTCATATGCTTTGTTGTAAATACCTTGAGTCAATATCTAGTAGAACCTAGAAAGGTTCACTTAATAGCTGCAAAGCATGTGATGCGGTATCTAAAAGGTACTTTAGATTTTGGTCTATATTATCTTGGAAGTCATGAACTCATATTATATGGTTACTCAGATTCCGATTGGGAAGGAAGTGTTTCAGATAGGAAAAGTACATCAGGTGGATGTTATGGTCTTGGATATGCCATGATCTCATGGTTCAACAAGAAACAATCTGGTGTGGCCCTCAGTACTGCTGAAGTAGAATATATAGCTGCCTGCTCTGCTAGTTGTGAAGTAGTGTGGCTTCGGAAACTATTATCTTGAGTGTTTGACTTAGAGATGGATCCCACTGTGATCATGTGTGACAATCAAAGTTGTATTAAGATGACAGAAAATCTAGTATTCCACGATAAGTCAAAACACATAGAGATCCGATATTTTTATATATGAGATATGGTGCAGAGAGGAGCTATTAAGCTTGAGTATGTGAGCACTGAGGAACAAATTGCTGATTTACTGACCAAACCTCTGTCTCGAGTGAAATTTGAGTATTTCCGAGACAAGCTTGGTGTAGTTCAAAAGGACCCTCCTCGAAAGGGGGAGTGATATAGTCACTAATGATGAGATTTCCCACATTGACAGCAAGGTCGATGATGAGGATACCTATTTATTACACCTAGACATTTATATGTATACTTAGGATACTTATATTTAGGATACCTATACTTAGAATACTTATATTACTTGTATTTCTGATTTATGCACTTGTATTACTGATATATATACATGTAGTGATGTATTGATGATAATACTTGTATTGTTACTGTACTGATGTATTGATGAGGATACTTGTATTGATGATATGTGTACATGTATTGATTGATGTACTTGTATGGATGAGGATACTTGTACTTATATTGATGAGGATAAGTGGGGATTGGATCATCCCTGGAATTCAGTCCTAAAGTGAGCCGTAGACACATGTCTTCGAAAATGAAGTCCTTAGTGGACAAGTGGGGATTGGATCATCCTCGGAATTCAGTCCTAAAGTGAGCCGTAGACACATGTCTTCGAAAATGAAGTCCTTAGTGGACAAGTGGGGATTGGATCATCCCTGGACTTCATCCCTAAAGTGAGCTGTAGACACATGTCTTTGAAAATGAAGTCCTTAGTGGACAAGTGGGGATTGGATCATCCTTGGACTTCAGTCCTAAAGTGAGGCGTAGAAACATGTCTTCGAAAATGAAGTCCCTAGTGGACATGATGGGATTGGATCGTCCCTGGATTTATGGTCCCTTGAATTGAGCCGTAGACATGATGTCTCCGAGAATGAAGTCCCTCGTGGACAGGATGGGATTGGATTGTCCCTGGATTTATGGTCCCTTGAATTGAGCCGTAGACAGAGGTCTCCGAGAATTGATTAATGGGATTGGATCATCCCTGGATTTATGGTCCCTTGAATTGAGCCGTAGACAAAGGTCTCCGAGCATTGGTTCATAGGACTGGATGGTCCCTGGACCTCGGTTCAAAAGGTACATAATAGGACTGGATCGTCCCTGGACCTCAATCCAAAAAGGTACGTGATTAAGATTGATCATCCTAGAACTCGATCTAGATTGCATCATCCATGGACCTATGTCCTAAAGAGAGCAATATTGATCATCCTATAATATGATCGTGTGATGATGATGCTGATGATTGTGTGATGACGATGCTGATGATCATGTGATGACGCTGATGATCATGTGATGATGATGCTGATGATCGTGTGATGATGATGCTGATGATCGTGTGATGACAATGATGACAACGATGTTGATGATCGTGTGATGACAATGCTGATGATCGTGTGATGACGATGCTGATGATCATGTGATGACGATGTTGATGATCGTGTGATGATGATGATGATGACGACGATGCTGATGATCGTGTGATGACGATGCCGATGATTGTGTGATGACGATGCTGATGATCATGTGATGACAATGCTGATGATCATGTGATGACGATGCTGATGATCATGTGATGACGATGATGATGACGATGCTGATGATTGTGTGAAGACGATGATGATGATGATGTTGATGATCGTGTGATGACGATGATGATGACGATGCTGATGATTGTGTGATGACGATGCTGTAGATCGAGATGATGATACAGATGTTGTAGAAGATGAAGACTCAATACTGATGATGATGATGCTGATGTTCTAGTATTGACTATGTTCCAGTATTTGCTTAAGTTACTGATGATTATGTATTGAAGAAAGCTTCCGATGATTTATAGATGTATCATGTATGATACAATTGATGACTCCATGCTCCTGCAGATGTTGTTATAATATCCTTCTCGTTAAGGGGGAGTGTTGAATATTGTAACTTCTAAGAATATTATATTTGTACTTTATTATTTCAGAGATGTTTCATCCCTCCGAGGTGATCCTATTATGTATCCGGAGATGTTTATTCCTCCGATGAATTGTGGTAACCAGGGTTATTAGATCCACCATGTGGGGGTTGGCCCTGAGTTAATTAATTAAGGGTTATTAGACTTCATTGGGAGAGGTCGTCCCCATAAGGGAAATAGTCATTCGGGAAACTAGTATAAGTAGAGGAGAATGCTCCTCACTTATCGCACACTTGATCAGCTCAGAAAGTAGCGCACTTGTGTCTGAGAGGTTTGCATAGGAGGTAGAGAAGGGGGTCAAGTCTTGGAGCACATCTTGTATTTTGGTTGATAATCTTTTTGAGGAAAGCTTTGCTGGGTTTTCTACCCGATGAGGGTTTCCCAGGGTAAAATCTCTGTCTATCTTGTGATTATGTTTCTTTCAGTGATCTTGCTAGTCAAATTAGTTTAAACTTAACAAAATATGCACTTTTCACTACCTATTGAGTTCTTGATGCATATTCCAAGTGAGAAACTACATTTTTGAAAATTAGGCTGTAGATCCTATACAAAAATTACATAATGAAGCTGTAGATCCTTCCCAACGTAGCTACAAATCCTCTTTTGGAAGCAAGTTTGATAGTTTTTCTTCTTGTAATGCGCTAGCTGTCTACCATTGGGAGGAATCAAGTTGTCCAGAGTAGTTGCAACGAAACCCTGCTATCTTTGTGTTCCTCTGTGGCATCAAAAGAACTAATTCAAGGGTCGATTAGGATAGACCGAAAACAATGCTATGTTTTTCTTATGTGGACACGAGGATCTTGTAGCAATGGTCACGAGGATGTAAAATCCGATTCAATCTACCTCATTTTGTAATGGTGTTATGATTATCTTTGACTAAGTCCCTTAAGATAGAAGTAGATCTGATTATGCAGGATCAAGGGAACTGTTCTTGGATTTTGGTTATGCATATTATGAGCAGGTGGACTCTATCGAGTCGACCATGCCTTCTTTTCCTTATGTATAAATATGTCTCAAATGTAAGATTGGGAAACAATTGAGATTTTGTTCAATTGTGATTGTGAGTGTATGAAGTGATTAGTCCGCTGTAATTTTATTCATGGATGGTGTTCTTCCTTATTGAAGCGAGCTGGAGGGCCCCTTAGCATAGGTCAGGTACAACCTTTTTTATTTGTATTTTTGTTTCTTTAAAAGCAGTAAGTTACTTAAGATCATTGCATCAGTAGATTGTATAAGGTTTCTAATGCAAATTTGTTGTGATTATGAATTCTAAAATAGCTGCAAATCATTTTCCTTTTGAAAGTGTGAGTTTTATTCAGAGTATGAACAAGGAACCCTCCATAAAAATGAGAAAAGGAACTTGCATCTATCCTAGGGACGATCAGGGTTGGTTTTTCTTTGTCATGGTTAGGTGATATGTTCAATATTTTTATTTTACTCTTCTATTTTAATAATTTAACTCTCATGGCCAAACAAGCAGCATAGACTTAATCATTTCGCTAACTAGAAGCATACAGATTTTGTGGATTGAATGTTGACCATAACTGCAATATAGAAACTTAGAGATTTATGTTTGACCCAACGAAGATGGGTTAGGTAATGTTGTGGAGATGTGTGATTGAGTGCAAATATCTTGTTAAATTTGTTGGAGTGAGTTTCTTTTGAATTGTTTTAGTCTTTTGAGAATCATAGTTAACCAATCTTTGACACTAGCATAGACTTTGAAGGCAGACTTTAAAGGAACTGAATTAACTTGGCTGATGATTAATGATTGAGTGAATTTGATGTTCTGAAATGACATTGATTCACCCCAACATTGCTTGTGCACTAATGGTGGATTATTGTTGGAGGCATATGCCCCTAGTTGAAAGTGTGGATCAATGTAATGTCCCTTTCCAAATGACCACCCTGGGGACACCTTATTAGCCTATCCTATTCCCGTGGGATATATTCAATAATATTAGAGAATTAATTAATTATTAAAATGTTACCTAGGCTTAAATGTGTTTTATAAAGTGACAATTAATAATTAATTCCTAAAGTGACTTTATAAAAGTCACTTGGATTATAAGTGATGAAAAAATGTAAAAGGGGGTTCAAAGTGAAATTAAAAGACAAAAAGGTCATTTTCTCCATAAAGTCACTTTTTAAATATTTTAATGAGAGATTTGATCAAGGGAAGTTGAAGAGTCACAACGGGGTCAATGAGAAAATATAAAAGGACATGAGAATTTATTCTCTTCATTATTGTCTATTTGAATTTTCAAAATTGAGAACTCTTGAGCTTTGGATTTCTCTTGGACGAAACCCTAAGGGAGAGGAGATCGGTTTCGATAGTGAGACTATCTATCCTAGCTGACGGAGGAGAGATCATTTAGATATTTCACTTGTACTTCATTGCCATGGTTTAATGTTCCATTTTCATCTTCAAATCTGTGCATGAGAAGAGGTTTTATAGTGGCTTAGAGAGGGAGCACACTTGAGGAGGATATTCCTTCAAATTCTGAAGAGATCTGGGTTAGCAAGCAAAATGAGGAAGGGTGCACTCATTATTTGGTTTCCAGTTTGAAGGGAGGACACCCCAGCTGTGAAAAGAATATTTCTGAGCTATTTATCTCCAACTTCTTTACACTGCCACTACAGGAATATAGAAGGACTGTCAAGAGAAGGACGTATCAAAGCAGAAGGGAACTTCCAGTCAAGAGGGCGCATTGCTAGATATGAATATTTTGTGAAGATGGAGAGGGTGCACTCCATAGTGAGATTCATGAACTAAGGTGAAACCCACTACATCATATATATTTCTAGCTATTGCCATCTTAATGTATTCTCACTTGTGAGATGGGGAATCAATTTTCTTAATGTGATGGTGTATTTTGGGTGACAAAAAGAAAGAGGAAGGCTGCCATGAGTTTCCACACAAACAGGAAGGGCGCACACAGAAATACTGTCACCACGTCGTGAGGGAGGAACAAGTGTATATTTGTTGCAATTTCTCTGTGGAAATACCACATCATTTATTCATCTTGAAGTTTCTATCAACAACAAGGAGAATGGGAAAGTGTATCGCTATAATAAGCACACAAAACTCATGAAATAAACACTAAATAGCATAGGTTTATTTGTGGACTCTTTGGGGTCAAATCTCTTGCAGTAAGTCTGCAATTATAGTAAGGGAAATTCTGTTACAGGGAAATTCTGAATTTGCATTAACTGTCCAATTTTAGAGATTTATATATACATTGGCCAATCCCACATGTAAACCCTAGGGACGTAATTTGTTTGACAATAAATCCCCAAGTGGATAGCTACACTAAGGATTAATGATAGATGGCACAATATAGTTTGTACAACCCCCAAGGTGGCATTCTCTCTAGGTCTAGATGTCCACATGCCAAGCACTCCTCTATGAAATATGGTGCATCCTCCAACAATGGCGCATCAACTCTAGTGTTCTTCCTCCACATATGTGCACAGTGGCTCCAATGCTCCAAGGGATCCAAATCCAAATTCAAATTACATAAAACCCTTCTCGAAGGTTCTTAATTCACTTGTTCTAAGTGCATGCCTTCTTCAACACACATTTGTAGAAGATGTCAAACAACCACATGTCTTCCAAATACCGCATTAAAAAGTGTAACCCCCTAGCATTAATCATAAAGTAGGCATAAATCCATTACACTCTCAAAAAACATGTCAACCAAAATGCAATGTAGGAGCTAGAGGACCACAATCCCTTCACATGACATGAAGTTCTCCCTTAGATAAGAGAAAGCACTTTCATAGCAACCAAAAGATAATTCTCTCTGTTTGTAAGGAAAGTGTTTTTTCCAACACCAATTGTAATAGCCTTATATTTTTAGCTTTGGAATGTATTAAATTAGATTATGTAAATGATGTAAATATGCTAGTACGGATTCCCATTGTGGAGCTCAAGCCTAAGGCTCAAAGTAATGCCACATTCCAGTTAGGCTCATGTATGCTTAAATGGATTTATGTATGACTAATAATCGTTTGTGACATGATGCATGAAAATGATTGATATATATATATATATATATATTGATATTGCAATGATCATCAAATGCTTTGACAAGTTCTTCCAAGTGTGACAGGAAAAGCACAAGTGCGAATTAACACAAGGTGGCGTGAATGTCACACATGCTTTGGATTGAGCTCAGATATGGTGTCAGGTGATACAATATGATAAATTGATATCTGATTATTTGCACAAGTTATTTGATGCATGTGGATTTCATGTGTGCAGGCAAAGGATCGTGATTGTCAATCAGTCCACACATGGGTAATGGGGTTGTATGGGGGAATGCACGCCATAAATAGAACAGGTTTCCATGTGACGGGTTGAAAAGTGAGTGAGACTTTTTCCCACGAGATGCATGTTGCCATGAGGGTAGGTCGTGGATTCGATCATTCATGAGGATTGACTAAGGGGTGCAAAATAAGGGGTTGACCTTATTCCTCAGTGACCATTAGTCTCTAAATAGGATACAAGTGGATTGAGTTAGCGCAGTCTCAATCACCGTATCACATCCCCATTGCAGAATATATATATATATATATATATATCTATATATATCTATATCTAGAGAGAGAGAGAGAGAGAGAGAGAGAGAGAGAGAGAGCATGTGTATGACCATGGCACCCTTGATAGAACCTTGGTAAAATACATTAAAAGATAGAAATTATAAAAGATAAACGAGAAAAATAATTTTAAAAAATGAATAAATAATAAATTAATAAAAACATGGCATTCCAAGAATAAATAATAAAATAATTAAAAACATGTGCTACCAAGAATAAATAATAAATTAATCTTAAAAAAAACATGTGCATAACAAATGGAAGCAATTAGTTAAAGAGAATAAGAGCTAAAATACACCCATAATTAAGGAGAAGAAATAAAATAAGAAAATCGATTAAAAGAATAATAAGACTCAAGTGCACACATGCATATATGAAAAAGAACATGCAATTGAAACCTTAAAAAACTCTATAAAAGAAAGGCATGGAGATGGGTCAGGATCATATTTTATTTTTATATTTTTCCTCTTACACAATGGTTGAGGATGGTTAAAATTACAGTCATTGTTGTAGAGTTTGGTCCTTGGAAGTGGTTAAGGTTAGAGGCCTAAAAGTGGAATGCTCCACTTCCAACTGTGCTGATATTGTGCTTTTTCCATACAACCCCGTTGCAGCTTGGGGGTCCCTGGGGAAGAAGAGTAACCATTGCAAGTAGGCAGGTTAGTCAACCAGTGGATCTTATGATTGACAACTTGATCGATGTTTACAGAAGATCAACAAACAAAACACAAGCAGATGCATTGGTGGGAACTTGACGCAGATCTGCCATAAAAACCAGGTTCAATGTATAATTGTATTTCCTATTTTGTATAAATATATTCGTTTATTTCAATATTGTAAATGTGATATCAACATATAATTATGTTTAAATGTCAAATGGTTAATGTACTAATATTATAATGAGACTAGATATATATATATGTGTGTGTCATAGAGGAGCAACTCATATAGGATTACTACATTTGGTATCAGAACTAGTTTCATACACCCAAGCCTAAGAGTTCACATGATTAAATTATATTTTTATTATTAAATGTCTTTCATCAATTAATCAAATGATATTTCTGAGTACACCCGGCCACCATTATTCAAGTATTTTACTGCCACGAGTTTTGTCTCAGCCCATTAATTAATTGTAGAGTCCCCAAATATATGGTGGATCTACCTTTAAAAAAACTGCATAAAAGATCTACCTTTAAAAAAACTGCATAAAAGGCGGGGTTTTATTGTGCATAAAACAATAGAAGATGAAAAGTTCTCTCTCTATATAAAATATGTTTGAAGTATCTCAGTATAGACTACAAAATGACATATCGGTAATGAAATCTGAAATAATAGAAGTAATGTATAGAAGGCTAGGACGTTAAATTATGAGCTTCCACCATTTCATATAAAAAAAACCCAGAAATCCCAGTTCATGCAATCCACATATTTATACTTTCATTTGAAAAGTGCTTACATCCATATATTAAACTAAAAATAATTCAAGAGAGCACTTTAAATAAAATTCATTTAAATGAATAGGAAGGTTTTATGAACTAATTTAAACACCAAGCATAAGGTTTAATTAAACAACCAAAAACCAGTAAATGTCAATGCAATGTAGAGGGTTCATTGCCCCGAGAGGTGCTCTACAGCTCAATATGGGGGAGATCTTGTTAGTCGAGTATTTGTCGAGTTTGTTGAGTGTTTGTCTAGTAACAAAATAATACAATGTAAAAAAAAAGAATAATACAAAGCAAAAAGTAATAAATATTATGTCGGCCATAAACAAAAAAGAATAATACAAAGTAAAAAGTAAATATGAGACTTAAACTAGAGACTTTACTTTTTACTTTTAATACAAAGTAAAAAGTAAATATGAAACTTTAGAGTGTTTGTGTTAGTCCAGTAACAAAATAATACAAAGTAAACAAAAAATAATAATACAAAGTAAAAAGTAATAAATTTATGTCGGCCATAAACAAAAAAGAATAATACAAAGTAAAAAGTAAATATGAGACTTAAACTAGAGGCTTTAGAGCTTAGGATTAGGTGACTCAAGTATTGCACTCAAGGAGCTATTCAAGGAGAGGTTGCACCTCAAGAGATTTGATCACTCTCGATGCTTGATAGAGCCTAGGATTTGGATCTAGACTGGTTTCTAAAACAACCAAAAACCAGCAAGTATCAATGCAATAAGTGCTTACATCCATATATTAAACTAAAAATAATTCAAGAGAGCACTTTAAATAAAATTCATTTAAATGAATAGGAAGGTTTTATGGACTCATTTAAACACCAAGCATAAGGTTTAATAAAACAACCAAAAACCAGCAAGTGTCAATGCAATGCAAAGGGCTCATTTCTAAAACAACCAAAAACCAACAAGTGTCAATACAATAAGTGCTTACATCCATATAGTCAACTAAAAATAATTTAAGAGAGCACTTTAAATAACATTCATTTAAATGAATAGGAAGGTATTATGGACTAATTTAAACACCAAGCATAAGGCTTAATAAAACAACCAAAAACCAGCAAGTGTCAATGCAATGCGAGGGCTCATTTCTAAAACAACCAAAAACCCAACAAGTGTCAATGCAATGCAAAGGGCTCATTTCTAAGGGAAATATTTCAGTGGTTTGGCTGAGATGGATAGATCTATCCATCATACTATACTCTAAGATTATCTTAGTCTTGATTTCTAAGAAAGTGGTTTATGAAAGAAATAAAAATTCAAAATAAATTTTTTAAAATTTTGGAAATTTTTTATTTTTTCAATGAAAGTTTGAAAACTTATAACTTACTATTTTGAATATTATATGATATATTGAATTTGATTATAATTATATTTTTAAATATTTAGTTTGGATAATGTAATTTGGTGTATTTTTTAAGAGATATATTTTGGCATATGAAATTATCTTAGTCTTGATTTCTAAGAAAAGTGGTTTATGAAAGAAAGAAAATTTTAGAATAAATCTTTTAAAATTTTGGAAATTTTTATTTTTTCAATGATATCTTTTTCTTGAAGTTTGAAAACCTATAACTTATTATTTTGAATATTATATGATATATTGAATTTGATTATAATTATCTTTCTAAATATTTAATTTGGATAATGTAATTTGGTGTCTTTTTTAGAGATGTATTTTGGTATGAAAAGAGTCCTTTCAGTTTTGTGCTTAGTTAATTAATGAATTGTTTTTTGGAACTTGTTTTAAGTATATGGTAGGGTGCTTAGGATGCACTCATGAAATATTATTAACAACTATTCCATTACGTAATTATAGTAGATATTATATAACGGTTATTTGTTTAAGGAAGAGAAGTTGTTTTGGGTTTCATGTCCATTGTGGAAACAAGGCTCATCAAACTTATAACAACTGTGCCATTACGTAACTATATTACATATTATATAATAGTTATTGGCTTAGGGAAGGGAAGTTGCATTGGGATTCATGTCCATTGTGGAAATAAGATTCCTTTATATTGAGAAAATAGGATGGTGGTGTGTAAAGTCGATTGGATTGGAGAAGCTCATGTAGAAGATACTAATTATACGAATGTGGTAGAGAAGAGTTATTATATTTCAGTGAAGGCATGCTTATCAACTTTATATAATTATTGGGATTAAGTTATAAGTATTTTCATAATTCATAAACAAAAAAGTCCATGTCTCAACTTGGTTCAAACTATAAGCACGCACTTATGATTTTCCCACTTGCCATTTTGATGGTTTTATAAAGAATTGGAAAATAAGTGTTCCACAAAGAATATAGCGGTTTCATGGGACTATGTATGTTTGATTGAAGTTGGTGAAGGTTTGGTAAGGGAAATTTCTTTAGCCAACAATGGAAATAATATTACAACTATGAGTATTTTCATGTTGAGGATCTACTTCTTAAAATTTAATGGCACTATTTAATTTCGTAGAATATCTACAATCATTCATCTCAAGTTTTGTTCTTTTTAATTTTTATGCATCAATAGTATTATGTGCATTTCAAACCATAATCTTTGAACAATTTATTTTACTACGATCGAGATGTTAAATAACCATCATAAACATGAATTTGGTTGATGTGAATTTTGGTTATACTAAGAAGCATTGCAATTGCATTGAACTTCTTTAGAAGGAAAGAGGATTGTAAGATAACAAAATTGGAAAGTTCTTGATATGAATCTTGGTTAGAGTCGATTGTTTGTTTTCATTCCAGTTGTTTAGATGGAACAAGGACTATACATAAGAAATTGGGATAGATCTCAAAGGTGTTTTTAACATTTGTATTTGCCCATCCAAAGGAAGATTGGTACCGAGTGATTCACCTATGGATTTGCAAAATGTTTTTGATACTATTGTGTCAAGTACATGATGAATGATTAACGTTTTTGTTAAATTCATGACAAAGTTTTCTAAAAAGGGGGAGTATGTAATGCCTAATTCTAGCTAGGCTCATGTATGCTTAAATGGATTTATGTATGACGACTAACCGTTTGCGATATGATGCATGAAAATGATATATATATATATATATTGTAAGAATCGTTAAATGCTTTAACATGTTCTTCCAAGTTTCAAAGGAGAAGAACAAGTGCAAATTAATGCAAGGTGGCATGAATGTCACATGGGATTCGGATTGAGGTTGGATATGGTTTCAGGTGATACAATGTGATAAATTGATATTTGATTATTTGGATGAGATATTTGATGCACATGGATTTCATGTGTGCAGGCATAGGATCATGATCGATGCATCAGTCCACACACGGGTAACGGGGTCATATGGGGGAATGCACACCGTAAATAGCATAGGTTTCCATTTGATGGGTTTACAAGTGAGTGATACTTTTTCCCGTGAGATGCATGTTGCTATGAGGGTAGGATATGGATTTAGTCTCTCGCAAGGCTTGACTGAGGGTTGCACAATAAGGTGTCGACCTTATTCCTCAGTGACCATTAGTCTCTTAATAGGATACAGGTGGATTGAGTTAACGTGGTCTGAATCGTTGTATCACATACTCATTACAATCTCTCAATAGGATACAGTTGGATTGAGTTAACATGGTCTAAATTATTGTATTACATCCCCACTATAGAAAAAATTATATTTGAAGGGCATGTGTATGACCATGGCACCCTTGGTAGAACCATGGTGTATTTTATTTAAAGGGCATCTGTATGACCATGGAACCCTTGGTAAAACCATGGTAGATTCTATTTGAAGGGTATGTGTATGACCATGGAACCCTTGATAGAACCTTGGTAAATACATTAAAAGATAGAACTTATAAAAGATAAATGCGAAAATAATTTAAAAAAATGAATAAATAATAAATTAATAAAAACATGTGTATGCCAAGAATAAATAATTAATTAATTAAAAACATTTGTATGCCAAAAATAAATAATAAATTAATTTTAAACAAAAGCATGTGCATAACAAAGGCAAGCAATTAGTTGGTAGGATATCAGGTTGCCTATTGGTATTTATGTCAAAGTGAGGATGGGATGAGACAATTTGTTAGTTTTTTTATTACTTTTATATGACTATGAAGATTTGAACTACTAGTATGCAACAACAAAGTTTTTGTAAGAATTTATTTCTTTGATTCACATGAATATCAAGAAATATGGGTTTTTGTCAGTTTGAAAAAAAAGGCAAGCAATTAGTTAAAGAGAAGATGAACTAAAACACACCCTTAATTAAGTAGAAGAAATAAAATAAGAAAATCAATTAAAAAATTAATAAGACTCAAGTGCACACATGCATGTAGGAAAAAGAACATGCAATAGAAACCTAATTTTTTTTAAAAGAAAGGCAAGGAGATGAGTGAGGATCATCTTTTATCTTTATATTCTTCCTCTTATGCAATGATTGAGGATAGTTAAAATTACAGTGATCGCTGGAGAGTTTGGCCCTTGGAAGTGGTTAATGTTGGGATGCATGAAAGTGGAATGCTCCACTTCCATCGTGTTGATTTTGTGCTTCTTCCATACAACCCCATTGCAGCTCGGGGGTCCTTGAGGAAGAAGAGTATTGATTGGGAGTTGGCAGGGTGGTCAACCGGTGGATGTTACAATTGGAAACTTGATCGATGTTTATGGAAGATCAACAAACATAATGCAAGTGGAAACATTGGTGGGAATTTGAAGGAGATCTTCCATAAAAGCATGTTCAATGTATGATTGTATTTCATATGTTGTATAAATGCATTCATTTATTTCGGTATTGTAAATGTGATATCAACATATAATTATGTTTAAATGTCGAATGGTTAATGTATTAATGAGACTTTGTGTGTGTGTGTGTGTGTGTCGTAGAGGAGCAACCCGCGGAGGGTTGCTACACTCAACTAGTCAATGGCTAGGCATGTATAATGCACATATTTCTATATGGGCCATGTGGTTGGATTGTCATGTTTACTCAAAATCTATGTAAATATTATGTTGGAATATAATAAAATGATCCAAGATAGATGTGTAAAGAGCACTAGAGGGGCTATGATTCCACTAGAGGGGAAGAGTAAATGGGGCCTATGGTAGATTACATCATCTTTTGCCAAGTGTCAGCCTTAGAACTCATTCTTTTGTTTCCATGTGCCTTAAATGAGCCATGTGGTTGGATTGCCATGTTTACTCAAAATCTATGTAAATATTATGTTGGAATATAATAAAATGATCCAAGATAGATGTGTAAATAGCACTAGAGGGGCTATGATTCCACTAGAGGGGAAGAGTAAATGGGGCCTATGGGAGATTAAATCATCTTTTTCCAAGTGTCAGCCTTAGAACTCATCCTTTTGTTTCCATGTGCCTTAAATGAGCCAATTAATTCCTTTTGATTTATTAAATCCAATCATTGAATGCATGTTTGAGGTTGGTGGGAAAATTATTTTCATGTACTTATGGAAGCATGGGATGAATATACTACTATGACAATTGTATGAGTCCTTCCCTCTATGGTCAAAAGTAATGTCAGCTATCTTTTTCACCAATACTCTCATCTCCTTTGGAGTCTATCACCCATTTTCCATGCATATTTTTACACTACGTATATTTTTCATGTCATTTTTCCATTATCACTTCCAATTACCAAATTGTGAAACTAACCAAAAACTAACATTGTGAAGAAGAAATTCCAAGCATTATATGGAAGAGGATGGTTGTAGGTGAGCATAAGGTTTGTAAAGATAGGAACCTTTACCCACTATATAATTTCTACCCTAGGATGGTTAAGCAGTCGCGGATTGATTTACAAATGGTTCTCTAATGCATACAACAACTTTGACTCTTTATACACACATTGGTAAGCATTGTAAGGGTTGGATTTCCTAAGGGAGCTATCAAAAAGTGAAGCAAAATGCATTCCTTTTGTTGTGTGGGGAAGTGAAAGAGAGCTCCATGGCTAGGATGAGTGAGTGAGATGCATGTAGTGATTAATGGTGATCAAATTGATAAGTGAGAGAGAAATGAGTTTTGGGGTGAGAGAGAGAAGCTTGTAGGTGTTTCCTTTGCCTTAGTGGCCTCATATAATGGCTTGGGGGTGGTATTAGAAGTTGATACCTATGGTTGGTCAGAAAAACGCTCTTACACATCTAGTTGTGTGGATATTCAAGATAAGTATTATCTTTGTCTATGACTACAAAATGACTATATTTACTTCATGTGATGAATACATTTTTTGATGTGTGTGTGGATATGGCTTTAATTCCATTGCATTTTTATATTCATGCACCTGCATGTGTATTTCAGTTTATGTTTCCTATGGGTGTCTTAAATTGGAATTGAATTCAAATAATGACCCATGGGACAAAATTTAGAAACATGAAATTTGTATCTACCCCCTCTTATGCTTGGAATGATGGATGGGGACGCTACACCAATGTTCTCCCTATGTATTTCAATGTACCTAAAACCTAAAAATACAAGTCTTCAATTGTCTCTAAATCAATCACCAATCCCACAAAAAATTCTAGAATTATCTATGAGATATCACCCCCCTCTGTGATGGTATCTTTCCATACCTATATTGCATGTTCCTCCTTAAATTTGGAAAATACTCCTCCATTATTGCATCCCGATATACCTTTTCTTTGTGCACCACCTCAAAAATAGAAGGCTTACCTAGTGTCCCACTATGGTACAATAGAGATACTAGATCAATAATTACCATGTAAATTCCACCTTCCCCCACACCTCTAGCCAAATTTCAAGAACTATCTATGCTAAAATATATGATTCTACACTATTGATCTTCAAATAAAACTAGATACTGCAAATATGACAAGCAATAAATTGGATAAAGGTTATCAACCAAACTAGGAAAATACAAGAATACCAGCCAAAGCCCTCCAAAAAGAGATGGATCCCAATTCCATCACAAGATAAATAACATTATGAACCAACTCCACTTGAATTCCTTCCTCTTACTCTCTAGACCTACTAAATTTATTCATATCATAATTGATATTTCTCAATGCCCGATTATTTAAATATCATTTGACCCTAAACATAGTCTTGGTTGAAAGAAAAGAAACCATGGAGAAGGGGGTATCAAGCTTGGACTCTAACTTGTCCAATACAAATACATTCTCTACCTCCCTACAATATTTTTTTGTTACTCTGTGGCCTTCCCTTTCTTCTTATATATATATATTGTCTAGCATTATTCCATTTCTTCCAAGACGGTCTAAAAAATGTCACGTGACTCAAATGCTTCTTACCATGGTTAGAAGAACATGACCCTTTCTCATTCCCCTTCATGGATATTCCTTTCTTACCTTTGTTCATGATTCTCCTAGTGATGGAATGCTATTTTATTTTAATCTCCTTGGATAACGTAATATCTAAAAAAAATCATCTTGCACAAAATCATCCCAAAGTTTCTCAAACGAGGGACTTTTCACAAGCAAATATACCCTAGAAAAAGGGCTTCCATGATGCATAAAATCCATTTAGTGTATCAAACACCAGCTCATCATATTCAACCTACAACATTTTGGAATTCATATAATCTTTGAACTCTTTGATCTTCATCAAGTAAGTAGCCAAAATATCTATGCCACTTGTGAAAATAGTGGAGATATTATTTCTTGTATACATCTTACAAGAAATGTTCACACCCTGATACAAATATATCAAAGCATAATACATATCCTTATCCATTTTCTTGATTGAAATGTGATGGATCATTAAATACTTCTTCACTAAATCAAGAATGATTCACATTGTCTTGGCCTCGTTCTTATTGTAATCATCCAACTAAACAATATCAATAGGAATAATAACAGTTTTCTTAACAACTACCTAATATCAACCTCCCCCAAAAACATCTGCAATCTATACTTACAAGGAGTAAAGTTGGAAGCACCTTCTAACATCTCACACTCTCTTTGATTGAGAGTAGTCATCCCCGCAAATCCTAAATTACACATTGAATGATAAATCAACCAACAAGTAAAGTACATTTGTCACTTATCCCAAGTGAAAATCACAACTCCAGTCCAACATAAACTAATAAAGATGGCCTTCATACTTGCTTAATTGTCCAACTCCATCTTTCACAAGAAATTAATTCCATCATATCAAATCTCTAATACCATGGAGAAATTTCAAAAATCTACCTAATCCAAACTTTCCACATTACTTCAATGAGATCATAGATTTATCATAAATAACTTCCAACCTCGAGGATGAACTATGATATTAAAAACTACACTTGTAAATATCTCAAATTTATCCATTACTAGTCTAGAAAAGTTCAAGAAGATAAACATCACAAAATTCTTCAACACTAGATCAATGCAATAGCCCTCAAAGCATCATCTAATCAAGTATGAATATCTAAAAATTATATTGATTAACAACGAAAATTAACAACACGTCATGTCTATTTTTTTTTTTATCTAAGGCATGTTAAATCACTCAACATTTCAACATCATTATCCCACTAAATCAACATATCAAAACAACAATGAAACTTTCTCAAAACACCTAAAAACTAGATCTAACAATCAAATCTGCAATAAGAAACTTTAGGACAAAAATAGTACAACTCCTTATTATCATAATATGAAGATAAAGTATAATGCCTTAGTTTTTCCAAATTTAACACATCAAGTCTTTCCAATTTATCAGAATAAAGGGCATGTCTTAAACTTCCCAAACCCTAGCTAAGGCATCCAAATTACTGCAAACCCTAAGAAGCAACAATAATGCTTATAAAGACATCCCACCAAGCTATATTAGCATGTCCAAGAGCTCGCAACAATCTAGAATCACACCAACTATCCAACCCTTAGATCTACACTTGTTTCACACAACATTTACTCTACACTTGCATCACACAAGCCAAGGAAACTTAACACATGCCTCACAAGAATTATCCTTGTTTACAAGAGTAAATAATTAATCTTCCAAGGTCCTTCAATAGCTAGCATCACACCAACTATCACATATCTAAGAAACAATGCAAAAAATGACAAAGACACTCTCCTCCATTTATATATGATTAGGTGAGGGGATCCAACAACAATGCATGGGCCAAGTCCACAAAAAACCCTAGGCCACAAAAAACCCTAGGCTAAATTGACAACATATCCCCAAGAGGAGCACTACACTAAACATCAATGCTTAAGGGTACATTAGGGTTTGTACAAACCTAAGGTGGTGTACCCTCCAAGTCTAGGTGTCCACATGTCAGTCACTCCTCTATTCAAGATGGTGCATTATCCAATAATGACTCCCCAAATTCATTATTCCCCCTCAATATGTGTGCACAGTGGTTCCAATGGCACATAGGGCTGCATGCACAACCTCCAAGTGCATAAAAACCTTATCTAGTTGGTTATTCCATGTGTCATAATCACCCTTCATCTTAACCAAGTGAATATTTTTAGAATGTAACATCCCTACCATGTAAGGTTGCTCAATTGGACCCAAATTTCGAAACTAGGGATGGTGAACTCAAACTGCTCCAAAATCCTCCAAATGATTTTGAATTGTATATGGAGGTACTTGGGAGGAGTTAGGACACCCTAATTCATCCCTTAGACCCTTAGACACCTGCTAGAAGCATTCATGGTCTGCAAATTTCAAGGAGGGAGGAAGAGGAATAAAACTAGTCAAATTCATTGGTTGAAAACCTCACTAGGTTAGCGACTATTTGTACTTCCAAACATTGTACGGCCTTCCCTAATTTTTTACATGGGAATTGGATCTATTAGAGGACCTCAAGGAAAACACATATGCAACATTACATCAGATTTAAGGGTCTGCTAGATCTTCCAAAAAATAGCAGCTTGTATGGTATAGAATTTATGAGAACATGGTGAACAAGGGACAATGATTTTATGGCACAATCTTTAGTAAGACTTCAAGGTTCTGCACACAAAATTTTGGTCATCCATTTTACTCCATATGCAGCTCGAATCATAAGTTAAACCTCAGAAAAATTCTAATATTAAACAAATACAAGTCATTCCCAAAAACACCATGAGGAAACTAGCTCAAATCTTGATATTACTTGGAACTATTACATGAAATGGTTGGTATTTCGAGTTGTGGCTCTCATGATCAGTTCATTATAGATATATGCAACATATAACTTGGCCATATAATCAAAATATCAGTATTCCATAAACTATATGCAACTAGGAGTGCGCTATCACACTTGTACATGAATATTAAGAGAGTGTTGAGAGAATGATAGTAGATAAAGAAGAGAGAACATGGACTCGAACTTAAAGGGGGATCAACCTGCATCAAAACATATCCATGAAGATCTATTGAGAGGTATGAATGGCCTCTCCTTCAACCAAATTGAATAGGAATATTGCACCCACGAAATTGGTTCTAAGGCAGGGAGGATGAACATCCACCGTGCAAGGACAAGCAAAGCTCTCCAAAAGTGAAAATGAGAAATGAACAAAATATGCTCTCCTTCATCCCCCTTCTCTTTTATTAACCTCCAATGGCCTCCATAGCTCGAATTCCCTCCAATATTCTTCACCCAACACAAGTGAGGGAGAGATTCTCATAGGAGACACTTGTCCTTGTCTTTCTTGCATTCCTCTTCCACCAATTTGAATGGGGGATCTTGGATGACCATAACTCCCCCTATGCACCCTCTTGGTGGCTATTTTTATCCTTTATATGTCAGATGTGTCATAGGTCTGCAACTAGGTCTGAATTTGTCATATTTTTCATAGATTCTCCATCGTTGTTGTCATAGATGCTCGAGGATCTAGCTACAAGTGTCATAATTCTTCTATGATGCCTCGTCCTCTTCCATAGGAGTTACTCTTCCACTCCAATTCAACCTTCCTAGATTCATTCCATGAATAATGCCTCTTCAAATCCTACAAGAACGTTACCATCCACCTTGGACTCAAATTGGTGAGAGAATGATGCCATGTGTAGTGGAGAATCTTGCCACATGTAGGTACCACACAACCTATGCGCCCTCATGACCAAATGCCACCTTGTTTTTCCTTTATTATTATTTATTATACCCAATTAATGTTAATTTGAAAGTCTAAATTCCATTTGGGGTCTTGTAGCCCCCTCATTCCAAGTTTTAATATTTCCACCCCAACCTAGGGAACTAGTAGATTGGTGGAATTTTTTTTTCATGAAATTTATTTGGATGTGGACATTACAGTCCTCCCCACCCAAGATGTCTTGTCCCCAAGCAATTCCAAATTTGGAAGATGCAAAAAATTTTCATGTCCCCATGTGGCATCCTCACTTGACAAATATTTCCATTGCACCAAATATTTTCTGATGGTCATGCTCCTTAATTTCCTTTCCCTTACCTTCAATTTTTTTTATAGAATGAGTATGAGCTGCCCTTCATCATCCAATGGAGGAAGTGTTTTTGAAATGGGAATTTTCTGCCCAATCACCTTTTTAAGACACGAGACATTAAACACATTATGGATTTTAGTTCCTTATGGAAGTTCCACCTCATAAGCTACCTCCCCAGATTTTTGAATTATCTTGTATGGGCCATAAAACCTCGACTTTAGGTTTTCTGATCCTTTTCCTTTTAAGGTGGTTTGTTTGTAATATTTTATCCTCAAATAAACAAAATAATTCACTTGAAAAGTTATTTCTTTCCTATGTTGATCTGCATATTGTTTTTGTTGATTTTGGGCAACCTGCAAATTGTCTTTTAAGAGCCTCAAAATTTCTTGACTTTCCTCAATCCAATATTTAGCTTTTGGGGCTCTACTATCACCAAAAATGTGCTAAAAAAAGGTAGGTGCTTCATAACCATATAATTATTTGAAAGGATACATGCTAATGGACATATGAAAGGTAGTATTGTAGCAAAACTCACCCAAATGTAGCCATTTAACCCATGCTTCTTGCTGCCCACTCACATAGTTTCTCAAGTAGCCCTCCAACCATTGGTTCACCCTTTCTGTCTAACCATCAGTTTATGGATGATAGCTTGTGCTAGGAGTCAATTGTGTTCCCACCAACTTCAATATTTCTTTCCAAAAAGCACTCATAAATCTGTTATCCCTATCACTAACAATGTTTTTGGGGAGTCCATGTAATCTGAAAATAACTTTAAAGAATAGCTCAACTAAATGTGCAGTAGTAAAAGATGAGGAAATAGAAAATAAATGAGAAAATTTGGTGAGTCTATCTACCAAAACAAAAACACAATCCTTATCGAATTCCTTGGGAAAACCTGTGATGAAGTCCATGGAGATGCTTTCCCACTTTTGTTCTAGAATAGGCAAGGGTTGTAAGAGACCAATAGGATGGGTGCGATCAACTTTTTTTTGCTGACATATCTTGCATTCATTCACATACCTTAAAACATATCCCTTCAAACCTTTCCAAAAGAATCTTTCTCTTAATTGCCTACATGTTTTGAAGAAAGTAGGATGGCCTGCTAAAGGAGAATCACGAGTTGCATTCAAAACCTTTTGCTTCAAATTCGAACCAGGGACTAAGTAGATTCGGTATTTATAGTAGATTAGGCCATTCAATAATTTATACCTATTATCTCCCTTGTCCCCATCTAATAATTCACAAGCAAATATGTCTTTGGCATACTCTACTATTAATACATCTTTCCAATCTTTTGAAATGTCCATAAGAGAAAGTGAGCACCTTCTAGACAATACATCTGCTACAACATTATTATTCCCTTTAACATATTCAATGTCAAAATCAAAGGCTTGAATCTTACTCATCAATTTTGGTTTCCTTTCATTGAGATCGTTTTGTGTAAGGAAATGATTTAAGCTATTATGATCAGTTTTGACCACAAATTTGTTCCCCACCAGATATTGTCTAAACTTGGCCAAGGCATGCATGATGGCCAACATTTCCTTGTCATATATGGAGTAGAGTATCTCACGTGGTTGTAGATTCCTGCTTTCAAAATCTATGGGGTGTTGATTTTGCTTTAAAACCTCTCCAATGGCTTCCCGAAGCTACTTGGAAAAGATTGTGTTCATGCATGACTGGAATGTTGCAGGAGCATTGGTCAATCTAAAAGGAATGAAAAGGAGTTTGAAATGACCATAGTGACATCTAAAAGCAATTTTCTGCACATCTTCCTCCTTCATTCGAATCTTATGGTAACCAGATCTAAGATCAATTTTTGAAAAGAACTTTGCTCCAAATAGTTCATCCATGAACTCATCTATCCGAGGAATGGGATATCTATTCTTCACTATCTTTTTGTTTAGAGCTCTGAAATCGATGCACATTCTCAAGGTTCCATCTTTTTTCTTTACCAAGACAACTGATGAAGTATAGGGACTTGAACTTGGCCTTATAAGACCCAACTCCAACAGTTCTTTGATAGCCTTTTTTTATTATAAGCTAGTAGTAGATCCTTATATTATCAGCATGAGCAAAGTATACAAAGTCAGAAACATGATTTAAGTATATGGATATTCACGATAAGTATTATCTTTGTCTATGACTATAAAATGATTATATTTACTTCATGTGATGAATACATTTATTGATGTGTGTGTGGATATGGCTTTAATTCCATTGCATTTTTATATTCATGCACCTGCATGTGTATTTCAGTTTATGTTTCCCATGGGTGTCTTAAATTGGAATTGAATTCAAATAATGACCCATGGGACAAAATTTAGAAACATGAAATTTGTATCTACCCCCTCCTATGCTTGGAATGATGGATGGGGACGCTACACCAATGTTCTCCCTATGTATTTCAGTGTACCTAAAACCTAAAAATACAAGTCTTCTATTGTCTCTAAATCAATCACCAATCCCACAAAAGATTCTAGAATTATCTATGAGATATCACCCCCCTCCGTGATGGTATCTTTCCATACCTATATTGCATGTTCCTCCTTAAATTTGGAAAATACTCCTCCATTATTGCATCCTGATATACCTTTTCTTTGTGCACCACTTCAAAAATAGAAGGCTTACCTAGTGTCCCACTATGGTACAGTAGAGATACTAGATCAATAATTACCATGTAAATTCCACCTTCCCCCACACCTCTAGCCAAATTTCATGAACTATCTATGCTAAAATATATGATTCTACACTATTGATCTTCAAATAAAACTAGATACTGCAAATATGACAAGCAATAAATTGGATAAAGGTTATTAACCAAACTAGGAAAATACAAGAATACCAGCCGAAGCCCTCCAAAAAGAGATGGATCCCAATTCCATCACAAGATAAATAACATTATGAACCAACTCCACTTGAATTCCTTCCTCTTACTCTCTAGACCTACTAAATTTATTCATATCATAATTGATATTTCTCAATGCCCGATTATTTAAATATCATTTGACCCTAAACATAGTCTTGGTTGAAAGAAAAGAAACCATGGAGAAGGGGGTATCAAGCTTGGACTCTAACTTGTCCAATACAAATACATTCTCTACCTCCCTACAATATTTTTTTGTTACTCTGTGGCCTTCCCTTTCTTATTATATATATATATATATATATTGTCTAGCATTATTCCATTTCTACCAAGACGGTCTAAAAAATGTCACGTGACTCAAATGCTTCTTACCATGGTTAGAAGAACATGACCCTTTCTCATTCCCCTTCATGGATATTCCTTTCTTACCTTTGTTCATGATTCTCCTAGTGAGGGAATGCTATTTTATTTTAATCTCCTTGGATAAAGTAATATCTAAAAAAAAAAATCTTGCACAAAATCATCCCAAAGTTTCTCAAACGAGGGACTTTTCACAAGCAAATATACCCTAGAAAAAGGGCTTCCATGATGCATAAAATCCATTTAGTGTATCAAACACCAGCTCATCATATTCAACCTACAACATTTTGGAATTCATATAATCTTTGAACTCTTTGATCTTCATCAAGTAAGTAGCCAAAATATCTATGCCACTTGTGAAAATAGTGGAGATATTATTTCTTGTATACATCTTACAAGAAATGTTCACACCCTGATACAAATATATCAAAGCATAATACATATCCTTATCCATTTTCTTGATTGAAATGTGATGGATCATTAAATACTTCTTCACTAAATCAAGAATGATTCACATTGTCTTGGCCTCGTTCTTATTGTAATCATCCAACTAAACAATATCGATAGGAATAATAACAATTTTCTTAACAACTACCTAATATCAACCTCCCCCAAAAACATCTGCAATCTATACTTACAAGGAGTAAAGTTGGAAGCACCTTCTAACATCTCACACTCTCTTTGATTGAGAGTAGTCATCCCCGCAAATCCTAAATTACACATTGAATGATAAATCAACCAACAAGTAAAGTACATTTGTCACTTATCCCAAGTGAAAATCACAACTCCAGTCCAACATAAACTAATAAAGATGGCCTTCATACTTGCTTAATTGTCCAACTCCAAAGCTCTAATACCATGGAGAAATTTCAAAAATCTACCTAATCCAAACTTTCCACATTACTTCAATGAGATCACAGATTTATCATAAATAACTTCCAACCTCGAGGATGAACTATGATATTAAAAACCACACTTGTAAATATCTCAAATTTATCCATTACTAGTCTAGAAAAGTTCAAGAAGATAAACATCACAAAATTCTTCAATACTAGATCAATGCAATAGCCCTCAAAGCATCATCTAATCAAGTGTGAATATCTAAAAATTATATTGATTAACAACGAAAATTAACAACACGTCATGTCTATTTTTTTTTATCTAAGGCATGTTAAATCACTCAACATTTCAGCATCGTTATCCCACTAAATCAACATATCAAAAATACAATGAAACTTTCTCAAAACACCTAAAACTTAGATCTAAAAATCAAATCTGCAATAAGAAAATTTAGGACAAAAATAGTACAACTCCTTATTATCATAATATGAAGATAAAGTATAATGCCTTAGTTTTTCCAAATTTAACACATCAAGTCTTTCCAATTTATCAGAATAAAGGGCATGTCTTAAACTTCCCAAACCCTAGCTAAGGCATCCAAATTACTGCAAACCCTAAGAAGCAACAATAATGCCTATAAAGACATCCCACCAAGCTATATTAGCATGTCCAAGAGCTCGCAACAATCTAGAATCACACCAACTATCCAACCCTTAGATCTACACTTGTTTCACACAACATTTACTCTACACTTGCATCACATAAGCCAAGGAAACTTAGCACATGCCTCACAAGAATTATCCTTGTTTACAAGAGTAAATAATTAATCTTCCAAGGTCCTTCGATAGCTAGCATCACACCAACTATCACATATCTAAGACACAATACAAAAAATGACAAAGACACTCTCCTCCATTTATATATGATTAGGTGAGGGGATCCAACAACAATGCATGGGCCAAGTCCACAAAAAACCCTAGGCTAAATTGACAACATATCCCCAAGTGGAGCACTACACTAAACATCAATGCGTAAGGGTACATTAGGGTTTGTACAAACCCAAGGCGGTGTGCCCTCCAAGTCTAAGTGTCCACATGTCAGTCACTCCTCTAATCAAGATGGTGCATTATCCAATAATGACTCCCCAACTTCATTATTCCTCCTCAGTATGTGTGCACAGTGGTTCCAATGGCACATAGGGATGCATGCACAACCTCCAAGTGCATAAAAACCTTATCTAGTTGGTTATTCCATGTGTCATAATAACCATTCATCTTAACCAAGTGAATATTTTTAGAATGTAACATCCCTACCATGTAAGGTTGCTCAATTGGACCCAAATTTCGAAACTAGGGATGGTGAACTCAAACTGCTCCAAAAGCCTCCAAATGATTTTGAATTGTATATGGAGGGACTTGGGAGGATTTAGGACACCCTAATTCATCCCTTAGACCCTTATACACCTGCTAGAAGCATTCATGGTCTGCAAATTTCAAGGAGGAAGGAAGAGGAATAAAACTAGTCAAATTCATTGGTTGAAAACCCCACTAGGTTAGTGACTATTTGTACCTCCAAATATTGTACGACCTTCCCTAATTTTTTATATGGGACTTGGATCTATTAGAGGACCTCAAGGAAAACACATATGCAGCATTACATCAGGTTTTAGGGTCTGCTAGATCTTCCAAAAAATAGCAGCTTGTATGGTATATAATTTATGAGAAAATGGTGAACAAGGGACAATGATTTTATGGCACAATCTTTAGTAAGACTTCAAGGTTCTGCACACAAAATTTTGGTCATCCATTTTAATCCATATGCAGCTCGAATCATAAGTTAAACCTAAGAAAAATTCTAATATTAAACAAATACAAGTCATTCCCAAAAACACCATCAGGAAACTAGCTCAAATCTTGATATTACTTGGAACTATTACATGGAATGGTTGGCATTTTGAGTTGTGGTTCTCATGATCAGTTCATTACAGATATATGCAACATATAACTTGGCCATATAATCAAAATATCAGTATTCCATAAACTATATTCAACTAGGAGTGCACTATCACACTTGTACATGAATATTAAGAGAGTGTTTAGAGAATGATAGTAGATAAAGAAGAGAGAACATGGACTCGAACTTAAAGGGGGATCAACTTGCATCAAAACATATCCATGAAGATTTGTTGAGAGGTATGAATGGCCTCTCCTTCAACCAATTTGAATAGGAATATTGTACCCACGAAATTGGTTCTAAGGCAGGGAGGATGAACATCCACCGTGCAAGGACAAGCAAAGCTCTCCAAAAGTGAAAATGAGAAATGAACAAAATATGCTCTTCTTCATCCCCCTTCTCTTTTATTAACCTCCAATGGCCTCCATAGCTCGAATTCCCTCCAATATTCTTCACCCAACTCGAGTTAGGGAGAGATTCTCATAGGATACACTTGTCCTTGTCTTTCTTGCATTCCTCTTCCACCAATTCGAATGGGGAATCTTGGATGACCATAACTCCCCCTATGCACCCTCTTGGTGGCTATTTTTATCCTTTATATGTCAGATGTGTCATAGTTTTGCAACTATGTCTGAATTTGTCATATTTTTCATAGATTCTCCATCATTGTTGTCATAGATGCTCAGGGATCTAGCTAGAAGTGTCACAATTCTTTTATGATGCGTCTTCCTTTTCCATAGGAGTTACTCTTCCACTCCAATTCAACCTTCCTAGATTCATTCCATGAATAATGCCTCTTCAAATCCTACAAGAACGTTACCATCCACCTTGGACTCAAATTGGTGAGAGAATGATGCCATGTGTAGTGGAGAATCTTGCCACATGTAGGTACCACACAACCTATGCGCCCTCATGACCAAATGCCACCTTGTTTTTCCTTTATTATTATTTATTAGACCCAATTAATGTGAATTTGAAAGCCTAAATTCCATTTGGGGTCTTGTAGCCCCCTCATTCCAAGTTTTAATGTTTCCACCCCAACCTAGGGAACTAGTAGATTGGTGGAAATTTTTTTTCACGAAATTTATTTGGATGTGGACATTACAGTCCTCCCCACCCAAGATGTCTTGTCCCCAAGCAATTCCAAATTTGGATGCTGCAAAAAATTTTCATGTCCCCATGTGGCATCCTCACTTGACAAATCTTTCCATTGCACCAAATATTTTCTTATGGTCATGCTCCTTAATTTCCTTTCCCTTACCTTCAATTTTTTTTATAGAATGAGTATGAGCTGCCCTTCATCATCTAATGGAGGAAGTCTTTTTGAAATGAGAATTTGCTGCCCAATCACCTTTTTAAGACATGAGACATGAAACACATTATGGATTTTAGTTCCTTCCGGAAATTCCAGCTCATAAGCTACTTCCCCAATTTTTTGAATTATCTTGTATGGGCCATAAAACCTCGACTTTAGTTTTTCTGATCCTTTTCCTTTTAAGGTGGTTTGTTTGTAATATTTTAGCCTCAAATAAACCAAATAATTCACTTGAAAAGTTATTTCTTTCCTATGTTGATCTGCATATTGTTTTTGTTGATTTTGGGCAACCTGCAAATTGTCTTTTAAGAGCCTCAAAATTTCTTGACTTTCCTCAATCCAATATTTAGCTTTTGGGGCTCTATTATCACCAAAAATGTGCTAAAAAAAGGTAGGTGCTTCATAACCATATAATTATTTGAAAGGATACATGCCAATGGACAAATGAAAGGTAGTATTGTAGCAAAACTCACCCAAATGTAGCCATTTAACCCATGCTTTTTGCTGCCCACTCACATAGTTTCTCCCATTGGTTCACCCTTTCTGTCTAACCATCAGTTTATGGATGATAGCTTGTGCTAGGAGTCAATTATGTTCCCACCAACTTGAATATTGCTTTCCAAAAAGCACTCATAAATCTGTTATCCCTGTCACTAACAATGTTTTTGGGGAGTCCATGTAATCTGAAAATAATTTTAAAGAATAGCTCAACTAAATGTGCGATAGTAAAATATGAGGCAATAGAAAATAAATGAGAAAATTTGGTGAGTCTATCTACCACAACAAAAATACAATCCTTATCAAATTCCTTGGGCAAACTTGTGATGAAGTCCATGGAGATGCTTTCCCACTTTTGTTCTAGAATAGGCAAGGGTTGTAAGAGACCAATAGGATGGGTGTGATCAACTTTTTTTTGCTGACATATCTTGCATTCATTCACATACCTTAAAACATATCCCTTCAAACCTTTCCAAAAGAATCTTTCTCTTAACTGCCTACATTGTTTGAAGAAACGAGGATGGCCTGCTAAAGGAGAATCATGAGTTGCATTCAAAACCTTTTGCTTCAAATTCGAACCAGGGACTAAGTAGATTCGGTCTTTATAGTAGATTAGGCCATTCAATAATTTATACCTATTATCTCCCTTGGCCCCATCTAATAATTCACAAGCAAATCTATCTTTGGCATACTCTACTATTAGTACATCTTTCCAATCTTTTGAAATGTCCATAAGATAAAGTGAGTGCCTTCTAGACAATGCATCTGCTACAACATTATTATTCCCTTTAACATATTCAATGTCAAAATCAAAGGATTGAATCTTACTCACCCATTTTTGTTTCCTTTCATTGAGATCGTTTTGTGTAAGGAAATGATTTAAGCTATTATGATCAGTTTTGACCACAAATTTGTTCCCCACCAGATATTGTCTAAACTTGGCCAAGGCATGCATGATGGCCAACATTTCCTTGTCATATATGGAGTAGAGTATCTCACGTGGTTGTAGATTCCTACTTTCAAAATCTATGGGCTGTTGATTTTGCTTTAAAACCGCTCCAATGCCTTCCCGAAGCTACTTGGAAAAGATTGTGTTGCATGACTGGAAGGTTGCAGGAGCATTGGTCAATCCAAAAGGAATGAAAAGGAGTTTGAAATGACGATAGTGACATCTAAAAGAAGTTTTCTGCACATCTTCCTCCTTCATTCGAATCTTATGGTAACCGGATCTAAGATCAATTTTTGAAAAGAACTTTGCTCCAAATAGTTCATCCATGAACTCATCTATCCGAGGAATGGGATATCTATTCTTCACTATCTTTTGTTTAGAGCCATGAAATCGATGCACATTCTCAAGGTTCCATCTTTCTTCTTTACCAAGACAACTGATGAAGCATAGGGACTTGAACTTGGCCTTATGAGACCCAACTCCAACAGTTCTTTGATAGCCTTTTTTTTTATAAGCTAGTAGTAGATCCTTATATTATCAGCAGCAAAGTATACAGAGTTAGAAATGTGTCGGGTCCTCTCAAAACGGAGATAACAGACCCATAAATAGCATGAAAATGTATCAGAAATATACCAGGTCCTCCCACCATGGAGAAAACAGACCCATAAATAGTATGGAAATGTGACTGCGAAACAATAAATAACGACATAATAAAACTAGCAAAGCTATTGAAGAGACAACAAGAAGAAATGCATAAACAAGAGAAATTCATAAGCCAAAAGAGTAAAAGGAAGAGCATCGACGGTACTGCTTTAATCGTTGAGGTAATCTTTCTGAAGAGGCTGAGTAGTCGGGTCCTTTGCCAACGTGATGCCAAAGCGACAGGTAAACTGTTGTTGATTGTAAAGAACCTGTTTCATCTTATCCTGTAAATCATCAAGCTGCATAAGAATTCCGACCTGCGCCTCATTGCGGTCAGTGAGAGCCTTGCCAAGGACGAGCTTGTGAGACCAATGTAGGTCCAGAGTCTTCTGGTAAAGCGTGGCTCTGCCTCTTGTGTTACCAGGATCCAGAACGAGAGACTTAAATTCCTCACAGATATCGTCATCAGTAAGACAGCCACGAGAGACCCTGGCGTCCTCTTCGACGTCTTGGATCTCGACCTGGGATTGAATAGGAATTTCAGAGTAAAATTTATGGGCTTTATCCACCACCCCTCTCATCAGACGAACCGACAGAGTGGAAGAGGAGCCGCTTTGAAGCCATGAATTCATTTGCTGGGTGTCTTGATGGGTGCGGACTCGCCTAGGAGGAGCCATAATCATGAGCAGGGTGGTGTAGGTGAACTGAAGATGTTGAGGAGTTAGGAACTCGAGGGGAGGATGAGGTTGACGATCAGTGAACCAGAGAACAAAGGAAGAAGAATCCGGGTGCTTAGAGCGAGCATAGCTAGGGAGGCTAGAATAGTGGCAGTGAGAGTCTATCTGGGTGCCAACTTGGTGAATTCTCAGATAGCTGTCCGCAGTGGAACCTTTTCTGAGCAGAGCTTTAAACCTAGCATCTGCCGACCTGAGATGATGCTACTGGAATCCAGAATGAGTCCTTGTATCATTGCTTTTAGTTTCCACTGAGCTAATGAGAGAAAAAGGACCGTGAATATCATAAAAAATCGTGGGCATTAACACCTCCATAACCTAGAGCAGTCTGAGAACAGTGGGAAGGATGTTCCGAACGCTTGAACAAGTGAGACAACGTCGGGAGGTCGATCTCCGGACAGAGATGGCGTAGGGGCAGTAATTACTCTGCATGGGAAGCAAGGGGGGGGGGGGCTGAAGGATGACCCTTGATCAACCCCGGGGAAGGAGCATACAGCTTGCACGTGGGGAGGAGCATGGACTGGAAGCTGGCTGGAGCTTGTAGTGGGTGCTTGGCTGGAGCAGTGGGTTGGCACGGGGGGTGGGAGGAATGGCCAGGCAACTGGGTGATGATGTGACAAGCGTACGGCAGGCCCATGGCAGTGCCTCGTGATGCGTTATGCACCCACTATGGGGGGGATAGGTCCTGACAGGAAATGTCCATGAGTTGGTGTCTAAGGGGTTCCTCCTTGAGATTGAGCCAGGAGGAATCAATTTTGTGTGTGGAAACATCCACTCCATTATTGGTGAGATGGTTAGCGAGCTTGTTGGTCTTGCGGCGGACATGGCTCGTGTTGAGAACTTGGAAGTGCTTAATGTTATCATGCAGTTGCTCAATGAGCCATTCTAATCTCCATTGCTTGGAAAGCTTGGCTGGGGCAGTGCCACAGTGAAGTCTGAGAGCAATGTTGATGATAATCTGAGAATCTCCTTCAATGGTAATGGCCATCCATCCTTCCCTTCGAGCAATAGTTAGGCCGGTCAGGAGGGCAAGGAGCTCTGCAATGTTGTTGGTATTAAAGCCAATGCTTTCCGAATAGACATGGATGATCCTCCCCATAGTGTCTTGGACGAATCCACCAATACCAGCTGGACCTGGGTTTCCTTTTGAGGCACCATCGAAGTTAAGCGTAAGGGGAGGAATCAGCGGCAGGAACCAAGTGGAGGGGATACGGGAGGAGGGTGGGGTGGAAGAAGGGGGGGGGGATTGGGGTCCAGCTTGAGTTTCTAGTCCGCAAGAATGAGGCTTTCCAGTGGTTGGAAAATGTGATCGACCACGGTCCAAGTGGTAAGTCTTACAGTTTCTTGAATACAGGAGTGAATGTAAGGGATGAGGCCCAGCTCAGAAAGAGAGTTGTTAAGAAAGATTCTCCTATTCCGCTCTTTCCAAAGGTTCCAAAGGACGAAACCAGGGAAGAGCAGCCACATGCGATTTAGAATGGGGTTCAAAAATGGCACAACAGTCTAGTTCCTGATAGTGTCTCTAATATCATCCTTGTTGCGGTCGGAGCGGCGAAAGAGGGAATCACCCCAGTCCCAGATGACGGAGGCATAAGATTAGGAGTTGAGAATATGCTCCTGGTTTTCCTCATGCTGGTTACATAGGACACAAACAGAAGGTACCACGAAACCTTTTTTGATTAGCTGATCCCAGGTGAGAATTTTATTCTTAGTGACCAACCAAAGTAAGGTCTTGACTTTCGGCCACAGGTGGGAATCCCAAATATTTCTCCAAATGATATCAGCAGGAGGGGGGAGCATGGGTGAGTTGGTAAGCTTCCTTAATAGTAAAAAAGCCATTTTGCTGGTGACCCCATCTGAGTTTGTCCGATACATTGGAAATGTGGATTTTCCTGGAGATGAGAGCGATCTAGAAAGCTTTAGCTTCGTCAGAGTTGAAATTAGCATTCCCCATATCCGGTATAGACCACAACCTCTAGGTAGCATGAGCGATGTGCGGCTCCCAATAGTGCTTCACAAAGTGTTTTGTGAGATAATGAGCATGATTTTGGATCTCCTCTGTGCCCGGGAGCTGGTTGAGGGGGGGGAGCTGGTTCCAAGCATCTTCCTAGAAGAGTGCTTTGTCTCCCTTTCTTATCTCCCAGAAACTGTGCTTGCAGATTAGATCTCTCTGGGCCCAGGCTGAATTCCAAATCAGGGATCCTTTCGGGAGCGAGTCCTATTGGATAAGTTCATGGTGATTTAAATTATCGGCATACTTATGCATTTATATATGAGTCCAAGGAATGGAACTTTCCGTGCAACATCTCCATAGCAGCTTGGTGCAGAGAACCTCATTGAGTGTACAAGGGTCTCTCAAAACCAACCCTCCATCAATTTTAGGAATGCAAAGATTAGTCCAAGCCACCAAGGCCCATTTTCGGTGCTGAGTGGATCCTCCCCAGAGGAAGTTTCTCTGCAGATTGCGACTGGATTTGAAGATGAACTTGAGAGCGACCATGATAGAGAAAAGGTAGAGGGGCATGGCCTGAAGGACGGATTTGAGAAGGATAAGACGGCTAGGAAATTTGAGGCCTCTGAAGGTCCAAGAGGAGAGCTTGAGTTCCAAGGTGGTAAGCAGGTCCTTCCAAGAGGAATGCTTTATGGCAGAGGCAATTAGTGGGGGCTTCGAGGAATTTGGAGGGGAGGGAGCCTTTTGGAAAGCCTAAAATTCTGGTGATGCGGTTTTGAATCTATAGGTGAGTGTTGAAAAAGAAAATTTTAGATTTCACATTGTTGATAGTCATACCTGAGGTCGCACTGAAGGAGTGAAGAATATCCCGGAAGGCCTTGGCTTCCATAACAGTGGATTTCCCCATCAACATGGTATCGTCCATGAATTGCAAGTGCGAGTGAGTGGCGCCTTGACCGTTGATTTTGATGCCCTATAGCTGATTGCTTCTGACAGCATTGTTGATGCTCCTACCCACACTCTTCGCAAGAAGGATGAAAAGGTAGGGGGAGAGAGGGTCCCCCTATCTGATTCCTCTCGAGGGGGAGAAGGTTGAGGAGGGAGTGCCATTAATCAGAATGGAGAAGAAGGCAGAGGAAACAATGGAGAATATCCAGCAGAACCAGGGGAGCGAGAATCCAAAGGCCAAGAGGGTATCTTTGAGGAAGCTCCAGTTGGTCTTGTCGAAAGCTTTGGAGAGGTCTAGTTTTACAAGCATTCCTAGAAGGGAAGGAGACTTAAGAGTGTGAATGACCTCATGAGCAGTAATGATTCCATCCATGATTTTTCGACCCTCGACATAACCACATTGCTCAGGAGAAATGACGAGGGGCAACAGAGGTTTGAGATGGTTGGCAATGACTTTGGTGACAATTTTGTAGATGACGTTGCAGAGAGAAATGGGGTGAAAGTTGGAAGGATCAGCAGGCTTGCTGGTGTTGGGAATGAGGGTAAGCAAAGGGGAGTTGAAGGCTAGGAGAATGGATCCAGAAGAGCGGGAGTCCTCAACCACTTGCCAAACATCATCCTTAACAATTTCCCAGAAGTTTTGGAAGAATCCTGTGGTGAAACCATCAGGCCCCGGAGCTTTGCCGGGCTTCATATCCATGACAGCAGTATCCACTTCCCTGGGTGAAATGGGACTCATAAGATTGTCATTCTGCTCCTCGGTGATGAGATGTGGGATATGCTGCAGAATGTGCTGAGAGGCCTGCGACCTGTCCGGAGTGTCGTCATGCAGAATATTATTGTAGAAGAGGACCAACTCTTGTTCAATGTCTTCTTTTTTTAGGAAAATATCTCTAGTACTAGTTTTCAGCCTGGTAATTTTGTTGTTCTGCCTGCGTTGGATCATAGCATTGTGGAAGAATTTGGTGTTTCTTTCCCCGTCCTTAAGCTAATGAATTCTGGATTTCTATCTCCAGAGAGTTTCCTCCCGTTGGTTTCTGATATCAAGCTGACTCATAAGGAGTTGATCCTGCTGCTTGAGGTTTTCAGTGTAGCCCTACTGGATAGTGTGAGATTGGATATTATCCAGATCGAGCTCCAGCTTGCGTTTCTCCTCCAGAATGTTGCTGAATTCATTTTTAGTCCAGTGCTTGAGTTCCTGCTGGAAGCAGTACATCAGGGTGCCATCCCTACCATGATAGGATTGCCACCAATCTTTGATTTTTTCCTTCAAATCCGGATGGGAGATCCATAATTGCTCAAATATGAAGGGTCTTCAGGAGTCAGGAGAGTCCCAGTCAAGGTGCAGACAGATCGACCAGTGATCAGACCCCGCAAAAGGGAGGATAGATCAGGAGAAATTGAGAGGATTCATAAGCAGGGAGTTGGAAATGAGAAAGCGATCAAGATGAGAAGCGACTTGATTAGAGCCTCCTCTCCTATTATTCCAAGTGTAAATGCCATTGCTGGTCTCAAGATACGCCAGAGAGTGATCTCGGATGAAGGTTTGGAATACTAAGCTGTCTCTGTCAAGACGACGTAACCCTCCTCGTTTCTCTTTGAGAGAAGAGATCATGTTGAAGTCCCCGCCAATGATCCAGTGCTTGTCCTGGAGCTGATTATGAAGTTAGGAGAGATAATTGATGAGTTGGAGTTTCTGGTCCAGAGCTTGTGGTCCATAAACATTGGTTGTCAAGCCTTTGTGAGCGGTCCCTAGAATGTGGAACCAACCTGAAAGAGTGTGATGACTGGAGAAAAAGCCATCTAAGCTTAGGATATTGGGATCCCAGGCTATGGCAATGCCTCCTGAAGCACCTTTAGAATCAATGGCAACGATCTCTGCATTTTTCCAGCAGTTTTTGATGAAAGAGCGGAGCTTATGATCTAGGGATTTAGTTTCTTGTAGCATTATGAGAGTGGGTTTTTCCTTGAGAATTTTGTTCTTCAGTAGTCTGCGTTTGGAATCGCTGTCGATTCCCCTGATGTTCTAGCTGATGAATTTTAGCTCCATTAATTGAAGGGAGAGAAGATGGTATTAATCATGGCACTCATGCCCGAATCAATTAAATGCTCTCCAAGCTCACGAAGAAGTTGTCTGTTGGGATTTCTTCCTTTCTTCATGAGCACATTTTGGCCTTTGGAAATTTCCTTGCGCTTGAGGATTTTGATGACCCCTAATTGGTTGTGGTCAGAGGGAAAAGAAGCAACATCCGTTAGAGGGGGGAAGTTTTGTTGATGAGCTAGGGACTGATAGGCTTCTTTGAATAGGTCCAATTGGCTCTGAGGGATGCTACGAAAGTCATTTTTTTCCCAAGCTTCTTGAATGGATTCTAAATCAAGTTCTCCAGTTTCCATGTCATCAAGTTCGGCGAGACCGTCAACAGAGGTGCAGTGGAGAAGCGGTTGAGGGGTATCCTTGGAGGTAGGGTCCAAGAAGGTAGAGGCAGTCTTAGTGGGGATGATATCAGAGGAAGTAGGGAGATCAGGGATCTGCTGTGAGAGGACGACAAAGCTGTTGTGGCTGTCCAGGTTGGTGGAGGTGATGGGGGCAAAGTTGTTGGGAGCAGGGGGCTTCTTTCCATTTCTTCTGTGATTGGTAGCTCTGGTGAAACCCTCGTAGTCTTTCTTATTTTGGCCAGGAGGAGGGGGGGTTTGGCAGTTAGCGGGCATTCATGGAAGAGATGACCGTGTTCATGGCATTTTCTACACCTGAAAGGTATGTGTTCATAATCAAGCAATTGGATCCACTCCGTATCCTAGTAAGAGAGACAAATTACTTCCAGGAGGGCAGCAGAGATGTCCATGAAAATACAGATTCTGGCATAGGAAGTGTAGCGAGCAGCTAGAGTTGCATCGGAGGCTTGGACGAAGGTGCCGAGAGTGTTGCTAATGTCGGCTAGGGTTTCCAAGTTCCAATACTCTTGGGGGAGAGAGTAAAACCTCAACCAGACTGGCACCACTTTGAAGTCCTCTTTATCAAGGCTGAAATTCTCTTTCCAGTCCCGCATGTACAGTCCTGCGGAGTGCAGGAAGTATGGTCCTCCTTGAAAAATACGGTGTTTGTCTTCAAGATTCTGCAAGATCACCGTGAAGAATCCTTTAGATCCCAATTTCAGTTAGCATTGGCCTTTAGGTTTCCATGTATTGTTGATCCACCAAGTGAGGTTCTTCTCCGTTGGCCATAAGCCTATGGATTTACAAATAATGGCATGGTCGTGCATGTATTGGATATGCTGGCTTACGAGATTAGATGTTACTTCATACCTTGGGATCTGAGCCGACTTGGGATTGCACTTGTTGGTATTTTTGTTTGGTTCCGTATTCTTTTCCGGATCTTCGAGCTTCTGGTTTGCTGACATTTGAGCAGCAGAGCCTGGGTTAGCCGTTATTTCTTCCTCTTTTCCGTTAATAGGTCTGGGTTTTGCCGAATGCGGCCCTTGATTTGTAGTCGTCAGATATGATCCCAGCAGGAGAAGGGGTGTGAAGGATTGGGTGCGGCGTGCAGGCATTTGGCTGAAGGACGGTCTGGTGCGACCTCCGTTGGTGGCCTTCCGAGGGGAAGGTCTCCAAAAATCTTCTCAGACTTGTGCAATAGATACCTTATCTCCTTTGGATGTTCTGAAATCTTTATGCTCAGTTTGGGGGAAGTGATAAAACATTCTGTAGCCCATTCAATGTCCCCATGTCTCAAAATGGACCTCATGCTGTGGGAGGACACCACTTGGTTAGAATAGGTTTGCATTCCCCTCACCAATACTGGATTTCCTTCTAAATCTTTAAACCTCATTTCAGGTACTTGATAGTTCACTGTATGCTCTCCTATTGAGTACAAACATTGGACTCCCAAAACCACATTTGTATCAGCAATATTCACCACATAAAATATTTCAGTAACAGTGTAGTTTCCTATGGTAAGTTGTAGCTTTGGAATCCATGTGTTACAGTCCATATAATTGTTACCTGGAATGATGAAGGTGAACCCATCAAATGTTTCAGTAGGAAAAAATTTTATCCTCTACACCAAGGATATGAAGTTATGAGTTTCTCCTCCATCAACTAGTACCGAAACATTCTTCCCATGTACAACTCCTTTGCATCGAAGGGTATGAAACCAAGGCACCCCTGAAAATACTACCATGTTCCCTATTTCAGGTGTTGGCTAATTTTCTTATGTTGTGTCATATCCCTCTTCTTGGGCTCAATTTTGTGCTTCTTCCTCCATGTCCTCCTCGTCATCAGAAAAGACTTCAATGAAGTGTTCTTTCCCCTTAGCACATTTATGCCCTGGCACCCATGGTTGATGGCATGTGAAACATAGATTCTTTCTTTTGAGTTATTCCTTACTTGGTCCTTCTTTCTTATCCTTCTTGTTATCACTAAAGTTAACTCTCGACTGCACGAGAGCCAAGCTTAGAGAAATCTTAATGATGTGGAAAAAATGGATAGGTATGAGAGTTTATGAACATGTAGACATTTAAGAGATCAAGCTAGGTTTAAATTTTGAACAGCAGGGAATGTATCAGCAGAGAATGGATATTGATAAGACATAGCTATGAGCACAACTTTGTGAAAGACATGAATCAGGTTCTGCATCCAGTATTAAAGATAATTGCAAACTAATCAAGAGAATCTTGGCATGGATTAATAAGACCACACACAGGACAGAATAATGACAGTACGTAATTCATTTATTAAAGCAAAACAGGCTCATATGATCACAATCATTTCAAAATAGCTATTTACATTCAGAAAAAACATAGTGTATGTGCATACATGCCCCTGGCTCAGCCCTCGGATGGAACTCTCTCCTCTTTTTTATATTACAAATGATAATATTTATATGAATTACAATACAATACTCCCAGCTAAAATCTTATCACTAATTCTAAAAATAAAATAGTCTCTGACTTGTCACAGAAAATGTAGAATTGCTGGAGTTGAAATCTGTCAAGTGTCATTAAATTTGGATCTGATCCACCTTCTAATTTCCACCTATATCCTCAAAATCCCGAATATTGAATCACTGGAAATCTGGGATTGATGTAAATAAGACTAACTGATCTTGATGCTAATCCTCTACCTCTCGATGGAGTCTTGAATCTGATCGCCAAAATAACATGTAAAGATAAACTTTACTTGTTGACTCAATATTTCTGTTTAACATTGCTGTCCACCTGTTCATGATTTGGAGAGATTAGGTGAGATTTCTATCCCTTTGCTGTCGGGTGCTCTGCCACCAGCTTTGTCACCTATTAACCATTTGTATTCGAATATAATCTTTATCACCCTGGGATTTTGTATTAAATTGTCTACATGTAGCAAGGAGGTTGATGTTGTTAATTCCAACAAAATCTTGTGCCAAAGGGAGTATCAAAAGAAGACACATATGCATGTGACTACTCATAAAATCCATAATCAGTTGCGAACCATTTTTAGGCCATCATGTTTCTAATGTTGGACCATTAATACTCGCCCATATATACTGCGCCTCAAACAATATGAAAGCTAAACCTTTGATTACCGATCTCCTTGCTTCTACATTCCAGTTATTCAAAAGCTTGACACCAAATTATAACTTGGCTTTATCTCCAGCATTCGTTAGACGAGGTCTGCAAGAACTGGACATACTTGTTTTTGGAGAATTGTATGACCAATTTGTCTTCGCATAAGTTCATAATCTTCATGTCTACAAGATTTCCTGATGTATAATAGCAGCATTCTCATAAAACACAAACTATATTGCCAATAGTATAACCAATAGATGAATAATGAAAGCATATGATGTTCTTTGTATTCTCCAAATGTTCTCGTGGCTGATGTTGCTTTAAACACTTGGATATTATGCCTAGAAATTGGATGCCAGTTGGATACTTGGGCGTTTTCCCTCTGCTGGAGATAATGGATTTTCTCTCCACACTTATGTGTTCCCATTTGACAATCGGCATTGGTTGACAGAAATTGGTGGCGTTGTGAAGCAATTAGCACTTGTCCATCAAACACTCGAGCTCTTTGTGGCATGCTCTTCAATCAGCGCACCCATTAGCTTGGTGCTTTGATATTTTTGTGCATCTCTTTGTCGGTATATGGATCTCTTTGTCGATATATGAATACAAATATAAAACTTAAACACTCAGTCATGGTACCTGGCTTGATGGTGCACTCTGATGTTTTTTCATTATTGAACATCAAGATCCTTCAGTAGGTGTTCTATAACTCTTAAGACTTTCGTGGCCATTGAACATCAAGATCCTTCAGTAGGTGTTCTATAACTCTTAAGACTTTCGTGGCCAGAATCTTGAAATTTTTGATGGGAAGATCTGGTACCAACACTTCCCAAATTAATCTTTTTGCCATGGTTTTTTGTCATCTTTGAACTTGGAAGGAAAATTTGGCTTGGGACGATATTTTGTCTTAGGTAGCACATTATGCAAATCTCTTGTCAAGTTAATGGCATCTTTCAATGTAGCTGGTTTGTGAGCTTTAACCAAACCTTTCAAAGGTTCAACCAACCCTTCAGTAAAGAGAAATACCAAGCGAACCATGGAGATATCAGCAACCATAACTTACAATTTTTTGAATTCCAACATGTAGGCCTCAGGGGTTCCAGTTTGCTTCAATTGTGCTAGTTCCTTGAAAGGAATTTTGGGGTCCTTTCGATCAAAACTTTCCACCAACCTGTTAACAAACTCTTCATATTATGTGATTTTATCATGTCCCAATGTTTTAAGTCCATGGAACCACCAATCATTTGCTTCTCCTTCAAGATGCAGAATAGCCATTTTCAAAGCATCCTATTCAACCTTTGGATTCAGTTGAAAATACATATCTAATTTTTGTACCCAAGCATTAGCAGAACTTTGTGGCGAGCCATCAAAGGTGGGAAGGGGTACCTTGCCTATAGTAGACTTCAATTCTTTATTTTGGAAAGGGAACCTTCTACCTCCTCTAGTTTTGAGCTTGTTTAATACATTGAAGAATTGTTCAAATTGTAAGGTCCTCCTACACTCTTCACTCAAATACTACCATTCATCTAGAGATTCCTTCATCCCATACTTAGTTCTAGGATCCTCTTTAGACTCAAGAAACTTGGTGTGGTGACCCTTGCTGAGATATGGAAGTCATTAGGCTGATTGTGAGGCCCGGTCCTAGAGAAAATTGTTTCACTAGCCACATTTTTCTCCTCGGAATGAGAGATACTACTTCCTCCTGCTGCCAATTTGCTTCCCAGTTGGCTAGCCATCAATTCGACCCTTGCATCATCTGCCTTTTCATGTCCTCAAAAAATGGTTTCATGAACTTTCTAAATTCGTATCTATCATCTGCTTCTGAAGGTCCCTTGTCACCCTTGCTCACTGTTTAAACAGAATTTACCTCTTCTCCTACTTCTTCTTCTTCTTCGATAAAGATACTTTCAGTTTTGGTTTATAGGGACGGGGGATGAATTATTTACCTCATTAATGTTCACACAAAGCAAGTTCAAGGACCATGCTCTGATGCCACAGTAACATCCCTACCATGTAAGGTTGCTCGATTGCACCCAAATTTCGAACCTAGGGATGGTGAACTCAAACTGCTCCAAAAGCATCCAAATGATTTCGAATTGTTTAGGGAGGGACTTGGAAGGACTTAGGAAACCCTATTGTATCCCTTATACCCTTATACGCCTGCTATAATCATTCATGGTCTTCAAATTTCAAGGAGAATAAAACTAGTCAAATTCATTGGTTGAAAACCCCACTAGGTTAGTGACTATTTGGCCTTCCAAACACTGTACGACCTTACCTAATTTTTTATCTGAGACTTTTATCTATTATAGGACCTCAATAAAAACATATATTCAGCATTACATTAGGTTTTAGGGTCTGCTAGATCTTCCAAAAAATAGCAGCTTGTATGGTATAGAATTTATGAGAAAATGGTGAACAATGGACAATGATTTTATGGCACAATATTTAGTAATAATTCAAGGTTCTGCACACAAAATTTTGGTCATCCATTTTACTCCTTATGCAGCTCGAATCATAATTTAAACCTCAGAAAAATTCTGATATTGAACTGATACAATTCATTCCCAAAAACACCATGAGAATATAATGAGGAAACTAGCTCGAATATTGATATTACTTGGAACTATTACATGAAATGCTTGGTATTTCGATATGTGGCTCTCATGATCAGTTAATTACAGATATATGCAGCATATAACATGGCCATATAATCAAAATATCAGTCTTCCATAAACTATATGCAACTAGGAGTGTGCTATCACACTTGTACATGAATATTGAGAGAGTGTTGAGAGAATGATAGTAGAGAAAGAAGAGAGCACATGGAATCAAACTCAAAGGGGGCCCGAACCTGCATAAAAACATCTCCATGAATCTCTGTTGAGAGGTCTGAATGACCTCTCCTTCAAACAATTTCGATAGGAATCTTGCAGCCACGAAATTGGTTCTAAGGTAGGGAGGATGAACATCCACCGTGCAAGGACAAGAAAAGCTCTCCAAAAGTGAAAATGAGAAATGACCAAAATCTACTCTCCTTCATACTCCTTATATTTTATTAACCTCCAATGGAATCCATAGCTCGAATTCCCTCCAAGAGTCTTCACCCAACTCGATTTAGGGAGAGATTCTCGTAGGAGATACTTGTCCTTCTTTTTCTTGCATTCCTCTTCCACCAATTCAAATGGGGAATATTGGGTTACCATAACTCCCCCAATGTGCCATATTGGTGGATATTTTTAGCCTTGATATGTCATATGTGTCATAGGTCTGCAATCAGGTTTGAATTTATCATATTTGCCATAGATTCTCCATCATTGTTGTCATAGATTCTCGAGAATCTAGCTACAAGTGTCACAATTCTTCTATGATGCCTCTTCATCTTCCATGGGAGTTACTCTTCCACTCCAATTCGACCTTCCTAGATTCATGCCATGAATAATTCCTCTTCAACTCCTCCAAGAACGTTACCATCCACCTTGTACTCGAATTGGTCAGAGAATGATGCCATGCGTAGTGGAAAATTTTGCCACATGTAGGTCCTGCACCACATACGTGCCCTCATGACCAAATGCCACCTTATTTTTCCTTTGTCGTTATTTATTTGACCCAATTAATGTGAATTTGAAAGTGTAAATTCCAATTGAGTTCTTGTAGCTCCCTCATTAGTTATATTTTGTAGAACCAATTTTCCCATTGTGAATATTATGTTCCTTTAGTTCCTTTCCATTTCCTATTTCACATTTGGTATATAGATTTCTACTGGTATCCTAGTATTAATGAATAATTTTATCCTTGACCAAACCTTCCTCTTTGCAATTACCAAAAGGTTTGTCACAACCAGTCACATTATATTCAACATACCTTTCATCAAAGAAATTATACCCTTACTCCCAACATTTATGCAAATCCTAACCCAAATTAAATTCGGTGTGCCCTTTATCATCTCTTTCCTTTTCACCATTCAATCTTATTATGACAACATTCAACAAGCTTTTGTTATCAATTGTAAAGGAATCCCTATAGAAAATTATATTCATGATATTATCAAGGACTATTCTTCAGAGGAAATTGGCATAAGAATCTCCTTCCACCGAAAATCTTTTGTTCTCCACTACCAAAAATGCAATGATTAATTGGATTCTTGTAAAGTGTTGTAGTATTAATATTCAACCATTTTGGTCCAAGGCTATGCATGAATACATGATTCAAACACTTCATAATATCTATGCCTATGAAAACACAAGGATTTTTCCTCATAAGGAACATGTTAACATAGGAAAAAATATAGTTAACCTACTAGCCTTGAAGCTTATTGAACTTGCCATGTCTCCTTAATCTCACCCAACCTTTATGGTTGATAAGCACTCTAAACAAAAACAAGGAAAAATTTGATGGTTGTAGATTATTCTCTTCTCAAAAAATTACCATCCCATTCAACTATCCTATAAACATAAGGACACAATTTTGCAAATAATTTCCCATAGTAAGGTTTACTACAAATTTAATTGGAAAAGTGGTTTTATTAGCTTCATACCCAACATGAAGACATTTTAAAAAGTAATGTACCTATGGATGATAATAAGGAATGCCTAGGGAGGTACCCAAGTGGATAATGAATGTAATGTGTCCATAACCAAGGAAAAAACCTACTAGGTAGTTTGAGGAAATAATATAATAATAAGGGGTAGTTGGCATAGACCCCTATCAATACTATGAGAAAGTATAAATACACGAGTATCATTATATTGAGTCGGGTTGGAGTTTTTTTATTGTATTGTAGTAAGCATGGATTATGGAGTGATTCCTTTGATAAGGAGTATTTGATGGTGTTACTCCACCTCAAGTGTTCTTCTCTATATTCTTGTGTCTATTATTGTGTGGACGCATTTTGTTTATTCACAATATTAAGGTTTTATATTCTTTCCTTTATCTACCAAGGTTTATGACATAAAACTACCTTCCCTACTCAATTATCAATTATTATTCAAGCATTTTTGTCTCCATTATGCTCATAGTTACTTTCGACCATGGATGGATTCTATCTTCCATTGCTTTTATGATTTCATTATTGTCAATATCAATGATGTCCTAATATTCAATCATCCTCTTGAAGATCATGGCATCCATGTTCAACTTTTTTATGATCTTGTACATAAACATGGCATTGTACTCTCTAATAGAAACATTCATGCCTACCCTACAATTGTTCAATTTTTTGGTATGGATATTGAACCAAAGAAAATTTAAGCACGGCCTCATGTTTTTCTATTCTAATATCTATTTCTAAATTAGTTGCTTGGCATCAAAAAAATATGATGGTTTCTTGGTTGTGTAAATTATCTTGCCCCTTTTCTAGAGCATTTGGGTAAGCATTTTCATGCTCTTCATACATAGCTCAAGAAAGATCCACCTTCTTGGATTGCACAACACATCAATGAGGTTATAACATAACATATCTTTCTAGAGGAGATCCATCATTAACTATTCCTTTTAATGGAACAATCTTTGCTTGCACAAATTATTCTATTTTTTATTGGGGAGTTGTCTTACTAGAATAAAATCTTAATGGATTTAAGGTTATTATTCAGTATGATAGTGACTCTTTTATTGGTACTAATAGAAAGTATCATTCTACAAAAAATGAAAATCTTGTTGCGAAAAAGAGTCTTGAATTTTTAAAGCTTTTCTTCTACCAATCAAATTTACTGTGAGATCTAATGCCAAGAATTTCAAATATTCATGAGCCATGAAATTGATCCAAACATTACTTGTGACTACAACATGTATTGGCCCCATGTAGCTTCACATGATCACAACTCTTCTTACTTTATAACATTTTTCCCAAGTTGAGGTACACAACTTAATGCCTATATATTGGACTCTTGTAATGAATTCGAAGTATCTTATAATTGTTGAAAGCATTTAAGTATTGTAGATTTGTGTCAATAATATTAAGATTTTTTAAACAAAATTTATATATCTTTATGTTTGAAGGTTGTGTTGGTTTTTGCTGTAGTTAATTGTGTAAAGACCTTATGGAACCAATATTAGTTAGAATGGACTCATGGATAATTAGAGTGCTAAGAAATTGAATAGAAATACAAGGGTCAACCCTAAACATTTATCCTTAATTGTAAGAGGCTAAATTGTATCCATTAGTACCTAATCTTTGACCCTTAACCCTTAAATAAAAAACACCCTGATGAAAAACTCTTAACCAACATATCATTAAACTTTACCCTATCCTTACACATGAATTCATTATCATTTAACCCTAAACCTTAATCTTTAATCTTGAACCTTTAACCTTAACCCCAAATCCTTACCCATAGTTTACCCAAGCCTCAATTGTTAGACCAACTTAACCCTTATTACTTAAGATTCAACCCTAAACTAATAAAATTAATTAATCCTTAACCCTTGATTCTTAAACTCATACATCCCAAACCATAATACTAAACTTTATCTCCTAAATAGAGAATACAAATATGTGTGTATATAACTATTTAAACGCACACTTTAGGTGTCTTAGGGAAGATCTACATGCACAACAAAATCAAAATCGTGTTATGAAGGATCTCAAAATAAGGCATGCGCTTCAATGGAATACAAAGAGGACTAATGTTGCGGTATAACCCAATGGAAGGGTTGTTAGCATGCAAATAGAGAACACAAATACTAAAAATTAATCATGTCTAATAATATAGGAGCTCATTTAATGAATGTGGATTGGTTAATGAAAAATTATTCAGACTTAATTCCTTATCATCTCTTTATGTATTTAGTAATTTTTTGAGTTTTAGTATACACACAAAGTCATGGAATTAAGTTATGAGCAGACCCTAAAACTTTTAACTTTAGTCGATCCTCAACACCTAACCCTCAACACTTATCCCTTAAGGTATAACACCCCAACCTTACTCTAAATCCATTAATAGATGAATGGAGAATATTCTTATGTGTATAACTTTTTAAACACCCACTTCATGATCATTCTTAGAAAACCTCTTTAATCTAAATCCATTAACAACTAAATGGAGAATATCCTTATGTGTATAAATTTTTAAACACCCACTTCAGGATCATTCTTAGAAGACCTCTTTTCACCATATAAACGTATTTCTTAAGGATATCATAAGAAGGAAAACATTTAAATGGAATACAAAACAATATCTTAATGATGTATGGGCATACTCCAATGTCGTTATTTTTCAAAGTTATTTTGAAAGTGTTTACATGATGTTTGGGGTGCTCATGAAATTTGGGTACATAGTGTATAATCATCCCATAGATGGTATGTGATATATTTACACATGGAAGATGGTCCATGATGTATTTTCATATTTGAGATGGCTTACTCAATCCTTGTTTGACCTCAGTTGGGTTCTTGCATGATATTCATCCCTTGGGAACTAGATATCTCCTAACATATTTGGTGGCATTCTATATGATGGACACATGGAGATGGTTATTTCTTGGATAATGCCTTACTTAGGAGGAGGAGAGTTTTGCATCCTATAGGAGAGAATTGGGTCCTATACAACACAAGGTAGCTTGGGTGCATGCATAGCGTCCTGGAGTTGGGTCAAGGAGTACATGGATTAGGAGGTTCATTGGAGTCTTCAAAGGCTTGTAGGAGGAGTCTTAGACACATCTTGTCAATCACCCTTGTATTTGGAGCATTTTTTGTGGAAGACATCATCTTGGATATTGGCATGTGTGAGTGTACCACTCCACATTTGTGAGACTACATGTCTTATTGTAGGTTGCTTGTAAGGGCACAATAACACATATCTATTGTTGGCATGTCTTACCTCTCATATATATAGAGGAAAGGGAGATTCCTTCACTGACTCATCAATCATTTAATTCATTCTTGTTAATTCTTGTGTAGATGTTGTAGTCTCAGGAATCGTCTAGGTTACCAATAGTACATCATATATATATAAGATCACATGAGCATATATACAAGAACACAATAAGAGAGTGAGTGGGATAGCAACAACAAGCCTTTGTATTAACAGAGATAAAATATTGTACAATAATGTCTCTATATCCATGGCTCAACAGCCTATATATACAATTTACAAGCAGTTATTTAGTTATAACTGCTAGTTCAGTCAGCTAACCAACCAACTGGACTGACCCAACCATGGTCGGTTGGAGGACCTAGTCAGCCAGTCTAATAGGCTCCTCCAATTGTTAATGTAATTGTAACTTCGAAAGATATTCACTTGTATATTTTATGTTGTATTTATATTTTATTTTTGTACCTCCGACAGAGATGTTCATTCCTCCGGTCAGGAGAGTCATTATTGTCTTTGGGTCATGTAAAGTCATTGAGGTTAACCCTCCATTGTATGTCGGGGCATTAGACCCCATAGTTAAGTTATAGATGGGTTATTAGACTCTCCTAGAGAAGTTGTCCCAGTCTAATTAGGGTAAAGGTCAAGTGAAAGATAAAGTATAAATAAAGAGGGTGCTCCTCTCTATTTTTCTCATTCATTCACTCATCAAGTTCGCATAAGTGAGTAGGAGGAAAAGTTCGCACACGTGAAGAAGAGAGAAGCTGCTGGAGACCATTTCTACTTTTGGGGTTTATTGTATTGTTGCTCATTCTATCTCTGAGGAAGTTGCGGGGTTTTCTCCTTTATGGTTTCCCCAATGAAATTCTTTGTGTGTCTTGTCTCTTGTGTTTGAATTGATGTGCATGTTATTCTCTCATATAAGATCCTAAATAATCTTGAATTAAATTGTGAAAAACTAACATGGTATCAGAGCTAACCTGAGAAGAAGACACTATGCAGTTGTGGAAGCTAGGGATTCTTAATTTTTGGGTTTCTCTCCACAGATGATTAGCAAAAGGAGGCTAGGCTAACTCACCTAAGGAAGGCACATCTTTCTATCGAAACAAAAATTGATTCTGAGCATTTTCAATTTTCGGCCTGTTACTGCTGCGGGAAATTAGGGCTTTTCACAGAAGAGGAATTTTGGAGTGCTTTTAGATAGGGAGATGCTCCTCATTAAAATCGAAATTTAGAGACCAAGATTGAATTTTTTGGTTGGGTAGAACCCTGGGATAAGTCAAACCCTAATTTGACTTTGGACCAGAAAAACCCAAAAAACTAGAAAAAGCCAGAAACTGCAGATCCGAAATTCGCAAGTCAATTTTCAAGGGTGAATTTTTGGAATCTTCAGAAACCAAGTGCACCAGCATACTTGCCTCATCCAGGAGAATCTTCCCGTGAAAGCAGAATTCAATTTTGAGAATTTTCATTTTTCGGCCCGTCACTACTACTGGAGGAAAACTAGGGCATTGTATATTTTGGGCTTATGTTAACTAATTCATGAAAGTGAATACATTTTACAAATCACCTTGAGGAGGTGCATCTATCTGTCCATTCAGAAATTCCAAATTCCAACTTTGGAAATTTAGGGTTTCTCTGACAAACCCTAGCTAGCTTCAGATCCAGTTTCAGCAAAATCAAGTGGTAAGACCTAAAGCTTTTCTATTTCCATTTGAGTTTCTCATTAAAGATGTCTCACCACACCAAGCTTGAGGATAAGCTTGAAGGGGCCGATAAATTATGAGCATGAAAGTATAGGATTGGGCTTGTCCTAGAAGAGAATGAATTGGACACCTATGTGAATGAAGAGGTTCCAGTTCCAGAGGGAGACGAGGCTAAAGAATTACACAAGAAGAACCTGGTTAAGGCTAAGAGAATCATTGCAGATTCTATCAAGGACCATCTCATACCACATGTGTCTTCCTTAAAGACACCTAAAGAGATTTTCGATTCCTTGACCAAGCTATTTGAAGGAAATAAGATAAATCAGAAGATGACATTGCGAAACCAGTTGAAGAACGTGAAGATACAAAATGCCGAGACCATCCATTATTACTTTACAAGGGTCTCTGAAATCAAGGAGCAACTTGAAGCCATGGGAGAAAACATAGAGAATGGAGAAATTGTGATGACCACTTTGAATGGTCTCCCTAGGTCATGGGATTCCTTCATTCAAGGAATTTGTGCTAGAAAGAAGTTAATCACATTCAATATGTTTTGGGAGGAATGCTCACAAGAAGAAGCTCGACTTGTAGCTCGAAAAGAAAAGATGGATAATGAAGAACAGGCTCTCACAACACACACCAGAAATAATAACACCAAGAGGGAGCATCCTCATCACAGTAAGAACGAAAAACACCACCACCAGAATCATAGGGAGAACTTTAGAAGATACCGAAGAAATGTATCTACCATTCGATGCTATACATGTGATGAGAAGGGACACTACTCTAGAGGTTGTCTGAGAAACAGAAGTGGCTCCAACAAGAAAAGACACCATGCTCACACCATGAAAGATGATGAACCTGCAAGAAAGAGAACTAGAGAAGAAAGTGAAGATTCTTCAAGTGATGAAGAATATGTATTGTAATGAAGGTAACCAGTTACATGGGTTCATTCAGAAGGTTCCACCTCATAAGGTGAAGCTAGAGATGACTTTCAGTATTCCATGAAAGGAGTAGGAGAAGCTCCTACAGAGTTAGACTCCGGAAAACAAATAAAGATCAATTCTCTATGGAATAAGCTCTCAGCATTGGTTAAGGTGCAAAAGAAAGGAGTACACTATCAGAGACTCCAATAGCTCCAGAAAGGAAGCAAAGATCAAGAGGGAGCACACTCCAGTAGCTCCGACAAGGAAGCAAATATCAAGAGGGAGTCCACCCAATAACCAAACAAAGATAAGTATTTGAATTGTTATTTCTTGCATGCATGATTACTTAAATGATATTGTTGATTCATGTACATACGTATGTTCGTAGATTTAGGATATGTGTTATGCATGTTAGAAAAGTTGCATTAATGAAAATATACTACTAATATGCAAGTAATTGGTAAGTGGCGTATGGTACTGTACAACATTCCATTGCTACTTATCTAGAATGAAACCTCTTTGTTGACATGTTGAGAGTAGTGCACACTCTTAACAATGTTTTGGTAGAGATGGAAGGCATCTACAAAGTTACCGTATGAATGCGGGATATGGATGAATGTTGTATTGAAACATTGGATAAGATAATTGCATGATTACATGACCAATGTCCTTATGCGTAAGAATTTGTTCTAAAAAATATGAGATGTTTCTAATCATGTAATTGAACTTGTCTTGTAGGAAAGATCGTGTACCACCACCTACAAGAGAGATTTGCTTCGAAGAACAAGCAACGGAGATCAAGAAAGATACATGTTGAAGACATTGAAGAACCAGAAGCACCCATGATCCGAGATACAACAATGAATGAAGCAAATCCAATCGATCATGAAGAATGATGTTTGGGATGTGGTCCCAAGACCAGAAGGGAAGTCTGTGGTGACTTCCAAGTGGATCTACAAGATCAAGCATGCTGCAGATGGAAGCATAAAGAAAGACAAGGCAAGATTTGTGGCACGTGGCTTTTCCCAGAAAGAAGGGATAGACTATGAGGAGACATTTGCACCTGTATCCAGATACACTTCCATCAGAATAGTACTTGATCTGGTTGCAGTGATGAAATGGAAGATACACTAGATGGATGTCAAGCCAGCATTCTTGAATGATGTAGTGGAAGACGAAGTTTATGTGGAGCATCCACTCGTATTTGAGACACATGACAAGAAGACTCATGTGTGCAAATTGAAGAAAGCCTTGTACGGTTTGAAGCAGGCTCCCAGGACATGCTATGACAGAATAGATAGCTTCCTAACTAGCTTGGGCTTTACCAAAGATTAAAGTGGATTCCAACCTTTACTACAAGGTTGAGGAAGGGAACCTAGTTATACTCCTACTGTATGCATATGACCTGTTTGTAACATGAGAGGATGGGTTCATTGCAGATACAAAGAGGAAGCTTGCTTCTGAGTTCAAGATGAAGGACTTGGGCATGATGCATTACTTTCTAGGTATGGACGTGTGGAAAAGTGCGGATGGAATCTTCCTTGGACAAGGGAAGTATGCAGTAGAGATCCTAAAGAGGTTTGGGATGATGGACTGCAAGTCCATGGCCACATCTATGGCTTCAAACCTGAAGCTATTGAGTGATGCTTCATCAGATTCGGTTGATGCCACGATGTATCATCAGATGATTGGATCTTTGATGTACCTGACGAATATGAGACCAAATATCTGCTTTGTTGTGAACACAATGAGCCAGTTCCTGACAAATCCAAGGCATGTCCACTTGATTGCTGTAAAGCATATTCTGAGGTACTTAAAGGGTACAATTGATTATGGGATCAAGTATGATGCGAATCAGAAGATTAACCTGGAGGTTTAGGTTGATTCGGATTGGGCAGGCAATTCCATTAATAGGAAGATCACTTCAGGGTGCTGCTTCAATATGGGATCAGGTGTGATCTCTTGGTTTAGCAGGAAGAAATCCTGTGTGGCATTGAGTACAGCCGAAGTAGAGTATGTCACAGCTTGTTCAACTAGTTGAGAGGCAATATGGCCGAGGACGCTACTATCTTATTTGTTTGATCTACAGTTGGACGCGACTTGTATATATTGTGACAACCAGAGTTGTGTGAAGTTGTATGAGAACCCGATGTTCCATGACAAGTCGAAGCACATCGAGATCAAGTATCACTATATCAGGGATATGGTGGAGAGAGGAGCAATGGAGATACAATATGTTGCGACAGACGAGCAAATAGCCGATGTGTTGACCAAGCCGCTAGCCAGAGTGAGGTTTGAATACTTCAGAGAGAAGCTTGGTTTACTTTAGATCGAGGTTCCTTCCAAGGGGAAGTGATGAATTCGGAAGACGCAGATGCACATGGGCCATTCTCGCATAGTGGTAGGAAATTCCTCCTATGTTGGTAGATGTAAGGGCCACGCCATTCTCACATAGTGGTAGGAAAGTCCTCCTATGGTGTAGATGTAAGGGCTGAGCCATTCTCACATAGTGGTAGGAAAGTCCTCCTATGGTGTAGATGTAAGGGATGAGCCATTCTCACATGGTGGTAGGAAAGTCCTCCCATGGTGCAGATATAAGGGTTGGGGCTAGTCCGACATGGTGGTAGGAAAGTCCTCCCATGGCCGTTGACATAAGTGCCAGAGCCTTTCCCGAATGGTGGTAGGAAATTCCTCCCATGTCGGTTGATGTAAGTGTTGTGTCTCACATGCTGGTAGGAAAGTCCTTGCATGTTGGTAGATGGGGTCTCGTATGGTGGTAGGAAATTCCTCCCATACTGGAGACATTGTGATGTGCATCTGGGTTGTGCTCCGTGTGACAATGAGATGATATGAAGATGATGAAGTGACAGTAGGGTACACAGGTTTTGCAGAGGCATATAATCAATCCTGGGAGATCTTGCAGGTTTTGTAGTGGCATATAATAAGTCCTGAGATGTACCTACTTGATGGCTTGCTCGCAGAGATGATGAATACCTACATGGAGGTTAGGCCTACATCCAACATGAAAAAGGGTTGGCTCTATAGAACTTCCTATGATGAGTAGATTGGAGATTGATGGTCGAGATAGCAGCAGCAGTGACGATGATGATCCATCTTTGATGATGATCCAGCTTTGATGATGATCCAGTGATGAATACTTGTGTTGATGACTGTGTCAAGAGAATACCTTCTTAGTTAAGAGGGAGTGTTAATGTAATTGTAGCTTCGGAAGATATTCACTTGTATATTTTATGTTGTATTTATATTTTGTTTTTGTACCTCCGACGAAGATATTTATTCCTCCGGTCGGGAGAGTCATTATTGTATTTGGGTCATGTAAATCCATTGAGGTTAACCATCGAGTGTATGTTGGGGCATTAGACCCCAAAGTTAAGTTATAGATGGGTTATTAGACTCTCCTAGAGAAGTCGGCCCAGTCTAATTAGGGTAAAGGTCAAGTGAAAGATAAAGTATAAATAGAGAGGGTGCTCCTCTCTATTTTCTCATTCACTCACTCATCAAGTTTGTATAAGTGAATAGGAGGACAAGTTCGCACAAGTGAAGAAGAGAGAAGCTACTGGAGACCATTTCTACTTTTGGGGTTTATTGTATTGTTGCTCATTCTATCTCTGAGGAAGTTGCGGGGTTTTCTCCTTTATGATTTACCCGATGAAATTCTTTGTGTCTCTTGTCTCTTGTGTTTGAATTTATTGCATGTTATTCTCTCAGATAAGATCCTAGATAATCTTGAATTAAATTGTAAAAAACTAACACCAACATCCCCCCACCAACAAATCGTTTCTTTGTCCCGAAGAGAATAGGGAGATGCAAAAATGAAGGACTATTAATACAAGTACTTGTTCAATATTTCTTATGGTTGCGGAAGACTAGATGTAAAAATCAATTGGTTATCTTCGATGCATGCTTCAATGATAGTGCTAAAAAATGAGGCAATTCGTCATGGGAAATATTCCCATTCATGTAGAACTATATGGATGTGTAGACTAAGTGAAGTGAGGTTTGCAAGTCTAGCAATATTTTCAGTAACTGTGATGTCTTTCACATTTTGCAGTTCTAGTCCTAGAATCAAAAGCCGGTTGTTGGCATCAACAATTAACTTGTCAATTTGGTTTATTAAAATTCCAACTTGTGCTTGTGTATGATTTGCTTGCTTCAAGTAGTGATCTGCCTTTTTTTGGACTTTTGACAGTCGATTCTATTCAAGCTCAATCTGCTGCTCCAAATCCTGCAAGGTTGTCGGATCTACAATGGCCTTTTGTTGAAATACAGTTGCTAAGTTATTTTGAATACTGCTCATTTCTACAAAAACTTGTCCATAATGTGAATACCAATTGTTTAAAACATTGGCCGATCATTATGGGGAATTTACCTGGAAAGGAAGCAATGAACTTAGGGAAATTTGGATCTTGGAGAGTTGTAGCATAGCCTTTCTCAGCTATGGTTTCTTAGACAAGCGTCGGCGAGGCACGAGGGGGATTATCGGGAACTGGTACTGGGTTTTCTACTTGAGATTGCATTCAAATTTTCAGCTTTTTGGGTTAGGGATAGCTTACCTTGGAAAGCTCATCTTTTTCAGTCATATTCTTTTTTATTTGTTATTCGACCGTGATCTTCTTGAGGATGGTGTCTCTAATGACTTGTTAAGATTCTTTATGAAATTCTTGTATTTCATCCTTATTTGGTGCATATAATACCATTTTCCTCTTCTTGGACTACTTTGATTTGAAAGTCTGTTGCATTGTATATATTTGTTCTACTACAACATCGAGCTTTTCCTTCGATAAGTTGGCCTCCGACTCTTCCTCTGATCGCACTTCATCCTCTTATGTTGTTTCGCCTAATGGTTCCTCTGCTTCTGTCATCTTAGGTTGATTCTTCGACAGTACGATAGAAAAGGGGTTTTATTCTTTGTCGGCCAGGCCAAAAATTTCTAAGTATAGACCGAATTCATATGATTCTTCCTTTTCTTCATCGGATAATGTTTTTTGTAACTCCTGGACTTATTTCCATGTAAATTTTGGTATCTAGTAGATTGTATTCCATTTCTTTGTCAAGTCAATGAAAATTTCTTGAACACCTGGATAGTAGTCTAACTTGATTGCATCCCCTATTGCTCCTTGCATGAACCTTACTTTTGTGTAGTCAAGTTCCAATTGGATGTGTGCAGTCGGCGATAGACTTCAACGGATGGGTTGTGAGACCTGCCATCTTGATGAGGTAGTCTTAAGGACTTGAAACCAATTTTCAAGCCACAATTTAGATATTTTAGGGCCCTTTGTGCAACTCTACAGTCATAATATCTTAAAAGTATTCATCAATGACCCTGACTTTGTTGTGAAGGAAGGGTCTCTGACGAGGGTTATCTTATACATTGCTAACTAAATAAGTAAAGAAGGGTATTGAATCGTTGATCGTGTCTCTTGGAATTTTTCACAAGTTGATTTGAAGACTATGGCTAAGTATTCAGCCCAAATGAATATTTTAGCTAATGTGGCTATGGATTTTATAGTTTCTATCATGCTGAGATGGATGTCGGATGGTCGGCTGGTATTGGTTAAGCAAATGGATACTATTATAGCAGCGAATTTGTATGTCTAATACATGATTTTGTTAATTAATAACCCTTTTGATTTCTTTCCTTTAGGGGTTCCTGTATATTATTCAATTAACTGTGGTTTGATGCCGACTGGTACTTGTGACCCTTGATTTGGTAAGCCAGTCACATGTGCAATAAGTGTAGCATTGATTTCGACTGGTTCATGAAACCATAACTTTCTTTGTGGTATCTGCTAACAATGTATTGTGTAATCAGGGCTTTCAAGCCATCGAAGTTGTCTAGTAGGGGTGCATTAAAGTAATGCTGATTTTTTTCTATGGACAACCTGTTTGCTTCTTTAGTCCATTTATCGTTCTATATACCCCATTCTCTCAAATCCTTCCAATATATTTTCCATTGGTGCTCCTCTGTGTAGAATTTTCTAATTTTAGTCAGTCGAGCTTTCAGAGGTGGCATAGAGGCTTCTTCTGCTTCCCATTTGGATTTTTTTGTTGCTTTCACGGCCTTGGTAACCGTAGTTGGTTTATTTGGATCCATCTCATATGTGATTATAGGTGCAGGTATAGGGTTTGGATGTTTTGGAATTTTGAGTTCTTGTTGTGACAACTCCGACTCTTTGCAAAACTGTTCCCAATTTTGTTCTAGTTCTTCATTTATAACTTGGTTAATTGATGTAGATTTAAGTTGGGTAGGTGTTGGAATGAACTGTGGACTTTGTACTTGACAGCTACTTCGCACGTGTACAGAGTCTTATGATTCACACCTTGGCTGCAGTTCATTATAACTTCTTCTTTGGGGTCGATCATGATAAAATATACTGTGCGGTGGTTGGCTTGTTCTATGTTGGTTTGAATGCTCCTTTGAACATCGGTGGTCGATTTCCATTCGCCGGTCACTTCTTGGCGAGGTTTTCTGGTTAATCCTCCTACTTTGATTTTCCTAGTTCTCCTTATTCTAGTCTACCGTCATTGCATTGCAATTATTCTTGCCACAATCCATATCTTAGATCCTTCTTATATAAGTTTTGGTGTATGATAGTTTTTTAATAACTACTTTTCTAAACTTACTTTAGTTAATGTAATCAAGCTAGTTAATATAAAAATTAATTACAAAACTAGGGAAAGACGGTCGACCAAATGGTGATACAGGAATTTGGTCGACACTGTGCCAATTCTATGATTTATATCTTTTTAGTCTTGCATCGTTGGCGACTTTTGTAAAAACTATTCTTTGCAATGTCTTTAGTCGGACCGACCCGTTACTATTTAGCTCCTCTACTATGTATAGTCCAATCCATGCCGTGTGCAAATTTTTCCGTTTTCCTTTTATTCAACTGTCATATAATAATGCTAGGTCACTGACTGATAGATCTTTCTTTCTTATATTACGATCGTGCCAAGCTTTCTATCATTGTTTTTGAACTTCTTGATGGTGGATTTCTATTTGGTGTTGCTCTTCTAGTTTTGTTAGATCGAAATGTATATCTTATGTGGCTTTGACAATATCTAAGTGAAGTATATATGCAATGATTGATGTCTATTGCTTGAAGTGTAGCGAGACGATTGCTTCTTGTCCATAGATGAGATTGAAGGGTCTTTTCCCTATCGATTGTTTATAATTTGTTCGATAAACCGATAAAAGGTATCTTTTCATCCCGGTCATATTTATCAATACTACAAATCTTTGTTAGTCCTTTAGTTAAATTTTTATTGAATGCTTCAATAGCTCCGTTCGACTATGGGTAATAAGTTGAAATCTTCTAGCGGTCGATCATAAATCCGTTCAATATAATTAATATAGTTTTGTTGTTGAAGTGTGTTCCTATATCGCTAATGAGTAAGGGGACATCCAAATCTTGTAATGATATTTTCATATATAAATTTTGTGGCTACTTCACTGGAACATGCTTCAACAGGTTCGACTTCTTCCCATTTGGTGACATATTTGACTTATGTAACAATATATCGAGCTCGGGTTCATCGTCCAGGAATTGGGGCCCAATGAAGTTGATAGCCCATATTTAAAATCTTAAGCCTTGATTAATGGATATTAAGGGCATCTCATTTCTTGGTAGTGGTCTACCTATTCTTTGGAATTTGTCACAAGTATTTACCTGAGCTCTACAATCGTTATGTAACATTAGCTACCATAGTCCTAAGTGTAAGAATTTTCTTTCAGTTGTATCATCCTGATAGTGTCCACCAATAGGTTCACTATGTGCTTTGTCGATGATAACTTGTTGTTCGTGCTCTAGGACACATCATCGAAGTACTTCATCCAGTTCTAGTTTATATAGGAATCCATTTATTAGAGTGTATGGTGCATCCTTCATTGCAAGTATTTTTCTTTTCTTTTTTGTCATTCCTTTCAGAGCTTGAACTTCCTCCATATATTGTGCTATATATTCCAATTCATTCGATACAACTTCTACTCTAAATAGGTGAGCGTTAGGGTAATCCATTCCATCGTCTCTAGGTTGAGTAAGTATTGCACCAACTGCGATACCATAATCATCAATATGGACATGGAACTTGATTAACTAGTTTGGAAACCTTAGTATTGGAGCTTCGAAAAGCTTTCTTTTAAGTAATTCAAATGACTCTGCACATTCTCGTGACTACTTAAATTCTTGATTTTCTTTCAGTAGTTCTTCTAAGGGATATGTCATATTAGAGTAATATCTAATAAATTTTTGATAGTATCCTATATTCCCAAGAAGTATTCTAAATTGTTTTGGATTCCCGAGTGTCTTTAAGTCGAGAATAACTTTAATTTTGGCATAGTCGACCTTGATTCCTTCCTTGCAAACAACATGTCCTAGTAGGATTCCAATTGGTGTTGCAAATATGCACTTTTTAATATTCAAAGACAACTGCATTTGTCTGCATCATTCTAACATAAGTTGAAGGTATTGAACATGGTCTCTTAGCAGTGAGTATATTGTCCAATCGTCGACGTAGAAAACCATAGTTTTATATAAATAGTCTTGAAATGCTTTTACTACTATCCCGAAGAAGACTGTTGGTGCATTCTTTAGACCAAATGGCATCACTTTATAAGCAAATGAACCAAACTCACAAACAAATGTTGTTTTATGTCGACCTTCTTTAGCAATAGGAACTTGGTTGTATCCGAAAAGTCTGTCGGTGAAAGAATAACATTCATGAACTGCAACTTCATTAATTGATTTGTCAGCGAAAGGTGTGGGGAAGGGGTCAGTTAAAGTTACCTTGTTTAATCCTCTAAAGTCAACACAGATTCATAATTTTGTTGGGTCATGCTTCTTTGGTTGAATGACCATGTGGATGGCCCATTCTGACTGGTGTACTGTATATATGATTCCAATAGCTAGCATATTCTCGATTTCTTTCTTTACTATGTCTTTATACTTATGTGCCAATTTGTATGGTTGTTTCTTGACAAGTCCAGCGTCTGGTTTTATGTTGATTTTCATTTCACCCATTTCTTGTACTAACCCCTTTAAATCTTTATAATCTCTTGCAAATACATCTTCGTATTCTTTTAGTAAATTAGCTATCTCTGTTGTTTGATAGTCAATCCAATAATCTCCTATTTTTGCCATTTTTGGTCGGTCATCATTTGAGATGTCGACTTCTTTGTTTTCATTTGTACATTCATCCATTCTGGTGCTTTTGTTTCAATAGATGGCTGGTCTCCCTCCTTAAATTCTATGAATGTATGGGGGAATTCTTTTTCAGTAAATATTTATTGTTTTGTCTTTTCTTCTGTGTTGACTTTCATTAGGGATTTTACAAGTTTTACTACGCCAGGGTGGTTTCTTTTCCACCTGAAATGTTTTCCTATAGTTTTGTCATTTTCAAGTTCTAGTCGATTTGACCAATAGGTTGGTCTAGTCATTATATTATTATATGTCGACTACAACCGTTATGTTGATGTCGACCTACTATTGCTCGCCGGTTGTATAAAATTTTGAATTTCTTTGACTGCTTCTTTGATGTATTCTTTTTCTTGTGAAAAAGAGAAATCTTTTATGAAGTTTTTTTCAATTCTTTCCAATTAAATGTTTCTCCTCTAGCTTCTTCCATCTTATACCATTTGTTTGGTAAGTCTTCAAGTGTATTCAGGAATAGATGGGGATATAATATTTTTTATTTGTATCCCAATCGTTTTCATTTTGTTTCGCATATATTAATGTGTCTGGTTGGGTCTTGACCTTGTATAAATTTGGGTATTTCTATCTGTGCTGTAAGTTTCTTTCCTCCAAAGCGTTCGACGAAGTATGTTGATGCAGTAGTCCAAGTCTGGAGGCAAGATTGATGTGTGTCCCACCATCTTGCTACTTTTTTAGTAAAATTTTCGACCATACTTTGAAGTCGACCTTGTTCACTGACGTTTTTAGCGACTTCCTCAACATTTGCAATCAGAGATTCTTTTTCTTTGTATCGTAGATTTTGAATACTTGTCGGTGTATTTTTATTGGTATGATCGTCGGATATTCTCTTATTTTATTCTCAAAAATATTTGGAATGATGGATATAGTAAAACATTGTTGCACTCTTTTTCTAGGGATGACCCCAATCAACCAACATTCATGATCTTGTGCTTCATAATTTTCCATTTTCCAATCGTATAGTTCCGAGTCGGAGTTGTATCCGATAGACACATAGAGTAAATTTGGGGTCTAAAATGGGTCTTATAAGAAAATGATCCATTGATGCATTGGAATGCAAGAACCAATAGAATTTCACACTTACAATCTTTGGCACCCCCACATATGTTTTTACATCACAACTTTACAATATTTCTCACAATAAATTTCACGTGTCACAACATAACCAATGGGTCTCCTTCACCTATATTATATATGCTAGAGGAATCAAAGATCACATCCCATAATACACGTGGAATAAATATTTTTCCACCTATTTTAATAAAGAATGATAATAGGAGAATTCTACTCCATGATGCATATGGGATAACTATTTTTCCATAAGATAGAGAATTATGAAGTATAATATGCCTTCTTCTTCTAAATAGGACTTCTTGTTTCTACAAAATTCCTTAGATAGGATTGTACAACAATAATTGAGACCACTAGACATCACACCATCACACTAGACATCATTATGCATTCCAACATCCCCCCTTAATGATAGTGAGGGAGATAGAACACAAATGGAGGAAGATGAAATTACATTAACAATCCCCCTTGATGACAATTTCCCGCATTCCCAATAAGTGGAAAAGATGCACAAAATTCATCTCTCTCATGGATTTGGTGAAGATATATGTTTCTCAATGTTCCTGTGAAATTTCCCACATAAGATCCAAAGAGATGATGTAAACCTCACAATGAAAGAATTTAGGAATAACAGAAGAAGAGACAAGCAATAGAACTTAGATCCAACGAAACTCTGATTGAGGCAGAATAATTACACATGTTACTATTAACATAATAATGAACTGGTAAATATACAATGCTGAGTATGAGGATTCGAATTCACTAGGTTGAATTCGAATTGGCCTTCATGCACAGATCCATAATCAGTGGAGAGTCATCAATGCCTAACTAGGAGTCCACCTTCTCATCAGTGAAGTCATCAATGCACAAGTAATGATCAACCGTGAGTCAAACTGAGTCTAACTGAATGTGGTTGGTGTAACTGGCACATGGAAGCACTAATGTAGTGAAGGAGGCTCAGTGGAGGGCACCATAGGAGTTAACTGGAGTCAGAAAGGTCAATCTAGTCTCACTGGAGGTCCAATAGAGTGATAAACTCAGTAAAGAGTCAATTAATCCTTAAATCAAGGAAACAACTGAAGATAACTCAATATAACTGAATATAACTGGACTGGTAGGTGAAGAAGGCACCCTTGTCATGCAGTGGAGCAAAGGAGGGCGCATTGGTCACTGGGAGGGCTAGAAATGATCTGAAAGTAGCTCCGGGGGCTAGTTTGCTGAGGACTAGGTGTTGGGATTGATGACCTAGAATGCATGCAAAATGCATGCAAACCCTAAATTTGCATGCATGAATGAAAATGAAAATGACTGGAAAGCTAGTAGGACTAGGATGGAGTATAGGAATATCCTAACACCCCCCTTAATCCATCCTGGGCCCTGGTAACTAGGACCAAAGGTCACCCATACAATAAATGAAATGATAATAAAATACATAACTGTCCATAAACTGAGGAAATGGGGAAAACCTCATGGGAAAAATACCCCCCCTCAAAAGAACAGTAAATAACTCAAAGAACCATCATGCATAAAAGAAGGAAGCTTTCATCAGTGAAAACTTTTGCAAAAGACTTGGCAAGCTGATCCCATGTAGTAAGGTCTCCCACTTTGTGGAGGATGAGGCAAGTATTTCAGGAACTTTTTATGTATCTGGAGCGAATAGAACATGAGTAGTCTTCCCAAAAGATGGAAGAGAGAACCCCATCATCATGCTACATCTCTCATAGAGAGATGGATGGCATACTACAAGGTTAGCATGATGCTGAAGTCTAGTAGTTCTGTAAGCAAATAAATCATCAACTGTGTTCTCAGTAGTAGCAAGGATTGTGTGAGAACATATTTCTCTTGAATATGGACTGAGAATGGGTGTTGGTTCTGAATTTCTTGAACCATGATCTCAACATCAAAATCTTGATCTTCTTCTTCACTAGAATAGGAGTCACTGGAAGAGGAGTCACTGTGATCTTCATTAGAATCTGAAGGAATAGTTGGAGAGAAAGGCATGAAGTGTGAGAACTCATATGCCTTTGAGGCATGATTAGCAATCCCATTCGCTATAACCTTTCCAGTGGATATTTCTGTAATCTCTACTGTGTTTGGACCAGAAATTACTTGTTTTGGAGATCCTGTATGAGTCATTTGATATACTGACAACAAATTAGCTGTAAGAGAAGGAACAAATAAGACATTTTTGAACTTACCATGCTCCATATGAATAGTACCCAAACCTTTGGTAGAAATCTGAGAGTTGTCTCCCATGTCAATGGTAGGCCCATCTTGGAGATCCAAAGAGGAGAAGGATTCTTCTTGTGCCATCATGTGGTTGGAAGCTCCATAATCTATGAGGAGAGCTTTTGTCTTTGAAAAACCAGCCATCAATGCATGACAATCATCAGATCCACTTCCAGAATCAGACATATTTGCTTCTTTTGGAACAACAATTTGGTTTTGTTCAAGAAGCTTGGTTAGAATATCAATCTTCTTACGCATGCAGGCATGTTCAGGATGGTTTCCTCTCTTGCAGTAGGTACAATTAGGTCTCTTTTGTTTGTCATTCTTGGATCTTGAAGGTTTCTTGCCTTTTCCTTTTTGTCCCCCTTTTGCATTTTCTCCACTTGATTCACCAGCTAAGAGAGCTAGATCTCTGGAGGTTTTGATGGCACCCATTTGAAACAGTTTGTTCTCTTATTGAGTGAGAGCTTCAATAAAGTCACTTAAGGTGGGAAACTTCCATCCAGGGATGGACATTCGAACAGAATGAAAGGTAGATACAAAGACAGAAAATTGAGATCCAAGTTTGATCAATATAGAGAGTATCAATTGCTCATCACTTTTAGTGATGCCACATTGCTTGCAATGCAAAACCAAATTCTGAAATTTGGAGAAGAAATCTTGGATGCTCTCGAAATTGCTAGGTTGAAGGGCAACCAATTCATTCTCAAGAATGTAGCCTCTTAGTTCATCTTGTTTGCCAAAAAGACTCCTCAATTTTATCCATAAATCATTTGGAGACTTCAATCCATTAGCATGAAACAATAGATCATCAGATATATGAAGGCATATGCATCCAAAGGCTTCATCCATTTTGTTTAGGTGCTTGATTCTCTTTTCAGCTTGATGTGGTATGGCATCTTTTTCCTCAACTATTCTAGTAAACCCTTTTGAACTCAAGAGTATTATCATCTTCATCTTCCATTCGAAATAATTGAAAGAAGTGAGAAGTATAGAAGAAGGAGCATTTGAATTGCTCATCTTGACTGCTTGAACAAGTGCAAAATAGAAAGCTGCTGAATCTGTTGCTGCAACTGCTGGAACTTCAAAATATCTGCAAAAAACTCTCAAGAATGGAGGTAGAATATACTCTCAAATGGCTCTGATACCATGTGAAATTGCCCACATAAGATCCAAAGAGATGATGTAAACCTCACAATGAAAGAATTTAGGAATAATAGAAGAAGAGACAAGCAATAGAACTTAGATCCAACGAAACTCTGATTGAGGCAGAATAATTACACATGTTACTATTAACATAATAATGAACTGGTAAATATACAATGTTGAATATGAGGATTCGAATTCACTAGGTTGAATTCGAATTGTCCTTCATGCACAGATCCATAATCAGTGGAGAGTCATCAATGCCTAACTAGGAGTCCACCTTCTCATCAGTGAAGTCATCAATGCACAAGTAATGATCAATCGGGAGTTAAACTGAGTCTAACTGAATGTGGTTGGTGTAACTGGCACATGGAAGCACTAATGTAGTGAAGGAGGCTCAATGGACGGTGCCGTAGGAGTTAACTGGAGTCAGAAAGGTCAATCTAGTCTCACTGGAGGTCCAATAGAGTGATAAACTCAATAAAGAGTTAGTTAATCCTTAAATCAAGGAAATAACTGAAGATAACTCAATATAACTGAATATAACTGGATTGGTAGGTGAAGAAGGCGCCCTTGTCATGCAGTGGAGCAAAGGAGGGCGCATTAGTCACTGGGAGGGCTAGAAATGATCTGAAAGTAGCTCCGGGGGCTAGTTTGCTGAGGACTAGGTGCTGGGATTGATGACCTAAAATGCATGCAAACCCTAATTGCATGCAAACCCTAAATTTGCATGCATGACTGAAAATGAAAATGACTGGAAAGCTAGTAGGACTAGGATGGAGTATAGGAATATCCTAACAGTTCCATGGGACAATACTCCAAAGAAATAACACCACCTGCAACAAGATCTGAAATGCAATGAGTATCAAGGTCAATCTGTTTGGTCTTGGAGTGATAAACTGGATTCTATGCAAGCTAAACTATACTTTGATTATCACATCTTAATTCAGTAGTAGAATTCTATAAGTTCAAGCTTAGTAAGAATATGTCGGATCCACTCTGCTTATTTAGTTGATTCCTTAATTGCCATGTAATTTGCTTCACAAGAAAAAAGAGAAAGTGTTCTCAACTTCTTAAAAGACTGAAATCGGACATAAACCAAGATGAAAGATGCACCCTGCAGTAGACCTTTATATGTAGTATCCCTTTCCCAATCATAATATGTATAATCAAGAAGTGAAATGGAAGCCCTGCTAAAACAAAAAACACCATAATGTAATGTCCCCTGAAAATATCCAAGAATTCTCTTGGTTGTTTTCCAATGGTTGCAATTAAGCTTTTGCATAAACTTGGAGACATGCTGTCAACAAAAGATAGATCAAGCCTGTTATGTGCCAAATATATCAAACTCCCTACAAGTTGACGATAAAGAGTGGCATCAACAAGAGGAGTATCACACTCAACAATTAATTTTAATTTGAACCAAAATGGTGTTGGTTAAGGATTACAAACACTCATATGAAACCGTGCTAGAAGATCTCAATATCCACGTGCCAAATTTGAAGACTCAAAAATAATGCATAGTCTTGAATCTGTCATTTCAAATCATTGTTTAAGATAAGTTCTCAATTCTTGAATTAATGAAAGCTAGATGCCAGTAAGGATTAAATCATCCACATAAAGAACCACAATGAGGACATCATCATACAAAATTTAACATACAAATTTGGATTAGATCTACATCACTTGGAAACATTATTTAAGAAATAAGTATCAATTTTCTCATACCAAGAATTAGGTGCATGTTTAAGACCATATAAAGACTTGTTCAATTGCATACCAAACTTGAAGTTCAAAGGTGATAAAACAAGGTGGTTGTTGCATATAAAATTATTCACAAAGATCGCCATTTAAAAAGGAACTCTTGACATCCAATTGGTGAATTTCCCATTGAAAAGATGCAACAAGAGAAATTATCATTCTTATAATGTTTATTTTAGCAACATGAGCAAAGGTTTCAATATAATCTATATCTGTCATTTTGTAGTAAACTTTTTTTTATAAATCCATTTACAAGAAACTAAATTCTTTCCAGGAGGAAGGGGAACAAGAGTCCAATTCGTGTTCTTCATTAAGGAGTCATAATCCATACTCCTTGTTTTTTTTCATTCTGGTTTTTCTTTAGCTAGAGCATATGTGGAGGGATAATCTACGACTAATACTTTTTTCATAAGAGAAAAATCAAATCTATCCCATTGAGTCTTGAACGGAATACCAACCTCAAAACATGTGGATTCAAGTGTTTTCCGGGCCCAAATTGGAAGTGTAATAGTAGTGGGAACCACTCTAGTATATTCAGAAAATCCGGGTAGATCACTTGAAGTAGTAGGTGAAATAAGATCTAGATCAGGAACAGAACTTGAGGAAGTCGTAACAAATATGGAAGCAACAGAATGTGGAGGCAAATTAAAGGCACCATGATGTTCGACAAACTTAGGTGGTGGAGAGACTCCATTGAACTAAACATCTTGACGGATAATACCACCTTGGCTAGATGGATCAATGAACTTGTAAGCTTTTGAATCCTCACCGTAACCAAGAATATACATTTGTGAAATCTTTCCTCTAACTTCTTTTTTCTTTCATCAGGATTGTGGATCCAACATTCACTATCAAATCTCTTAAGTTACTAGTGCTTGGTTTCCTTTCACTCCATTTTTCTTCAGGAGTAACCTACAAAACTACTTTAGTAGGAACTCTTTTCCAAATATGGTTAGCACAACAAATAACTGCATCGCAAAATATTTTATGTAATCCTTTAGAATAAAGCATACATCTAACCATTTCAACCAAGGTTCTATTTTTCCTTTCGGCAACATCGTTTTGTTGAGCTGTATGAGGAACATTCTTTTGATGTTGAATATCATGCTTAGACAAGTATGCATTAAATTAATTTTTAGTGGACTCCCCCACATTATTAGTTCTCAATGTCTTAATACTTTTACCAGATTTATTTTCAACCAAGGCTTTAAATTCTTGAAATACAACAAAGGATTCACATTTACGTTTCAAAAAAATATAAGCCCAAGTCTTTCTACTATAATCATCAATAAAAGTAATGAAATAGACAACATGAGAAAAATAAAGGGTTTCAAGAGGACCACATATGTCACTATGAATCAATTGAAATTATTCTTTAACATGCCAATCTTTATCCTTATCAAACTTTTCCTTATGATGTTTATCAAGCACACAACCTTCACAAACACCTTTAGTAGAAGAAATTGTAGGTAAGCCAAGTACCATTTTAGATAACATTTTCATTTTACCATAATTCAAGTGACATAATCTTTCATGCCATAATTTACTCTGTTCATCAGTGTGAGCAACATAAAAATAAAATTGGTTGATTTTTAGGTGAATTAAAACCAATAAATTTAAATAAACCAGCTCCATGATGAATGGGACTAGAAGAAACAACTTCGAAGTTATTTTTAATATCTTCAAGAACATATTTATGTGGCCATGCTTCAAATTTATAACATGTTTTACAAGCACGATAAATAGAAAGCAAGTTGATGGGCATGCCTTAAACACAAAAAACATCTTCCACATAAGGAACTTTAATATCACCAAAGCCTATGACTAAAAGTTGTTTACCATCACTAATTGAAACATTCTGTGTTGTGTGCTTATTAGTGTCATAAGACGAGAACAAAGAAGCAATACCAATCATATGATAAGAGACACCTAAATCCATAATCCATTCCACAGAAGAGGAATTATCTAGGCGAACAAAATAGGCACAGAGAGCTACCTCTCGTTCCTACAAGGATTGAGTACTTTCTTTTAGGAGCATCATTAAAAGTGTAATGGGATGAACCATTAATATCTGTTTTAGAGTTCTTATGAAGGCCTTTATGTGGATTCTTCTTACTATATGCCATTAGAGCTTTACCAACAGTTAATTGACTCGATAAAATCAATCTATCTTGCTCACAAAACAAACCTTTACACAAATCTTCAAAGAAGGATTTCACGAATCCAATAGACATTTCAATAGCTCTATTTCTAGTTTGGATGAACACATCAAAGACAATAAGTGATTTATACTTTACATGAATAATAAGGAGTGTCATTTTCTTAATCTTTACCACAATTGTTAAGTTCTCATTATAATTTTTTAATTCAACAATAAATGACTCAATTCTTTCAAAAAATTAGGATCAAGCTCATGAATCTTCTTTTCAAGATAATAATATGAAACTAAAGTTTTTCATACCTCAACCAAGCTATCTTCAATATCAATAAGTGCAGATAATAAGATGAAGCTAAATTTTTTCATATCTCAACCGAGCTATCTTCAATCTCGATATGTGCATGTAAGCTATTCAATATGGTTTGACCAATGAGTCATCTTTCCCGATCACAATGTTCTTTCCATATAGCTAAGTCTTTGGCCTCAGCTGGTTTCTGATGTTCACCTTCACCTGAGTGCTAGAGATTCTTGCTCCTAAAAATGCCAATCATCATTCTCTTCCAAGCAAAATAGTTAGTACCAATTAACTCAAGAACATAAGTAACCTATAAACTAATGATGATTAAAAACATAAACTAAGAAATTAATTCAATAAAAACAAGATAATGGCTAGAAGCAACAGAGAAAAATATGAAACCTTGAAGCACCTACCAACAAATCTACAAACCCTTGACAAAAGAATAGTAAAAAAAAACACTTATAACAAGATTTTCAATTCGAAAAGCGGTCCACAAGATTTATTGTAGGTGAAGGAACACGTGTACAGGTTTGCAGAGAAGGGAACACGTGTGTGTGTGCACCTACCAGGACTAAAACCCACGTGTGTAGTCATAACTAGAAACTCGTGGATGCCGAAGCCGATCGGAAAAAAACTTGCAAAAAATCACAATTAGGCAAAGGAAAACAACCAAACCTTTCGCAATAGAAATAGGCCCTTGATAATAAGTTAAGATACTAGGAATTTCTAGTTCAGATATAAAGAAAAATCAAATAAAAACCTGAATTTTTTTGGAAAAACAAAATGAAAATAATAGCTAGGTTAGGCTTTTTAGAAAAAATTTCATAGATGTAGAAAAATGCCTAGATCTAGTGTAAAACCTCAATGGTTGTCTAGATCTAATGGAAAATCTATATGAGGGCCCAAAAAAAATTTGTAATGTCCTCTTCTGCTTAAGCATTGAGGACCATCCCGCTAACCTATCTGATTCCCATAGGTTTGAGCGGGCACTAACATTTAGGGAATTGACTGAGGATTGATGCCATTTACACCATAAGAATATCTTAATCATGGTTATTAGATCATCAGTAGGTAAATGAGGGCCACAGGAACTAGGGGCCACCTGCATGCATGGCATGTGGGCCATATTTCATATTGCATGCACTGAAACACCTTTATTGAGATTTCATACACACAAAAAGAACTGCATGCAAGTCAATTGGAAATTAGAAGAGAAAACGACCTAGTCATGCAAAAGTTAGGTCAGGCCATGTGAAAGTTATAAAAGAAAGGTAAAGTGAGTGAGTACGGATTGCTTATTTGATTATTGATTTGAGAATTTGATTTGGAGAGCTTAGTGAGCTAGTTTAGGGTAGAGGGCACACCACTCAACCATTCAGTGTATTTCAGCAACGAAATCTATCTGCCCTAGTCACTATCAAGGTTGGATCATCCAGATTCAACATTACTACTACCATCAGGTATCATTCTTCAGCATTCTGTAGGGGTTCAAGCTACATACAAGATCAAAGGAACTCGCCATCCTTGCATGGGAGAATTGCACATGTGAGACATCTTCATATCTCATTCTACAGGGATCCTTTCGTTTGCATGTCGGATTCATTCTTTCGAGAGCACCACTATTACCCTAATCCCTGAAGAAGGGCTTCCCTTTCGGATCCAGAAGCAAGTTATCATCATCCTCACTATTCAGAGGGTTCCTTCTCCTACATGGGCGACTTTCCTTGAGGAGGTAGTTCGCATTAGGTCTCAAACTGCATGCATGGTCTGCATGCTTACTCCATAGTGATCAGAGGGGCAATATAACCCTAGTACCATCTTCCGACAACATTCTAGCATCATTGGAGTAGTTATTATCCACTTCTTACTATGAGGAGGGGGGCATTTACCACAAGGGCGCATTATTGGAGTGAGATCTCCTCATATCTTGTCCGATCCTTGGCACAATTCTTGCATGCTGGTATCTGTTGGGCGTGGCCCAATTAGGCACAATTTTGGTAAAATATAGTTTTGTGGAGTGCGTAGCTCGGAGTGCATATTCAGTTTTGACGCAGCTATGTTGGTGTGCAGTGCCAGTGCAACAACTATTTTTGGTAAACGAGTATAAGGGAAGGTCGAGCAGTAGAAGCGACCTATTTTGGGTAAGGAGCAGAACAAAGAAAGAGGAAAGTGACCTGTAATAGGGAGTGGCGACAAGCAGTTAAGGAGCTAGGCCACTAAGTCGATGGTGACATGTAGGCTAAAGGGGCGGAAAGTGACAGGCCACGAGGTAGTGCAACTGCTTTTGGGTGATGACTGCGGCTGATAGAAGGCCGTTAGAGCTGTGAGTGGCCCAGTAAGGCGGCCGAAGCAAGTGGAGTAAGTTGTTGACGGCAACAGGCCGGGTGGTGGGTAACTGCACCAATTTTGGGAACCTTAGGGTTTTTGGGGCCTATGCATTGTAAAGACATGACCTACGGGCGTGATCTGTAAGAAGGCAAATTTTGTAAAGGGAAAGGGTTGAATCTTCATTGTATACTTTTTGAGCAATACTTGTTGTTTTGCCGAAATCTATTGTAAAGACTCTGTAAGCTGCGTGCGTAGAGGCCTATTGAGATAGAAGAGGGTCTGCAGCTGAGTGCGTAGACTGGAACTGTTGTACCCTTCCCTAGATAATATAACAACAGTTCCTATGGACGTAGCTCCCATCTTGGGGGTTAACCACATTAAATACTGTGTTGTGTGATTGTTTATGTTTTTTTACACCTGTTTATTTGCTTACAATGAATGCTTAAGATCCTGCTTATCATTCTATGTGTTTAATTTTATATGTATTCGCCACAAGGAATGAGATGGGAATAATATCTTACGTTTCACATATGTGGATGGATGCTAGATGCATAAGTATTTCTAATTCTATGAATGCATGAGTTAGTTGAATAATCACTTAAGCAGGTAGAGTTCGCTTAGTGCAACTCTCGAGAAGCGCAACACCGAAAGTGCGCCGTATTTTGTGTTCTGTTATATTGCATAACCATAAGATTAATAATCTAAGACAACTGTTGAACGGATAAAATACTAATTGTAGCTTGTTGAAGCTGGTTAAGTCAAGAGCGGAAGTGCAGTTGTCAACCACGCTGTCCTGTTCTCAAACATCCGTCGAACCGCACAATCTTTGGATGCGCGAGTTGCACAAGACTCCTGGCTTGTAGAAGTACTGACCGCGAAGGGGTTAAGTTCTGTGCGGCCCTCAATTTGCAACATGAGCTCCGTAGTGCGTTGCTCATTAGATATGTTTAAGCACTCATCACGTGGTTGTGCAAACCATATTCCACAGCCCCCCCATACTTTCGCCTCGGGTGAGACCTCAGTCTGTTTGCAGATTGTTTCCGAAAGGGCCGATGAAAAGGGGTTTTGTTGGTTCCTTGAACCACGAAGAACTTTATAGAAAAACTCAAGACAGTTACATAAGCCAACAAATGGTTCAGTTGTTGCGCTTGAAAGAAGTGATGTGCTCAGCGGAAAAGGTTCCGTTGATTGCAGAAATTTGGCATCCAGACAAGAAAGAAATCTAGGCTTGGTGTGACAAGACAGAAAGAGACTTCGCAAGGAAGGAGAATAGACACCCGCACCTCTCCGACATAGATTGGCTGAACAAATACTTGTGGAAAGATATTCACGAATTTTTTTGGGCATCTTTTGGAAACGAGTTGCACGAGTGGTTGTCAAGGCTCGCAGAGCGCAAGAACTGTTTCTCACCGGAAGTACCGACCGAGTGGACTATAGAGCTCATTGCAAGGCTCAAAGCAATAGATAGCCCATTTTCGAGAGCAGTCAACTTTTGGGTTGACAGTATACTAGAAGGCTTCATGACAGAGTTCGATGTGGACACCCTGAAGTCCTACAGCGCAGCCGAATCATAGTTTTTCAAAGGTTTCAGAGGTAAGTACCTCAACAATTTGAGTTTATACATTAAAATGCTTTTAGCTGAAAAAGGTGTTTTAAAAATGCAGTAAAGATTCCTAGAAGTTTTGAGTATGTCATGGTCAATAGCATCTATAGTGATTCTGACGAAGAAACACATAATTTGAGAAGTGGAAAAAGATATAAGTATACCACTAAGAAGACCTCCGGAGAACATGGACTCTGCGTAGATATTAATTTACAAATCGCGCCTGATAGCCAAACCGCACCTCTATCAGCCACCTATCATCCTATTACTCCACAGAATCCGCCAGTTGCAAGTACTACACCTCCTATTTATCAGAACCCTTCAGTTCAGAACCCTCCCGTTGTTCATATCCCTACCACTCAGAGCGTCAATACTAGTAACACCACAGGAACGGGGGCTCAGACCATTCCGTGTCAGACTATTCCACTTCAGAACACCCAGCCTCAGATTATTCCGCAGACTACTGTAATTAACCCTATTCAGAACCCTGCGCCACCAAGAAAAAGAATGACAGACAACATAAAACTGTCGATATTTAAAGGAATAGGTCTGGAAGACCCTGACCAGCACTGGTTTCTATGTGAAGCCGTGTGGAGTGTTAAGCAGGTCCAGGATGATGCTGTGAAGAGAGCGCAGCTCGTCACCACGTTTAGAGACAGAGCATTGAACTAGTTCATGAAGTATTCTCATGGACATAATAGAACCTTAGTAGAAATTAAGGCTGCATTATTGAGTGAGTTTAAAAAACCAAAGTCAGAATCGCAGTGTATCACAGAGTTAAAAGAGATTAAACAGAAACCTAATGAAACAGTTTGGGAATTTGACCAGAAATTTAAGACACTGCTAGACCAAGTAAGTTTTGTCATAGCTCCGCAACAACACCAGGAATGGTTTATAGCTGCGCTGTTGCCCCACATCAGATTGTCGTTAATGCAACAGAAATTGGCTTCGCAAGCAGAAGCCTTGGATATTGCGATGAAGTTAGAAGCTTCACCGCTAGGTGAGACTAGTACTGGTATGCCTCAGATCTAGACATAGTTAGCTACCCTAACATTGCACTACAGGATATGAAGAAGGGAAAAGAATAGAGGCAAGAGGTCTGGTGTACAGGATGCAATGGGGAAGGACATACCAGATAGCATTGTCCTTTATTTCAAAAGTACCTTAACAATGGAGCACTGAATCCGCTAAATCAGAATCAAGCACTGTGGTGTGAAATCTATAAAACGAGAGGCCACAAGCCTGAAGACTGTTATCTGATAAAAAAGTATGTGCGCACCCCTAAGAACCTATATTGTAACTTCTGTAAGTCAGTTGGCCATGATGAATCCAATTGTAGAGCATATGAGCTGATGCAGGAAAGGAAGCGAGACATGGAGCATTTGCGTGGTGGAGGAGTTTACAGAGTCCAGGAAGAAAATCATCTGAAACAAGAAAATGTGCAGTATGATCAAGGCGCATATAGAGGCCATGGTCGAGGATACCGCAGAAGAGGAAGAAATACTGGCCCAGGACAAGGAAGGGGAAGAGGCCAGATGATCTGTTACAACTATGGCCAGGCAGGTCACTTATCTAGAGATTGTACCAATGAATGTACTACTTGCAATTACTGCAAATATTTTGATCATGTTATTGAGGTCTACTCAGTGTTAGCGGCATAAATGCAAAAAAAAAGCAAGATGCACCGAACCCAAACATTCAGTTGATCGCACCAGAGAGAAGGGCTGTAGATCCAAGTATCAATGTAGTCACACGAAGTGGCGCTGCCAGAGGGAGAGATAGAGGAGTAGAAGCCTCGACTTCTAGATATTTTGACACTAAGCAAACTCCTCTTGAAACAATCTAGATCCGAAAAGCTACTGGGAAAACACCTGCCTTCAACTTGGAGAAAAACAAAGAAGTCTTTGAAGAAGCACGAGACATTTTCAAAGACTCAGCACCCAGGTCACCAAGAATCCTGTTGCACAATGAAATACCACATATAGAGGATATGCCGGCCGCTTATGACAAAACGAGTGCCGCAGCAGAGACAAGAGCCTATGTTGCGCAGTTCCTACGGAGCTGCATGAAGTTACTAAATAGCCCAGATGCTATATCGGAATTGAAAAAATGGTTAAACCAATATGAACCACGCAGCGAGATGGAAACTGCCGAGAGCGCAGTTCATCATATCAAGAAACACAAACGAACAGACAGAGAAATGAGGCTCAGTGCGTAGATAGGAGACTATGAGATGGATGAAATCATCCTTGATCTCGGATCTAAAGTAGATGTCTTAACTAAACAAACATGGCAACATATGGGCCGACCAAAGTTGTTATGGTCACCCATACAGTTGAGAATGGCCAACCAAGAGAAAGCCATACCTTTTGGAAGGTTAGCCAATGTTATTGTTTACATTGATGGAGTGCGAAGTCATGCAGACTTCGAGGTCATCGAGATTGTGGATGATAGTCAGCCTCATCCAACACTATTGGGTATAGACTGGGCAATGGATAACCTCGTCATCATAAAATTGAAAACGAAGAAGATGATCTTCGAAGGATAGCATCTCAGAGTCATCGCACCTTTGGACCCTTCAGACGGAGAAAGATACAGTGAGCCAATTCAGGAAGAATCCAGAGCATAGGACCTCGATCACATTTACAAGATGACTGCGAATCAGGACGACTATATTAATCCTACTGCGGATGGAGCACTCATTTGGCGATGTGACAATTCCTTCATTTCAAACTCCGACACAGGATTGGAAAATTGGCAAAGCTATCTGCATGAAGTATCCACCAGGAGATGTGCACAGGTTACAAAGTCACTGCGATGGATTGGAAAGGAGGTAAGTCCAATTCCCACCTATGATGGTTCATCTAATGTTTATTTCTTTATCAAAGAATATACTGTATCAGTTACAGCTGAGCACCATATACCAGCACTAGACATGGCACTGCGCAAGACACCTGCCAGATGGTGGGCTGCGCACAAGGAAACATTGGCAACATGGGATCAGTGCAAACATATGATGCAAATCATATTCATGGACACCACTGCGCTAACCATGATGAAATACAACAGATAGACAAGTCCAAGGGATCACATAGAAATCTATTCGGAAGCATCGATAAAGAGACCACAGACAGAATGGGTTCATCTGTTTGTGCACACATTAGACCGGATTCCAAAAATATGGTATCTAGACACAGAGTTGTGCAGAGGAACCAAAGATTGGGCGATGTTGGCTACGAACTTCTAGCAAACTTTCATCTTTGAAGACGAAAGTCTGAGTATAAATGAAGCTCTGCAGATTATCAAAGAAAGCATATTCAAGGCATTATGCCCAAGCATAAACGAGGCATTGGAGGAACTGAAAGAGAGAGTGTTTGAAGATATCAAAGTACCTATGAACCTACAACCAGAATGGGGAAGGTAGATAGAACATGTTCTGGAATTCTATAACCTCGCTGAACATGGTAAAGAGGAAGAAGAAAGCAATGAGGAGGATCCGCGCAACGTCAATATACTCGAGTCAGAAGGTGCGTGCGATGTAGATGGACCTGCACTGGAAATTCCAGACATGAGTGGACCTATGAAGACAAGAAAAGTGAACATTGGCACAAGCGAAGAGCCGAAGTTCGCATCTATTGGAGACTACTGGAATGATCAGACGGTCGCAGAAATCGCGGCCCTGTTACATGAATATCAAGACTTATTCCTGACAAAGTTTACAGAAATGAAAGGTATTCTGGGCGACCTAGGGGTTATGAAGATACCTCTTAAGCCAGGTGCAAAGCCTGTTAAGCAAAGGCTGTATAGACTGAATCCTCGATACAAAGAAAGAGTCAGGACAGAACTTGACAAGATGCTCGATGCAGGGATCATTGAGCCGATTGAAGATTCCAAATGGGTAAGCCTGATGGTTATCTAGGACAAGAAAACTAAGGATGAGATCAGGATCTGCGTGGATCTCAGGAAGCTGAATGATGCTTCGCTACATGACCCATTTCTCACTCCTTTTACAGATGAAGTCTTAGATAATGTTGGAGGAAATGAGGCATACTCTTTCACTGATGGATTTTCTGGATACCATCAGATAAGAATTGATCCAGCAATAGACATAAGACCACTTTTGCCACAAAATGGGGGTCGTTCCAATATACAGTCATTCCCTTTGGTCTGAAGAATGCACTTGCCATCTTTTCTAGAGTTGTGGTTGCAGCATTTAAAGATTTCATGCATAAATTTTTAGAAGCATATTTTGATGATTGGACTGTCTTTGGTTTGTTGAAGAACCATTGTGAGAACCTCATAATGATGTTAGCTAAGTGTAGGCAACATCAAATTTCACTAAATTTAAAGAAGTGTGTTTTCTGTGTGCCCTATGGAATTCTATTGGGACACATAGTGTGTAGACAAGGCTTGATGGTTGATCCTGCAAAGATCGTCGTTATAGTGAACTTGCCAGCACCGAATTCAGTAAAGCAGCTGCGCATCACATTGGGACATACGGGTTACTACAAAAAGTTTATAAAGGGTTATGCATAGATAACCACACCCATGTAGAAGTTGTTAAAGAAAGATGAGACATTCATCTAGAACGTAGAATGTGAGCAAGGCTTAGACACATTAAAAGAGAAAATGGTAACTGCACCGATCCTAGTTTTTCTAGACTGGGAGAAGCCATTCCATGTACATGTTGATGCTTCATGTATAACATTGGATGTTGTACTAGCACAGGCAAGAGAGGGAGGTATTGACCATCTCATTGCATTTTCGAGCAGGAAGCTCTCATTTGTAGAAAAGAATTATACGACCACTGAGAGAGAGGGTCTAACTATGGTCTATGCACTGTAGAAATTCAGGCACTATCTACTCGGTGCGCACTTCCATATGTACAATGACCACTCTGCTTTGAAATACCTGGTCAACAAGCTAGTGTTAGGGGGGAGAATCTGCAGATGATTGTTACTCTTCCAGGAGTATGACTTTGAAATTGTAGTTAAACCAGGTAGATTGAACTTAGGACCTGATCATCTTTCACGGATTGAGTCAGGCAAAGAACCTACGAATATTGAAGACAATCTTCTTGACGCGCAGTTATTTGCTATACAGATCGCAGATGACTACTACAAAGACATTCTTGATTTCTTGACTACTGGGTTAGCACCAATAGAGTTTACTACGCAGTAGAAGAAGTAGATGGTAGTACGTGCAGCAGACTTCACCATAATTGCGGGACAGCTATACAAGTTGGGACCGGATGAAGTGTTGCGCAGATGTGTATTAGAACACGAGAAGCAATTCATTTTGGGTGAGGCACATTCAGGTGTATCGGGAGGCCACTACGCAGGACGAGCCACTGCGCAGAAGATATTGTGAGCAGGGCTATGGTGGCCTACTATCCAAAAAGATGCAAAGGAACAATGCCAGAACTGCGATGTTTGTCAAAGGACAGGAAAGCCATCGCGCAGGGATAAATTGCCTTTGAATCTGCAGTTGACACTTCAGGCATTTGAGAAATGGGCCATTGATTTCGTGGGACCTATAAACCCACCGGGGAAAAGGACTGGTGTGAGATACATCATCACTGCTACTGATTATCTCACCAGATGGGCAGAAGCGCAGCCACTAAATGACTGTAGCGTAGTTACTACCGCACAGTTCATTTTCAAAAACATCCTTACAAGGTTTGGATGCCCAAAGATCTGTTGATGCCTCGGATATCGTAGCATCAATAAGAAAGGGATTCTCCCCGAGAGATGGTCCCAATTATACTATCTTCCGTTTGGTGTAGGGAATCCGTCCGGTTAGCGGTTCCGACAACCGTGGTTTTGGACTTTAAATCCGATCTTACCAGTTATGGCCCGATCCACCTTTCTTCTGGGTTTTTTTTTTTTTGTCTTTTATATGAGATGCAAGTGCCTAAATTATACTTAATCTGAATGCAATTAAAACAGATCTAAGCCTAAAACTGGGATAAATCTCTCTATCCCTGCAGGGAGCACGCTAAAGGGAGGAGCAATCAGCTGTAACAAGTATCGTCAGCAAAGAACAGATAGCTATTATTTCTCACAATCAAAGCTACAGCAAGATAAAGATCTTGAGAAGATAGCTTCTCATTCAACTTGGAACGCATCTATTGCTCATAAACAGAAGAAAGCAAATAAAGAAACAGATCTGAAAAGAAACTTTAAAGAACGCATCTATTGCTCATAAACAGAAGAAAGCAAAGTTATTTAATCTATGTAACAAGAATAAAGAAACAGATCTAGATGTAACAAAACTGGAATTAAACTCAAAGATCCCTGCAAGGAGCAATTTAAAAGTATGAACAATGAGCCACATGAATTATCCTGAAGAAAGAACAGTTAGCCATTCGATCTGGACAAAGGAATCTACAGTAATGCATTTCATTGTTGACAAAATAGAGAGAACGCATGCACAGAGAGGAGCAAGATCATTAATGCAAATAAATAATTCAGATGTCAAGAATAATCTCACATTACTGAACCACCGTCATTAGAATAGTCCAATATAGAGAAATCCAACATCCCAGGAAAAATGTCCATCTCCCGTGGCTTCTATTAGAAAATTCAATTTACAGACCCGATACAAGATAGCTCATATCGTTTGCCAAAATTTCATTCCCTGCCAGAAGTCCTTTCTAATCTTTCCTAGATGCCATTTATAGCTACAAATCTGCCCTTTGGGCTGACACCTAGCATTCTCCACTTGTCATTTACAAGAATTTCTACTATAATCGACCACCAAAAATGGCCACTTCCTTTACAAAAAATATTTTGACAAAATTAGGGACAGCTGTCCCATGGCTTACGCCTTACATCTTCAAAATATACATAACAGAAAATTGGCTAACATCAAAGCTTTCCCTGTTGGGCACGTGTTTGGCTGAAGAGAGTGGCTCACTGAATTCAGCCTCTTCATTCCTGTGTGTGAGCTTCTCCTGGCAAAGGGTCGCCCAAGTTAATTGTCACTGATGCTGCCTGGGAAGAGGCCCTCGAATCCCCTGCTGATGCTGCTCCTAATTGGGAAGGGGGAATTGAACTGTCCAGATTTTCTGCTATTGCTGGGGAAGAGGCTGCTGGGAGAGAGGCTGCCGGATCTACTGATGCTCCTGCTGCTGCTGCAGCTTTCCTGTCCTCCTCTGCTATGTAGCTGTGCCACACACCTGTGTCCCTTATGATTATGTTTGCTGCAGCAGGAAACAGGATTTTCTGAGAAGTCACATTCTTCCCGAGCTCTGTTTTAATGCTTTGTACTTCTGCTTCAGCAACTTGATGCGCTTCCTTCAGCAGATGGTTGTGAAGTGTTGATGAACCGATGTAATGCTGGAGATCATCCATGGCCAGGACATCAATCCTTTTCACATACTCCATCTGGACGCCTAGCTCTTCTTTCAGTTGAGACAACCGCTGCTCCTTTTCTGGGAAGTCTTCTAGGGTCTGAGGGAAACTCAATGTGCAGTTGTCATGGACTCCTTTGAGCTTTTGGTATAGGTTGTTGATTCTATCTGTTGTCCTCTGCACACTGGTTAGCAGCTTATTGGCACAGTTCCTGCCAAACTCCAGCAAGGCTATATCTTCATTAAAATCGTCCACGGCCTTAAAAGGAAGATGCGGGGGGAAACCTCCTTTCCCTTCTCTCCATTCCATCTGACTTATGACATTTTCCTTGACACGGGTATTCTTAGCTTTGAGCCTGTGGGCTTCCGCATTAATCTCTTTTAGCCTGACCACCATGGCCTTGAGTTTGCACACCTCCTCAGTGATTAGCTCTTGGGAGCCATACACTTGCTGCAGGATATTGCATGACAGCTCGTGGAAGGGAGATAGGTCTATGGTTCTGCTCTCCGCTTGCTCTAAACGCTCAGCTAATGCTTGCTTGTCTGCTTCTAGCAGAGATGCCTTTTCTTCTGCACCATTCTTCTCTGCTTCCACAATCATCATTTGAAGTGTTAGCTGGTCCTTTTCCTCCTCCAGCTTGTTGTACTTGTTTGACAGCTCCTTATGCTCAGCGTACAAGCAATTATATTTGTTTACTGCCAGATCTCTTTGGGCTTGCTCATTAGCCACATTTTGTTGCAGCGTGCGTGCTCTCTTCTTTGTCAATATATTTTCTTTGACTATACCGTCTACATTGGCAAATGATGCCTTTGCTGTTGCTATAACTGCGGATGCCATAGCAATGGGATCTTGATCCGTGTTTTGCATGACGGTAACCTCCCGGTGAGTAATAATGTCTTCATGGAAGGGACTTTTAATCCTCTCCTCTGATTGGAGGACCATCGCTTTTCTTTTCTTATCATACACAAACTCATTCCATTTGGACACCGTACGCTTACCTGATGGAGTGTACGGGACAATTGGTCGGTTTATGATGTCTATGTCTTCTTCCATAGGTGGGGTCCGGACTTCCTGAGCAGGGTCTACTCCTTCCTTTTGGGTACCAGAGCCACCTGCTTGAGAGGTGTCTATCTCCATGTCTTGGACACCGGACCCACCTGCTTGGGCATCTTCCCTTGTCTTCAATTCTTCTTCCGCCTTCTTTCCTGCCTCAGCCTGCTCAGCTTCTTTCTTCTTTTGGGCTTCTTCAGCTTCTTTCCGCAGTCTTTCATTTTCAACTTCTTGCTGCTTTCTTGCTTCCTCGGCTTCCTGCTGTAACCTTGCCTCTTCTCTTAATCTGAGCTCTTCCTGAGCTCGGGCATCCTCAGCTTCTTTCTCCTTTTGCTGGATGGTCTTCTGGGCCTTGGTTGAGCTAGAGCTCGCTCCAGTACCTTGGCGACAAATCCGTAGCTCAGTCATGTTGCTGATGCCTCTGAATGCTTCCTCCTCGGCATCAGGGTAGTGGGAGTATTCGAAGTGGGCATAGTTCCCCTTGCAATGCTCGGCCACTTTACCCTTTCTGTCGTTCCTGTGGAAGATGACCTCACCGAAGTGGAAGGCCTTCAACTCTTGAACAAACTCATTGGCCGAGGCAACCCCTGAAAACTTGTAAGTGCCGATGCAGAAAGGAAGAGGGGGAAAGGAAGCCTTGTGTTGCTTGTGGAGCAATGCTCCAACCCCATCCAAGAAGAGTTGTCTTACTGCTTCCTTGAGCACCACATAGTCTGTGGCATACTGCGGCAATATGTATGGGGGCTTAGTCCCTCCAAACATTCTCAGGTAGGTACCTTGTTCTGAAAAGTAAAAGTCCCCATACTCCTCAAGGACTTCCAAAGCATTTTCTGACAGGCAATTTGGTTCTTCCTTAAACATTTTCTCGTATAGGGGCATGATGAACCCCTCACAGATGAGTTTGTAGCTGGGCTTGTAGTTCTGAGCCCACAACATCTTGAATGCGATGTAGACCGGGGCGGTGGCCCTATCCCATGTACAACCCAATTTGGGGAACTCTATCTTGGCCAAAATACAATCTATCAGATATGAGGACATGAAGAATTCAGCCTTCTTCAAGGCTAGCCCTGGCTTAGCAGCACTTATCATCGAGGCCAGACTATCTGACAAGATAGTGGCCCAGTCAAACACTGTTCCCTGAAATGCCACATAATGAATGATAAGGACCCACTGAATCTTGTATACTGTGCCATCGGGCATGCCGAAGATTCTGCACAGCATCAGGGCAATCAATCTATAAGGAGCTCTTAGATTCTGTACGTCATACTCCTCACTCCCTTTCTTCCTCAAATGTTTCCCTGCCACCAGTAGCTTCTTGGCCATCTCGATATTGTTCATCTGGCTTAACCATTCATCAGTCAGAGCTTGCTGGACACGGGGAAACCTGTAGGCTGCCGCAAGATATGCGGGTTGAAATGAGGCGATAGCCACTTTCCTGCTATCATTTATCACTCTTCCTTCAGCATCGGCATGTTGGAGTATCCATCCGATCACTTCAGCAGAGGGGAACAGCTCAGGGCGGGTAGCGGCTCTAGTTATGCCTGAGGCTCTGATATTTTGATAGATTGGTGCTTCCTCCAGCAACATATCTGGGATTTCTTGGTCCCTGATCATTCTATAGATGTCATCCCATCTGATTTCTGGAGGGACACCAGTGGTGCACCTAGTGTCCTGGAGCGAGGTTTCAATCTTGAGAGGGGCAGGCTTCTTTTCTGTCATCTTAGCTTTCTTCTTACCGATTTTCGGCATCTTGATTTATCCCTGATAACACCCATATACAAGTCATCATGAACTTGAGTAACATACTGCGAGGTTTCAATCAGAGAGTATCATTGTTTTAAGATATTAATGAAACAAACGCAGTGAAGCTGTATATTTAGGAAGCAAAACGTTATTTCAACATGAAACATAAATTGAAACACTTGAATTTCCTAAAAGGTCGAGTTTGGAATGCTCCTGAGGGGTAGGCTATGCTGCGGATACATTTTGTTCTTGGACCGATAGGCGATTTGCGTAAGCAATTGGCTTCCGGTTCTGCCCTGGGAAAAGATGATTTTCGTCTTAGCAGGTGCATGATTATAAAAAAATAACCCTCCCATTCTTTAAAGGGGCAAGTTTGGGATGCTCCCGTGGAGACAAGCGCGTTGCGGAAGCAACGTGCTTTCGGTTTAGTTCTGGGGAAAGGATAGGACATCTTTCGTCACTGCTGTGGTTTGGAAGGCTCGCAGCGGGTAAGCTCGGGTAGGCAGACTTTGTGCCGAAAAGGAAGCCCCTTTCGCATTTACGATTAGGCGGGGGCATCCGAATGCTAATGTTATTTGCGGCACTTGCCGAGGTGTTCCAAATGGGCGGAAAAATTTCGAGCCGCGATGGTTTTGGGTCTGGCTGGCGTAGCTTGAGTGCTCGCGGGTTCTGAATAGGGGCCGTGGCGCCGGTTCTAAGATTTGAAATGAGCAGAGGTTTCGCAGTTCACAAAAAGGGCCGGGGTGTTATGGCTTAATCTCTCGCCCGGGGATATGCAACGTCGATGGGCTTCGGTATTTTCAATAGACGACGAGGCACGCGGCTCGGAAAAGGAACATGTTAACCGTCTACCCACCAATGTTCATCCTGCTTCGGCTAAAAAATGAGTTGAACTTGATTCAACCGTATTTTGACGGGCAAAATCGCCCGTGACGGGCGTTTTGCTCGTCAAAACCCCACCTATGCCCATCAATTTCAAAAGACAGCTAACTCAAAAGCAAAATACGTCGTGTAGGGAGATGGATTTACAGTTAAGAGCCTACGTGGCACCGATGAAAACGCTAACTGAGGTGGCCGTGAAACGTGTTTGAGCAATCCGAGCTGGAGCGGTTCGCGCGGCGTCCAACCAATCGTCCAGATTAAAAAATAACAATGTGTTGGCTCCTACCCCCACCGCCTATTTAAACAAAAACGGGCACGTGCGAGCATTAAGGTTGGTGGTTGGCGCAATTAGAATGTGGCTTAAATACGCCGCCCGCCGCGGTCATGTCAAGATACCTCGATTTCCGTGCGACCGCCATCCGCGGGACCGTCCTGCGAGTCACACCCGCCGTTGCGGAAGGATAGAGGGGAAGTTCCCGCTGTTTCGGGACGCGTCGCGGAAGGGGAACTTGAAACCTTCCGCAAAAGAGCCCCGCGTTGCGGATGCATAACGTCAAGGCTTCCGCCGTTTCGGGAGCTATTCGCGAAAGGTTTCCGCAAACCAAAACTTTCTAAGCCTCGTTGCTTTTCGGGAAGATATGGCGAAGGCTCCCGCTAGTTTCGGAAGGGAAACATGAAGGTTTCCGCGTTTCGGAAGGAAAATATGAAGACTTCCGCATGTTTTTCGAAGTTTTTTCTAAGTCTCTTCGGGCGTTTTTAGACGAGCAGCTCCCGCCGTTTCGGGAGCAAATCTTATATTCTTCCGCACATTTACCCGGGGTCATTTCGGAGTCCTTTGCCAAGCGGTTTAAGCGATTGGCTTCCGCCGTTTCGGGAGGGTAGCCCGAAGGCTTCCGCGGTTTCGGGAGCAAAGGCTTAAGGCCTCCGCTATAGTTTCTTGAAAAATTTCTAAGTCCTTTTCATAGCTTCGGAAGGAAATCGTGAATTCCTCCGCGGGACTTATGCGGATGGCTTCCGCCGTTTCGGGAGGGTAGCTTGAATTGCTCCGCATATTTTAAACATTGAGAAGTTTCCAAGTGTTATCTACTTCGGAAGGCTTGGACGGGCGGTTTATGAGAATGGCCTCCGCCGTTTCGGGATCAAATGATGAACGATTCCGCTGTTTCGGAAGCAATTCCTCAGCGGCTTCCGTTGTTTCGGAACGGAATCCTTAATTTTTTGTTTAAAAAGGTAGCCCGAGAGCCTCCATAATTTCGGAACGGAATGTTGAAAGCTTCCGCAAAGCTTCCTCGGCTTGTTCTGGAAAGTTCTTTTAAGGTATTCCAAGTCCTTTCACAATTCCGGAAGAAGTTCATGAATTTCTTCGTGTTATTTCGGCAAGCAAATGTGAATGGCTTCCGCCGTTTCGGGAGACAGACTTGAATCGCTCCGCCGTTTCGGTGAGGTTTCACCAATGGTTTCCGCAACTTATGGCCATAATCTGAGTTTCTTTTCGGAGAGATATCACGGCGGCTTCCGCCAATTTCGGGCGGTTTCGCTGAATTCCCCCGCCGTTTCGGAAGGGTAAAAACAAAACTAGAAGTTCTCTAAGTCCCTTTCGGAGGCTAAATGCGAACGATTCCCGCCATTTCGGGAGATAGCTCGAATCTTCTCGCGGTTACGGAAGGCTTAAGCTGAGCATTCCGCCGTTTCGGGAAGAATTGTCCCATTGTTCCCGTAGTTTTCTAATCGAAAAAAAATCTAAGTCCTTTTCCGGAAAGGTTGGACGTTTGGCTTTTTCGGAGTCTCGGGGAGGTGGCCTGAGGGACTCCAAAATGTTGGGAAAAGTTCCAAATTCCTCTTTGGCTCTTTGGGGAAAACGTGGAAGGATTGACGGCGAGATGTTCAGTAGGGAAATAAGATTTTATGTTGAAAACAGAGCTGACGGCTGGGATGGCTTCTCAGGCGAACTTTCTACAAAAATACAGGAGGGGCCCCAACATGTAAAAAAAAATATTTTGGGGAGGGGTGTTGCTGCAACAACAATGACGAGTCGCTGGCGAACACAGATCTCTGAAAAATTCCTCTTCATGGTCCGAAACCTCATTAATAACATCCACCTCGGGTGTACTACTCAGCTGAGCATTTTAGACTCATGCGGGGGGAAGGAGGCACTTTCCATGCTAGCCATTGGGGAAAGGGGAGCTTTGACCGCGATATCTTCACCACTCTCAGAGGGCCAGCATATGAGATTCATTTTAGGAGGGTCATCTCTCGAATGGCCACTACTGCCGGACTCCACAGGATTTGCAACACTTACTCATGGACACTATTGCTCTTGTTCCTCATTCCCATGCTGCTGGCATCGTTTGGGATGCTTGTACTTTGGACAGCTTAGCTGTTTGAGCCTTCCAGGGATATTTTCTTTTGGACATGATCTTTGATCTAGGCTCCTCAATCCATAATGTCCTTTTGTGTGAGTTAGAAATTTTATTGATTTGATCAAACTTCACGGACGGAGAGGAGCCCATTTTGAGCTGGGCCTTTTGGACAGCCTTCTTGATTTTACATGTCTTTTGCTTTTGTCTCAGCCATGCTTTAATTGAGGCGAGAATCCCTGGAAAACAGACTCTTGAATGTAGGCCATTTTGGCTGTTAAATCTGCAGCATGGAGTCATTTCAATACCCTATGTCCTCGAGAGGTGCCACTTTCCATGGGTCCGACTTAGGTAACCTTCTTGAGATGCCTTTAAAGTGTGAGAGTGGGTGGAGCCCAACGATAGTAGTGAAGATAGTCATAGGTCTCTACTATTAAATAGGATTAGTGTGACTAGCAGGATAGGCTTCCCCCCTTTTTGAACATTTCAGCGAGAGCGCAACAGACCGGATTTACTGAGCAGAGTTCCAGACTCATGGGTTACAAGTTTTCTTTGAGAGAGCTATCTTCAACGGGGGACTCAACCAAAAGGGCATTCAGAAAGCAAAACTTGTCGAAAAAGTTCAAATAACAAAGAAAGAAACAACATGGCCGAAAAATAAAACAGCTAAAAGCAAAAGCGAAAAGACAACTTTATTTATGTACAGGAAGTCTCGAGGAGACTATGCGAAGTATTGTTTCAGAGCGAGGCCATTGAGAGGAAGGGCTACTTCTTCTCCCTCGAGATTTGTCAATTTATAAGTGGATGGGCCTAATTTTGCAGAAATTTGGTACGGGCCTACCCATAGATGTTGAAATTTCGTATGCATTCCTTTGCCCTCATGATTATGGTCCCATTTCAGGACTAACTCCCCGACTTCAAAGTCCCTCTTGCTGGATTTCCTCTTATCGAACCATTTCTTAACTATGTCCTGGTGTTGACGGAATCGATCTTTAGCTTGGTGTCGGGCTTCTTCTAGTTGAAGCAGGGTGTTGATCCTGGATTGTAAGGCTTGGCTACCAGAACCCCGAGAGGCTTGGGACAGTTGCAAGGATGGCAGTAAGATGTTTGGGGGAAGTATAGCTTCCTTGCCATAGACATGAGTGAAAGGGGAGACACCTAAAGCATTCTTCGGGGTTACCCTATCTGCCCATAAGGCGTTTGGGAGAGCCACATGCCAACTTCTCTGGTTTTCTATCACAGTTTTCTTAAGGATTCGAATCAAATTCTTGTTTGAGGATTCAGCTAATCCGTTTCCCTGAGGGTAGTAATTGGCTGAATAATGCAACTTAATTCCCCATTCATAAACAAATTCATTTATCTTGCAAGACGAAAAATAAGTAGCATTATCAAAAAGAAGGGAAATTGGAACCCCAAACCTGGTTATGATGTTTTCTTTCAAGAAGCTGATGACTGCATCTTCATTGATCTTGCGCAATGGGGTGGCCTCCGTCCACCTAGTGAAGTAGTCGGTAGCCGTCAGGATGTATCGGTGCTGCAATGAAGAATTTGGATTTATTTCTCCGATAACATCTATACCCCATTGCTCAAACGGCTCAGAGATGATGACCGGCTGCAATGGGCTTGCTGCCTTAGGTAAATTCCCTGTACTTCTTTGACATACATCACAGTTTCGTGCGTATGTGTGGGCATCTCGGAACAAAGTGGGCCAATAATAACCAGCTCTTAGTATCTTGTGCGCTGTCGTCTCTCCTGAATAATGACCACCTGCGGGGCCATCATGCAATTCTTTGACAACTTTGTTTGCATCTTCCTTCTCCAAACATCTAAGAAGGACTCCATCATAATTTTTTCTGAAAAGAATCCCATCAATGATCTGATAGGGTGCCGATTTCAAGCGAAGTGCCCTTCTTTGCTTAGAGTTCCAGTGTTCGGGCAGATATCCCTGCTGCAAATAGTGCACCAGATCCCTATACCATGACTGGGGAGTTGTGAAGATATGACATACTTCAACTGAATTTAACTCAGCTTCATTTCTCCAATGGTGCTCTTCCTAAGTCGAGTTTCCCGCTAGTAACTTGCACAGACCTTGTCCTTTAATGATCGTGGCCGGTTTAAATTCCAAATCATACTCCTGCAGAGCTGTGACCCAGTTCCCTCTCCTCTCTCCCAATTCCTTTTGGACGAACAGGGATCTAACAGCTGGATGGGGAACTATGACTTTAGTTTTGTTCTTCAAAATGTATGGCCTAAACTGCTTGACTGCTTTGAAGACTGCATAGGCATGCTTGTCCACCACGGGATAGTTCAGCTCGGCCCCCTGCAGACCAGTGCTCATAAACGAAATTGGGTATTCGTCCCCCAACTCCACCTTTTGCGTGAGTACAGCTGCGAGAGAATCGTCCGAAGCGAAGGTATACAAAATGAAATCTTTATCGAAATCTGGGCTTCTTAAGGAAGGAGCTTTAGCTACTGCTGCCTTGATATCCCTAAATGCGTCTTTCTCCAAATCTGTCCACTTGAATTGTATGCTTTGTTTAACCATCTGTTGCAATGGCTTGACGATCTGTGCAAAATCCGGAACAAATCTGCGGACAAAATTGATGGTGCCCATGAAAGACTGCATAGATTTCTTGTTGTGAGGCATTGGAATATTATTAATAGCTTGGACTCTTTCCTGGTCGATTGACACTCCCCCTTTGGAGATGACATGACCCAAGAGCTTACCTTCGGGTACAGCAAACACGCTCTTCTTGGGATTCAAAGAAATACCATACTTCCGGAAACGATCAAAGATGTGCCTCAGATGAACGACATGATCTTCCCTTTTCTTCGAAAAGACTGTCACATCATCTAAGTAAACAACAACACATTGCCCACCCAATCCTCGGAAGGCAATATCCATCGCCCTTTGGAATGTAGCTCCTGCATTTATCAGACCAAATGGCATCCTCCTGTAAGCAAAAGTTCCCCACTTAGTTTTGAAAGTGGTCTTGAGACGGTCTTCTTCGGCTACTAACACTTGATTATAGCCCGAGAAACCATCGAGGAGAGAAAACAATTCGGATCCTGACACCATTTGGAGGATTTGCTCCATTGAAGGTACGGGGTAGTTGTCTTTATCCGATGCTTTGTTTAAATTTCTGAAGTCTACACATAGCCTAATCTCTCCTGACTTCTTCCTTACGGGAACCAAGTTTGCAACCCATTCGGAATGCCGAACTTTGAAGATTATCTTAGCGTCCAGGAGCTTCTTTAATTCCTTTTGGATCAGCGGTTCGAGAGTGGGATCCATCCTTCTTAACTGCTGCTGAAATGGTTTGACACCTGCTTTCATTGGTATAACATGCTGAATGATGCGGACGTCATATGTTTTCAGATCTTCATAGGTCCATGCAAAAACATCCTTGTACTGTTTAAACAATTTAATGAACCTGTCTCTTTCTCCTGGTGAACAACATTTGCCCAGGTTGACAAATTTTGGTTCTGCCTCGGTACCCAAATTAACCAACTCATGTTGCATTGATGAGCTGTTAGTTTTGGTATTAGCTGGTTTTTTGAACTTATTTTGAAGATCGAAAAGCATTTCGAGGGACCTTACCCCTTTTGGCATGAAATTTCATTTCTCCTCATCTTTCTTCATCAAATCGGCATCGTGTTCTTCTTCATCTATTGCAGCCCCTTGAAAGCTGTCTTCGTTTGTCAGGAAGCTGATAATTTGTTCATCATCATCAAAGATTCTGAAATTGGTGATGTTATCGGGAATGGAAGGCCTGAAAATCAATTCAATTGAGCATTTATTATTCGACGGCACCAGTCTAGAAGCAGATGTTGCTAACAAATCAGCAGCAGAATTTTGCAATCTAGGAATTGATTTTATATTGAAAGCGTCAAAATGCATGATTAAATCCCATACCTTAGCCTGATAACCTTTCAAGTGAGGTGAGAGACAGTGAATGGTGTCCCTTACCTGTCTTACAACTATCTCGGAATCACCAAAGACCTTCAGGTACTTAACATTTAAGCCAATGGCCTTTTTTAACCCATGTACCAAAGCTTCATATTCAGCGGTGTTATTAGTACAATCGAATTCTAATCTACAAGACAAAAAATACTTGTTCCTTTTTGGATCCATTAGAACACAACCGGCTCCGGATCCTTCCAGAGTTTTAGAACCATCAAAGTATAATGTCCAAAAAACATCTTCAGATTCAACTAAGTTAGTTTCTTTATGGTCTATGTTAGCAACTAAATTGACTATGTTACAATCAACATCATCAGTCCGAGAGAAATGAAGGAGATCGGACTGTTTATCTGATTCATGGCTAACGATTTCAGATTGATAGTTACCCGGATCCATTTCTAAGAAGTAATTTCCCAGGACCGAGGAAGAGAAAGTTACAGCCTCATTTTTTTCTTCTAGCTGGGCTACGTTTTGTTTCATATGAGGTTCCCTAAGAACTTTAATCTGATTCTGTCTGTTCTGATAAGGCAGCCATAGATGAGACCAATCGGTAGCAAAGTAGCCGCTCAGCTTGGTAGACCAATCCCTACTCAAAATCAGCCCATAAGCTTCAGGAATGTCGACCACCATTATGTCAATAAATTGACAGACTCTAGGATCCGCCGACAATCTAATTAGAATGTCTTTCATCTCCCCAATTACTTTAACAGCAGTCCTATCTAATTGGATAATTTGACCTGGAGATGGCACGGGCTGCCCATTAATTTTCTTACAAATTGACAGTGGCATAACGTTTGAAGAAGCTCCAGAGTCTACCAAACAGTTATGAACGTTGTGATTAAAAATTTCAAATGTCAACAAGAATGGCAATGTTTGGGATCTGGATTTCCCACCGATGCTAGCCTTGTTAATTTCAGGATTGTCTTGAGAATCTGTTAATGTAGTGCTGGGTTTTGGTTGTAAAACATGCAGCAGTTTGTCTCGTTGATGGGGCAAGCTACACATGTCAAATATTGATACGTTTGCTTTGACTTTCTTGATATCTTCGATAATATCATACCCTATGTCGGGCTCGTTCCCAATTCGAGTTGGCTGATCTGTTTTGTTCATGGTGACCTTTGGCTGGACTGTGTTGTCAACACTTGGCTGTTTGGCAGCTGTTTGGTTTACTTTGGGCTGAGGTGGGATGATTGGTATATGTCTCCTAGGCGGATCTTTCGAAACTTTAGGCTTATGGGGAAAGGTGACTGGGACAGGATCCGCGATTGGGCCCTTGCTGCGAGTGGCAACATTTATGGTAGAGGGAGAGCTATCTATGTGATCTTCTTCTACAAATTCAGTCATAGGTACCCAATCCCATAACACCATAGTAGTGTCCGGGGTTGGTTCCTCTAACTCAGGGCTCGACTCCTCTGGAGGATCATCCTGATCTGGGATCTGAGAATCTAACATTTGGTTCATGACTAAGCTCATGGAATTGATCCATTGCGGGCAGCGCTTTTCCGAATGTGGTTCTTGGTGAAAAGTGCAGAAATTTTCCATTCCTATCTCGTTCAAGTTTAAAACAGGGGCAACGTTCATTGGTGGATGAGTCTGCTCTCCGTCCTCCCTTCTTTTATAAAATGGTTTGAAAGGTTTCCTAGATGTACTAGCAGCCTTGTCTTTCTCAAGATCTACGATTTTGTTAGATAATTTCTGCATCATTTTAACTACATTTTCCATGTCCGTAGATGGTTCTTCTTTGCCTCTCGTGAGGAGCAAAGGTTTCTTGTTAGCTGCTAGTTTTATTTCTACATCTAAGGCATGTTTAGCAATGCTATCAGCCTCTTCTTCTACCTTTCTAGCTTCCTCAAAGTTCTCTATCAGGGTAGCTTTCTTGGACCTCTTTACGAACATTGCTATGGGTCCATCAAGAGCGGTTGTATAGTATTCAATTAGAGATTCCTCGGCTGGTTTATTAGCTTGACTGAAGTTATTCAACAGCGTAGTGAATATTTGATTGAAATCTTGAACCTTTTCTTTCTTTTCCATCCTCATGGATAAGAGTTCTTTCATGAGTGTGGCCACAGTCTTTTGGTTTCCGTATTTCTTTAGAAAACATTTTTCGAATTCATCCCAACTAGAGATTGAGCTGGGTTGTAAGCTAAAGTACCATGATGATACTTTTGGCTCGAATGTATATGGAAACAACCTGCAGACCACGTATTCATGTTGTACATTCAAAAGGTTCAAGGCTAAGTAAAAACTCTTGAGGTGATCTTCTGCCGAGATGGCTTTCCCTGGATCATACTTAGGCAAGACCTTTTCTGGGTTTTTAGGCAGATTATGGAATGGTCCAGCTAGGTTCAGCGCCCCCCTTGCTCTCCAAGCAGGTACAGCCATGTTTGGGTTTGGATGTGGAGACCCTGGTGGAGAGTTGTAGGGTGAATCCCGTGGAGTACTTTTGGGAGTGGTAGTTTCTTCAAGATTTTCTTGGTCTGTCTTGTTAAGAGTGTCGGAAATTTCTTCCAAAGTCAGATTTACCAGTTCTTCAAAACTTTGAACGAGAATTGAATCCCGGGTGTACTGTGGCTCCTTTCTAGGTGTAATTTTCTTAGGGAGGAATTTGACAGCGTTTAAACCACCTAACTGCCTAACGTAGGATCTGGTATGTCTTCTCAAATCCTCGATTTCTGTAAACGGGACAGCGTATAAAGCTTCTTGAGGCTCAGGGTCAGAAATGAGGCGTTCTTGGTCTGTTAATCCAAGATCTGGGCTGTTTGAAATGTTTTCTTTAAGCGGGTTTTCAGTGTTATCTATGACCGCGGAAGATTTTCCTCTATTAGCCATGCACTTCAGGCCCTCCTTCTAGCGCACAAAAACTGTTGATGCCTCGGATATCGTAGCATCAATCAGAAAGGGATTCTCCCCGAGAGATGGTCCCAATTAGACTATCTCCCGTTTGGTGCAGGGAATCCGTCCGGTTAGCGGTTCCGGCAACCGTGGTTTTGGACTTTAAATCCGATCTTACCGGTTATGGCCCGATCCACCTTTCTTCTGGGTTTTTTTTTTTTGTCTTTTATATGAGATGCAAGTGCCTAAATTATACTTAATCTGAATGCAATTAAAACAGATCTAAGCCTAAAATTGGGATAAATCTCTCTATCCCTGCAGGGAGCACGCTAAAGGGAGGAGCAATCAGCTGTAACAAGTATCATCAGCAAAGAACAGATAGCTATTATTTCTCACAATCAAAGCTACAGCAAGATAAAGATCTTGAGAAGATAGCTTCTCATTCAACCTGGAACGCATCTATTGCTCATAAACAGAAGAAAGCAAATAAAGAAACAGATCTGAAAAGAAACTTTAAAGAACGCATCTATTGCTCATAAACAGAAGAAAGCAAAGTTATTTAATCTATGTAACAAGAATAAAGAAACAGATCTAGATGTAACAAAACTGGAATTAAACTCAAAGATCCCTGCAAGGAGCAATTTAAAAGTATGAACAATGAGCCACATGAATTATCCTAAAGAAAGAACAGTTAGCCATTCGATCTGGACAAAGGAATCTACAGTAATGCATTTCATTGTTCACAAAATAGAGAGAACGCATGCACAGAGAGGAGCAAGATCATTAATGCAAAGAAATAATTCAGATGTCAAGAATAATCTCACATTACTGAACCGCCGTCATTAGAATAGTCCAATAAAGAGCAATCCAACATCCCAGGCAAAACGTCCATCTCCCGTGGCTTCTATTAGAAAATTCAATTTACAGACCCGATACAAGATAGCTCATATCGTTTGCCAAAATTTCATTCCCTGCCAAAAGTCCTTTCTAATCTTTCCTAGATGCTATTTATAGCTACAAATCTGCCCTTTGGGCTGACACCTAGCATTCTCCACCTGTCATTTACAGGAATTTCTACTATAATCGACCACCAAAAATGGCCACTTCCTTTACAAAAAATATTTTGACAAAATTAGGGACAGTTGTCCCATGGCTTACGCCTTACATCTTCAAAATATACATAACAGAAAATTGGCTAACATCAAAGCTTTCCCTGTTGGGCACGTGTTTGGCTGAAGAGAGTGGCTCACTGAATTCAGCCTCTTCATTCCTGTGTGTGAGCTTCTCCTGGCAAAGGGTCGCCCAAGTTAATTGTCACTGATGCTGCCTGGGAAGAGGCCCTCGAATCCCCTGCTGATGCTGCTCCTAATTGGGAAGGGGGAATTGAACTGTCCAGATTTTCTGCTATTGCTGGGGAAGAGGCTGCTGGGAGAGAGGCTGCCGGATCTACTGATGCTCCTGCTGCTGCTGCAGCTTTCCTGTCCTCCTCTGCTATGTAGCTGTGCCACACACCTGTGTCCCTTATGATTATGTTTGCTGCAGCAGGAAACAGGATTTTCTGAGAAGTCACATTCTTCCCGAGCTCTGTTTTAATGCTTTGTACTTCTGCTTCAGCAACTTGATGCGCTTCCTTCAGCAGATGGTTGTGAAGTGTTGATGAACCGATGTAATGCTGGAGATCATCCATGGCTAGGACATCAATCCTTTTCACATACTCCATCTGGACGCCTAGCTCTTCTTTCAGTTGAGACAACCGCTGCTCCTTTTCCGGGAAGTCTTCTAGGGTCTGAGGGAAACTCAATGTGCAGTTGTCATGGACTCCTTTGAGCTTTTGGTATAGGTTGTTGATTCTATCTGTTGTCCTCTGCACACTGGTTAGCAGCTTATTGGCACAGTTCCTGCCAAACTCCAGCAAGGCTATATCTTCATTAAAATCGTCCACGGCCTTAAAAGGAAGATGCGGGGGGAAACCTCCTTTCCCTTCTCTCCATGCCATCTGACTTATGACATTTTCCTTGACACGGGTATTCTTAGCTTTGAGCCTGTGGGCTTCCGCATTAATCTCTTTTAGCCTGACCACCATGGCCTTGAGTTTGCACACCTCCTCAGTGATTAGCTCTTGGGAGCCATACACTTGCTGCAGGATATTGCATGACAGCTCGTGGAAGGGAGATAGGTCTATGGTTCTGCTCTCCGCTTGCTCTAAACGCTCAGCTAATGCTTGCTTGTCTGCTTCTAGCAGAGATGCCTTTTCTTCTGCACCATTCTTCTCTGCTTCCACAATCATCATTTGAAGTGTTAGCTGGTCCTTTTCCTCCTCCAGCTGGCTGTACTTGTTTGACAGCTCCTTATGCTCAGCGTACAAGCAATTATATTTGTTTACTGCCAGATCTCTTTGGGCTTGCTCATTAGCCACATTTTGTTGCAGCGTGCGTGCTCTCTTCTTTGTCAATATATTTTCTTTGACTATACCGTCTACATTGGCAAATGATGCCTTCGCTGTTGCTATAACTGCGGATGCCATAGCAATGGGATCTTGATCCGTGTTTTGCATGACGGTGACCTCCCGGTGAGTAATAATGTCTTCATGGAAGGGACTTTTAATCCTCTCCTCTGATTGGAGGACCATCGCTTTTCTTTTCTTATCATACACAAACTCATTCCATTTGGACACCGTACGCTTACCTGATGGAGTGTACGGGACAATTGGTCGGTTTATGATGTCTATGTCTTCTTCCATAGGTGGGGTCTGGACTTCCTGAGCAGGGTCTACTCCTTCCTTTTGGGTACCAGAGCCACCTGCTTGAGAGGTGTCTATCTCCATGTCTTGGACACCGGACCCACCTGCTTGGGCATCTTCCCTTGTCTTCAATTCTTCTTCCGCCTTCTTTTTTGCCTCAGCCTGCTCAGCTTCTTTCTTCTTTTGGGCTTCTTCAGCTTCTTTCCGCAGTCTTTCATTTTCAGCTTCTTGCTGCTTTCTTGCTTCCTCGGCTTCCTGCTGTAACCTTGCCTCTTCTCTTAATCTGAGCTCTTCCTGAGCTCGGGCATCCTCAGCTTCTTTCTCCTTTTGCTGGATGGTCTTCTGGGCCTTGGTTGAGCTAGAGCTCGCTCCAGTACCTTGGCGACAGATCCGTAGCTCAGTCATGTTGCTGATGCCTCTGAATGCTTCCTCCTCGGCATCAGGGTAGTGGGAGTATTCGAAGTGAGCATAGTTCCCCTTGAAATGCTCGGCCACTTTACCCTTTCTGTCGTTCCTGTGGAAGATGACCTCGTCGAAGTGGAAGGCCTTCAACTCTTGAACAAACTCATTGGCCGAGGCAACCCCTGAAAACTTGTAAGCGCCGATGCAGAAAGGCAGAGGGGGAAAGGAAGCCTTGTGTTGCTTGTGGAGCAATGCTCCAACCCCATCCAAGAAGAGTTGTCTTACTGCTTCCTTGAGCACCACATAGTCTGTGGCATACTGCGGCAATATGTATGGGGGCTTAGTCCCTCCAAACATTCTCAGGTAGGTACCTTGTTCTGAAAAGTAAAAGTCCCCATACTCCTCAAGGACTTCCAAAGCATTTTCTGACAGGCAATTTGGTTCTTCCTTAAACATTTTCTCGTATAGGGGCATGATGAACCCCTCACAGATGAGTTTGTATCTGGGCTTGTAGTTCTGAGCCCACAACATCTTGAATGCGATGTAGACCGGGGCGGTGGCCCTATCCCATGTACAACCCAATTTGGGGAACTCTATCTTGGCCAAAATACAATCTATCAGATATGAGGACATGAAGAATTCAGCCTTCTTCAAGGCTAGCCCTGGCTTAGCAGCACTTATCATCGAGGCCAGACTATCTGACAGGATAGTGGCCCAGTCAAACACTGTTCCCTGAAATGCCACATAATGAATGATAGGGACTCACTGAATCTTGTATACTGTGCCATCGGGCATGCCGAAGATTCTGCATAGCATCAGGGCAATCAATCTATAAGGAGCTCTTAGATTCTGTACGTCCTACTCCTCACTCCCTTTCTTCCTCAAATGTTTCCCTGCCACCAGTAGCTTCTTGGCCATCTCGATATTGTTCATCTGGCTTAACCATTCATCAGTCAGAGCTTGCTGGACACGGGGAAACCTGTAGGCTGCCGCAAGATATGCGGGTTGAAATGAGGCGATAGCCACTTTCCCGCTATCATTTATCACTCTTCCTTCAGCATCGACATGTTGGAGTATCCATCCGATCACTTCAGCAGAGGGGAACAGCTCAGGGCAGGTAGCGGCTCTAGTTATGCCTGAGGCTCTGATATTTTGATAGATTGGTGCTTCCTCCAGCAACATATCTGGGATTTCTTGGTCCCTGATCATTCTATAGATGTCATCCCATCTGATTTCTGGAGGGACACCAGTGGTGCACCTAGTGTCCTGGAGCGAGGTTTCAATCTTGAGAGGGGCAGGCTTCTTTTCTGTCATCTTAGCTTTCTTCTTACCGGTTTTCGGCATCTTGATTTATCCCTGATAACACCCATATACAAGTCATCACAAACTTGAGTAACATACTACGAGGTTTCAATCAGAGAGTATCATTGTTTTAAGATATTAATGAAACAAACGCAGTGAAGCTGTATATTTAGGAAGCAAAACGTTATTTCAACATGAAACATAAATTGAAACACTTGAATTTCCTAAAAGGTCGAGTTTGGAATGCTCTTGAGGGGTAGGCTATGCTGCGGATACATTTTGTTCTTGGACCGATAGGCGATTTGTGGAAGCAATTGGCTTCCGGTTCTGCCCTGGGAAAAGATAATTTTCGTCTTAGCAGGGGCATGATTATAAAAAAATAACCCTCCCATTCTTTAAAGGGGCAAGTTTGGGATGCTCCCGTGGAGACAAGCACGTTGCGGAAGCAACGTGCTTTCGGTTTAGTTATGGGGAAAGGATAGGACAACTTTCGTCATTGCTGTGGTTTGGAAGGCTCGCGGCGGGTAAGCTCGGGTAGGCAGACTTTGTGCCGAAAAAGAAACCCATTTCGCATTTACGATTAGGCGGGGGCATCCGAATGCTAATGTTATTTGCGGCACTTGCCGAGGTGTTCCAAATGGGCGGAAAAATTTCGAGCGGTGATGGTTTTGGGTCTGGCTGGCGTAGCTTGAGTGCTCGCGGGTTCTGAATAGGGGCCGTGGCGCCGGTTCTAAGATTTGAAATGAGCAGAGGTTTCGCAGTTCACAAAAAGGGCCAGGGTGTTATGGCTTAATCTCTCGCCCGGGGATATGCAATGTCGATGGGCTTCAGTATTTTCAATAGACGACGAGGCACGCGGCTCGGAAAAGGAACATGTTAACCGTCTACCCACCAATGTTCATCCTGCTTCGGCTAAAAAACGAGGAGAACTTGATTCAACCGTATTTTGATGGGCAAAATCGCCCGTGATGGGCGTTTTGCTCGTCAAAACCCCACCTATGCCCATCAATTTCAAAAGACAGCTAACTCAAAAGCAAAATACGTCGTGTAGGGAGATGGATTTACAGTTAAGAGCCTACCTGGCACCGATGAAAACGCTAACTGAGGTGGCCGTGAAACATGTTTGAGCAATCCGAGCTGGAGCGGTTCGCGCGGCGTCCAACCAATCGTCCAGATTAAAAAATAACAATGTGTTGGCTCGTACCCCCACCGCCTATTTAAACAAAAACGGGCACGTGCGAGCATTAAGGTTGGTGGTTGGCGCAATTAGAATGTGGCTTAAATACGCCGCCCGCCGCGGTCATGTCAAGATACCTCGATTTCTGTGCGACCGCCATCCGCGGGACCGTCCTGCGAGTCACACCCGCCGTTGCGGAAGGATAGAGGGGAAGTTCCCGCTGTTTCGGGACGCGTCGCGGAAGGGGAACTTGAAACCTTCCGCAAAAGAGCCCCGCGTTGCGGATGCATAACGTGAAGGCTTCCGCCGTTTCGGGAGCTATTCGCGAAAGGTTTCCGCAAACCAAAACTTTCTAAGCCTCGTTGCTTTTCGGGAATATATGGCGAAGGCTCCCGCTAGTTTCGGAAGGGAAACATGAAGGTTTCCGCGTTTCGGAAGGAAAATCTGAAGACTTCCGCATGTTTTTCGAAGTTTTTTCTAAGTCTCTTCGGGCCTTTTTAGACGAGCAGCTCCCGCCATTTCGGGAGCAAATCTTATATTCTTCCGCACATTTACCCGGGGTCATTTTGGAGTCCTTTGCCGAGCGGTTTAAGCGATTGGCTTCCGCCGTTTCGGGAGGGTAGCCCAAAGGCTTCCGCGGTTTCGGGAGCAAAGGCTGAAGGCCTCCGCTATAGTTTCTTGAAAAATTTCTAAGTCCTTTTCATAGCTTCGGAAGGAAATCGTGAATTCCTCCGCGGGACTTATGCGGATGGCTTCCGCCGTTTCGGGAGGGTAGCTTGAATTGCTCCGCATATTTTAAACATTGAGAAGTTTCCAAGTGTTATCTACTTCGGAAGGCTTGGACGGGCGGTTTATGAGAATGGCCTCCGCCGTTTCGGGAGCAAATGATGAACGATTCCGCTGTTTCGGAAGCAATTCCTCAGCGGCTTCCGCTGTTTCGGAACGAAATCCTTAATTTTTTGTTTAAAAAGGTAGCCCGAGAGCCTCCATAATCTCGGAACGGAATGTTGAAAGCTTCCGCAAAGCTTCCTCGGCTTGTTCTGGAAAGTTCTTTTAAGGTATTCCAAGTCCTTTCACAATTCCGGAAGAAGTTCATGAATTTCTTCGTGTTATTTCGGCAAGCAAATGTGAATGGCTTCCGCCGTTTCGGGAGACAGACTTGAATCGCTCCGCCGTTTCGGTGAGGTTTCACCAATGGTTTCCGCAACTTATGGCCATAATCTGAGTTTCTTTTCGGAGAGATATCACGGCGGCTTCCTCCAATTTCGGGCGGTTTCGCTGAATTCCCCCGCCGTTTCGGAAGGGTAAAAACAAAACTAGAAGTTCTCTAAGTCCCTTTCGGAGGCTAAATGCGAACGATTCCCGCCATTTCGGGAGACAGCTCGAATCTTCTCGCGGTTGCGGAAGGCTTAAGCTGAGCATTCCGCCGTTTCGGGAAGAATTGTCCCATTGTTCCCGTAGTTTTCTAATCGAAAAAAAATCTAAGTCCTTTTCCGGAAAGGTTGGACGTTTGGCTTTTCGGAGTCTCGGGGAGGTGGCCTGAGGGACTCCAAAATGTTGGGAAAAGTTCCAAATTCCTCTTTGGCTCTTTGGGGAAAACGTGGAAGGATTGACGGCGAGATGTTTAGTAGGGAAATAAGATTTTATGTTGAAAACAGAGCTGACGACTGGGATGGCTTCTCAGGCGAACTTTATACAAAAATACAGGAGGGGCCCCAACATGTAAAAAAACAAATTTTGGGGAGGGGTGTTGTTGCAACAACAAGATCTTAATGAGTGATCAGGGAACTCATTTTTTGAACAGAACAATTAAAGCCTTGACTGAAGAATTCCATATTTACCATCAGAGGAGTACGCCATATCATCCGTAAGCAAATGGAATTGTGGAAGCTTTCAATAAGGTACTGGAGAATGCGCTGACAAAAATATGCAATGTCAATCGAGATGACTGGGACCTGCGAATTACCGCTGTGTTATGGGCATACAGGACTACTTGCAAGAAATTGACGGGCCATACACCTTTTCGGTTGACCTATGGACAGGAAGCAGTAATTCCTATGGAGTACATTGTTCCCAGCTTGAGAATAGCTGCATTTATAGGCATGGCAGATCGAGAGGCACTAGAAGAAAGGCTTCTCCACTTGGTTGGTTTGGAGGAAGACCGCTTCATCGCAGGCTTTCACTAGCAAGTGCAAAAGGAGAAAAAACATGGCATGATTTCCATATCAAGAACAAGACCTTTTAGGTAGGTGATCTAGTCCTCCTGTACGATAGCAAATTTATGAAGTTTCCTGGAAAATTTAAAATGCATTAACTTGGCCCATATACTATTTTGCATGTTACTAACGGTGGCGCAGTTCAGTTAGCCACATTAGTAGGAGATACATTATCAAGCCTAGTAAATGGAAGCAGACTAAAACCCTATCGGGATATTCCTGCTTCGTAGAATCCTCAATGATCAAAAAAAAAAAGAAAAAAAAAAAGAAAGAAGAAATAAAAAAGAAAAACCATGCAATGCGAAGCTCAAAAAGGTAGTTGCGCACATCCAATGGACCAGCGAAGGTGCAAAGCTCAGAACCAAGAGCCATGCAATACGAAGCCGAAAAGGTAGTTGTGCAGATCAAGTTGAACAAGCCATTTGCGGAAAACAGGGAAGCCGCGACAAAACGCATGTGATGGAACCACAGTTACGTAAGCTAAAATCAAAGAAGCACACATGCACATGGCACCCTTTGTCAGGACCTCCAACACATAATGATGGGAGAAAGTGACCGTGACAACTGTCGGCAAGGTAGTAAGCCGTTATCCAAAATGGCGGCACCGACAAAAGGCTGCATTAAAGGAAAATCTTATCCAGTCGAGCATAATAAAGAATGAAATGACCAGGATCCTAACGGGATCCTCCCGATGGACTTGGTATTTATTCCTCGACGGGACTGTCAGACAGCCTGGCAGTACCATTCCACCTCGTTAATTAAGGAAAGTTAATTCGACAGGACATAATAAACAACAGAAAAGTATTGGTGATCCAACAAGATCTCGTCCAGTAGGACTGGCACTTAATGCCTAATCTAGCCGTTCTCGGTACATTCAATGTCGCATAAGGTGCAGATCCATCCGGGATTGGGTAAGCGGATGTAGCATTAAATCCCTCGGTTAACCATTAACGGCCACACCATCGGGTAAACACCCTATAAATAGTAATCCACTCTTACTTGTGTGTTTTACCGTGAATTTGAAATTTTACCGACTGTGAACATCGTAAGCACTTAGCAACCAGAAGCACGAGTGTTCGTTGAGTTTATGTCCGAAGAGCAGACGTTAGAAGAGATCCTTGGCACCGTCAACTGCTCTGGTATAAGTGGACTGATGAAGACACCACCGAAGCAGACCACACCAGAATGGGGTGGCTCATCCAAGAACCCGAAGTAGAATCAACCACAAAAGAAAAAGAAGGATAAACATCCGGCCACAGGACTGCAGAAGCCAAAGACACTAAGCACTTTGAAGCCGACGGCTCCACAGGGGAACCCGCCCCCACCTATATGGGTTATTCCGGAATATATCAGTCTGAGAAAGAACGATGCCCCGGAAAGGCACCTGGAGAAGAATGCACAATATGACATCCTGCTACCGCCGATGTCAAAGCATGTGCGGACTAAGGAAGATTTGCTCGGTAAAATCCCTGACTGCAAATTTACTGATTACAATCTAATGGATCATGAGAAATTTCCACACTTGCAGGTGGACAGGTACATGTATAGAAAATATGATGGAAGCACAAAGAAAGCAGAGGTTGTTCCCATGGATTGGGTTTTGCCGTTGTCCTGGGTAGGCCTGCTCAACCTGCTGCGAATTCCACACTTCGAACGCAACAACGAATGCAAGGCTGTGGTGCGTACGCTGCTATCTTGTACTCACCAGGGGTACATTTGGATGGACTTTAAGGTCAACATTATTGTCGACTTGATAGCAAGAATTACCAATTTGAGCAAGAGGGGCGACGACCCCACTAAAGAATTTGCCGGCAAGAAAGACGATGAAGAATTAGTTGCGAAAATAAAGGCCGAATTCAATTTGGTAAGAGGGCACAGAGGATACGAAACTGATCCAATTACAAACAAGCCTTTGCAGTTCACCATTCAACTACTAGCGGGAAGGCTTCCGAGGAAAGCAAGGCCAAAGGAAGTTTCTGCATCAGTAGTGGCCTTAGTTTCCAAAGCTATGGATGGACATGAATATAACTAGGCCAATTTTCTATTAAATAAGTTTTTACTGGATGTACAAGACACACAAGACAAAGGGTTACCTTTCCACTTCAGTTGGTTGATAGTACTCATTGCTTTTGTGGGGTGGAAGGAATCTCATCATCAAAACGACCTGCTGGTAGTAGCAGATGACTGCCGCGCAGTCCGTTACGTGAACATGTGGGCATCCACGAACGCAGAGAAGCAACAACTCAGTAATCTGCAGTTCCAGACTTATTTTGAGCAACTATGTGCAGTTATTGAGAAGACTCTGCGCATCACAGAAGAGGTGACGAACACATATAAGCCCAAGATGATTTTCAAGGCTCGATTACATTGTATCTACATACAACCATGCTTGTCAACATAGACATGGTACGAAGGCCAATATCAGCTCGGTGCGCCGATGATCGAGCTGATCATTGAAGACTGGCCTGAGAACTGGAAAGGAGATGCACCAGAAACTGTTATCACTACATCCTCGGAGGAGGAAGAAGAGGACCAAATGGACAAACATCCAAAGGTCCAAAGCACGCCAATTCCAACTCCTGCCAACAATATCATATTGACGTATATCCACTACTTCATCGGATTGTACATACATGCATCTTTTCTATCCCTATTTTATAGCATTTCTGATTATTTGGGTTATTTAGGGGTTTGCAAACCCATGCATCTGCATACATGTTCATGCAAGCATAGTTCAGTACATGCATTCATATTTACTTCAAGTATTGAGCCATAAAGACTACTAGCAAGCAACAAAAACCCCATAAACAGACAAAAATATCAGTTGTTATATTACAGTGGTATCAAAGCATGTTCCTCGCCAGTTGTGGGAGAATGCAGTTGTGAACAGTAAATGAATACAAAGGATCCACAAAATATTACTTACAGGAGGCATAGGTTTAGGAACAATGGAAGAAGAGAAGAAGAAGAGTTAGAGGATATAGAATTGAGAGATACAAAGACTCAGTTTGGAAAAGGTAAAGGTAAAGAAACAATGACAGATGATGATAAAATGGATTTCACTAGCCTCTTTTCTGCTTTAAAAGAACTAACTTCAGGACATAAAGAAATGTTGACTGCCATCAACAAATTGGTAGATAAATCAAGGCCCACCTCACACAATCCTATGTTCCCCAACAGTGATGGGGTATCCACAAGTAGCAGTGGGGAAAAGTTAGAACTAATATGCAGAGTCACCCTCATCTCTACAATAGGTCCTCCAGACCTACCATGCCACAGTTCTTAAGATAGCATGACAACGGTGCCAATAATACAGGTAGAGCTAGAAGAACCAATGGGGGCATATATACGAGAGTACAAAGCACTAGGAGATGACTTCCAGTCAGCCATGAACTTTACAAATTTTTGTCATTTTAAAAGTAAGAACAGACCGAGAGCTTATAACAATGTCTCGGTCCCATACCATTGGCCTTGGTACCATACGCATTTTAAAAGTAAGTACAGACCGAGAGCTTATAACAATGTCTCGGTGCCATACGCAGAATTGGGTACAGAAGTTGGACACTTACCATGTATTGAGAGTTCAGTGGCTTTATTCCATTGGAAAGTATTCTATGAACTACCAGACCATCGAGATGGAATTTCAGGGGACATAAGGACAGAGATTGGTTTTGAGAGGTATGAATACCTACCCTCCCAGAGCAGTATCATCATACAGGATGGAGGTCGTGCTCCAACAGGGAGACATAAAGTGGACAACAAAGTGATTGGTTACTTTCAGGAAGCCACCAGATAGAGCCACACAACATCCAACAGACATACATGCATTATTGCAGAAGCATAAAAAAGTATTCGAAGATCTTCCATCAAGTAGGCCTCTAGATCGGGGATTTCGGCACATTATTGAGTTAGAGGAGGGGACTCAAGAAATCATCACTACCGCTTATCAACACCCCAAAAGATATAAAGATGAAAATGAAAGTACAATCAAAGAGTTGCTCAAATTAGGTTAAATAAAACCTAGCTCCAATACATTTGCATCCTCAGTGGTGTTAGTAAAGAAGAAGGATGGAACCTTATGCATGTGCATCGATCACAGGGCGCTTAACAAGAAAACAATTAAAAACATGTATCAAATCCCCAGGATTGATGAATTGATGGATGAACTACAGGGGGAAAAATACTTTTCCAAAATTGACCTCCGACCAAGTTACCATTAGATACGGGTTAGGGAACCGGATGTTCCAAAGACTGCTTTCCATTGTCACTACGGACACTACAAGTTTCTAGTGATGCCATTTGGGCTCACTAATGCACCAGCTACTTTCCAGGCATGTATGAACAACACCTTCAAGGCTCAGTTACGCAAGCGTTTTCTGGTATTCTTCAATGATATATTGATTTACAGTCGGACTTGGGAAGATCATTTAAACAACTTGATGAAGTACTTGGAATTTTAAAGGAACAGTCACTATATGCCAAGATGTCCAAATGTGAGTTTGGTACGCAAGAAATGTTATATTTGGTACAAGTGATAGGAACAAATGACGTACAGGTACACTTGGAAAAAATTAAAGCCATACTGGATTGGCCTACACCTAAAAATGTGACAAAGTTGAGAGGATTTTTAGGCCTTTGCACCTACTACAAGAAGTATGTCATCGGTTTCTCACAGATGACAACACCACTCACAGATCTTACTAAGAAAGGGGCATTCGGTTGGTTAGAGGCAGCACAGTGGAAATTTGAAGAAATGAAAAAGGTAATGAGTTCATGACCTGTACTAGCACTACCAGATTTTAAACAACCATTCGTATTAGAATGTGATGATCCAGGAGAGGGTATAGGAGCAGTATTGATGCAGAATAATCACCCTATTGCATTTGAGAGTAGAAAACTCAAGGACTATGATCACCACTATTCAATATATGACAAGGAAATGTTAGTCATTCTCCATGCGCTCACCAAGTTCAAACAATACTTAGTGGGTGGCAGATTCAAGATTAAGACAAATCACAACAACTTAAAGTACTTCTTGGAACATAAAGATTTGAATGAGAGGAAACAAAAATGGGTGAGTAAGATTCAAGCATACGACTTCGATATTGAATACATAAAGGAAAAAAAAAAGTGGTAGTAGGTGCACTTTCCAGACGACCAACCACTTTATCTCTTATGAGCATTTCATCGGATTGGAGATCTCGTCTTCTAGTCGAATACTCCAAAGATAAGTTTGCTTGTGAAATATTCGATGGATAGATTCAGGATGACATGTATAGAGTAATAGATGACATTATGTACTATAAGAACATAATCTACTTAGTCATTGAGTCTACACTTAAGAAAAAGATTCTACAAGCTTCTCATGACTCACCTTTAGTAGGACACCAAGGGTTTCTTAAGACTTACAGGCATATCAGAGAGAGGTTCTCGTGGAAGGGCCTCAAGAATGATGTGATAAGCAATTCAGGGAGTACAGTGTGTGCCAAAAGAATAAGATAGAGCATACTCACCCAGCCGATTTACTACAACCATTACCCATTCCCAAGCAAAAATGGGAAAGCACTTCAATGGACTTTATTACAAGGTTTCAAAGGTACAAGGTAGAGACTGTTTGTGCGTAGTGATGGACAGGTTGACCAAGTTCGCTCACTTCTTTGCCATTCCTTCCGACTATTCAGCCGCACAGGTAACAGAGTTGTTTTTCAAAGAGGTATTCAAGTTGCACGGGCTACCTAAGACCATTGTCAGTGATAGAGACAAAAAGTTCACTGGAGCATTTTGGTAGGAGTTTTTCAGGTTGGTTGGGACAGAATTGGATATGAGAACGAGTTATCATCCTCAAAGCGATGGACAAATAGAGATAGTTAACAAGTAGATTGAGGGATACTTGAGGAACTATGTAACAGGCCAACATATGACATGGATTAAATGGCTACACCTATGGGAACACTACTACAATACTACACACCATATGACCACTGCTATGACTCATTTTAAAGCATTGTACGGTTATGATGCGTTATCTTTTGTAGATTTGATATTTGGTGATAGCAGGGCTCCAAAAGCCAAGGAGTGGATTCATGAAAGTCAAGATATTCTCAAGATACTCAAGGAAAACATACTCCCAAAATCAACAAAAGGTATATGCAGATAGAAACAGGATTGAGCGCAATTTTGAGGTAGGGGATTTGGTATACTTAAGTCTACAAACTTACAGACAATCATCCCTTAAGAAGAAAGGAGCAGAGAAACTCAAGCCACGCTTTTATGGTCCTTACAAGATAATCCGAAAAGTGGGAGAGGTAGCATATGAGCTCGAATAAACACAAGAAAACAAGTTTCATAACATGTTCCATGTGTCTAACCTCAAGAAAGGAGTAGGTCAACATATTGTTACTTCATCAAAACTAGCCCCCCTTGATGATGAGGGGCAAATGATTTTGGTTCTAGAACGAATCCTGAAAGTGCGAGAAAGAAAACTAAGGAACAAGATCATTAGAGAATACTTGGTTCAATGGAAGAATTTCCTATAAAAGAGGCCACTTGGGAAGGAGAACAGGTATTACATCACCCACCATTATAGTTGCTCGAGGACAAGCAATTTTGAGCTAGGAGTGTAATGTCCTTTTTTGCTTAAGCACCGAGGACCATCCCGCCTACCTATCTGATTCCCATAGGTTCAAGCGGTCATTAACATTTAGAGGAATTGACTGAGGATTGATGTCATTTACACCATAAGAAGATCTTAATCATGGTTATTAGATCATTAGTAGGTAAATGAGGGCCACAAGAACTATGGGCCACCTGCATGCATGGCATGCGGGCCATATTTCATGTTGCATGCACTGAAACACGTTTATTGAGCTTTAATATACACAAAAAGCACTGCATGCAAGTCACCGGACAATCTACCGAAAGCGAACTTAAGGCATGATCTCCCTAGTTCAATGCGAATCTAGAACAAATCAGATAGAATACAAATCTAGCTTCCTAGATCAAATTAGAGATTAAGTGATGTGAACATCTTACCTTTCAGATTTGTAGATCTCTTTCCCCCTCGTCACTCCAAGCTCCATGGACGTCAGATCCAAAGCTGCAAGACTTGTCAGAACATGCAAGAGACAAACAAGCAGTAATAGCACATCTACACAATAATTGATCTAAGTAAACGGTTAAGGAAGTAAACTATAAATATCAATGAACAACAAGACATTTATGGAAAGAGTTTTGTATTACTGTATAAAAGTGGGGATACAAAGAAGAGTGAGGATTACAACCAAGCCCTAACGTTGCAATCTTCCTCCAATAAGCCAAGCCAATGCCTCTAAGGAGAAATGGGTGCCTCCAATGGATGAATGATGATCTCCTAAGCTTATTCCACCAACATATGCATGCTATAGCCTTCCTCTCCCTTGGAATGGAGAAGAGCTTCATATATATAGGACTAGGAGAATAGGATAGGTTGAGAAATAGTGGGAGAGGACTAAGGGATCCTCCCAAAGGGTTAGGGAACCGAATGCCAGCTCTTCTATAGGTTAGGGATAGAGATCCAAGTCACACACCTTCGAGAAATCGCTCGAAGATGCCCCTTATCCATATTAACCGACATAGGCACAAGTTGCATTAGGACAACTTGCAACAGATAGGGACGACGCATGCTGAACAAGGGTGACATGAGCCATCGACGCAAGTGGTCAGGCAACCACCTACACCTGACCTAGTTGGGCGCAAGTTGCCAGGGAGCAGCCTGTGATGACCCAATTAGACCCTATGGAAAGGGGGTCAGTAACTTCTCATATTTAAACTTTCTAGTCATGGAAACTTCAGGGATGTTTGCACTGAATCTTATGATGGCAAGATTTAGGTGTAACAGAAGGAGAACAGGTATTACAACACCCAACATTACAGTTGCTCGAGGACAAGCAATTTCGAGCTAGGAGGATTGTAATGTCCTCTTCTGCTTAAGCACTGAGGACCATCCCACTAACCTATCTGATTCCCATAGGTTCAAGCGGTCGTTGACATTCAGAGGAATTAACTGAGAATTGATGTCATTTACACCATAAGATCTTAATCATGGTTATTAGATCATTAGTAGGTAAATGAGGGCCACAAGAACTAGGGGCCACCTACATGCATGGCATGCGGGCCATATTTCATGTTGCATGCACTGAAACACCTTTATTGAGCTTTCGTACCCACAAAAAGCACTGCATGCAAGTCAATTGGAAATTAGAAGAGAAAGAGACATTCATGTAAAAGTTAGGTCAAGCCATGTGAAAGTTATAAAAGAAAGGTAGAGTGAGGGAGTAAGGCCTGCTTATTTGATTATTGATTTGAGAAGTCGATTTGGAGAGCTCAATGAGCCAATTTAGGGTTGAGTGCACACCACTCAACCATTCAGTGTATTTCGACATTGAAATCTATCTTCCCTAGTCACTATCAAGGTTGGATCATTCAGATTCAACAATACTACTATCATCAGGTATCATTCTTCAACATTCTACAAGGGTTCAAGCTACATACAAGATCAAAGGAACTCGCCATCCTTGCATGGGCAAATTGCACAAGTGAGACATCTTCATATCTCATTCTACAGGGATCCTTTCGTCTGCATGTTGGATTCATTCTTCCGAGAGCACCACTATTACCCTAATCCTTGAAGAAGGGCTTCCCTTTCGAATCCAGAATCAAGTTATCATCATCCTCACTATTAAGAGGGCGCCTTCTCTTGCATGGGCGACTTCCCTTGAGGAGGTAGTTCGCATTAGGTCTCAGACTTCATGCATAGTCTACATGTTTACTGCATAGTGATTAGGGGGGCAATATAACCCTAGTACCATCTTCCGACAACATTCTAACATCATTGGAGTAGTTATTATCCACTTCTTACTCTAAGGAGGGCACATTTACCACAAGGGCACATTATTGGAGTGAGATCTCCTCAAATCTCATACGATCCTTAGCACAATTCTTGCATGTTGGTCTCATATTGGCATATATCCACTACTTCATCAGATGGTACGTACATGCATCTTTTGTATCCCTATTTTATAGCATTTCTGATAATTTGGGTTATTTAGGGGTTGGAAAACCCATGTATTTGCATGCATGCTCATGCAAGCATGATTTAGTACATGCATTCATATTTACTTCAAGTATTGAGCCATAAAGACTACTAGCAAGCAACATAAACTCCATAAACATACAGAAATATCAGTCGGTATATTATAAAATTGAAAAGTCAATTCCCACTAGTGTAATCTCTTATCAACAAAAGCATCAAATAATCAATAACATATGCAAGAAAGGAAATAAAAGAAAAAAAAGAGGACTAATTCTACGTGGTAAAACCCTAAATGGAGAAACTACCACAAAAGACTTTAATCTTCTTATTTTTCAGTGAACTTTTACTCTTACAATCTTCTCACAATCTTCGACACCCACACATATGCTTTACATCAAAACTTTACAATAGTTCTCACAATAATTTTCACATGTCACAAAATACCCAATTGGTGTCCTTCACTTCTATCATATATGCTAAAGGTATGGAGTATCACATCCCATAATACGTGTGGATAAATATTTTTCCCCTTCTTTTATATAAAGAATGGTAAGAGGAAAATTTTACTCCATGGTGCATGTGGAATAACTCATTTTCCATAAGATAGACAGTTATGAAATATAATATGTCCTTCTTTTAGGTAAGACTCATTGTATTTACAAAATGCCTTAGCTAGGATTGTACAACAATAAATGAAGCCACAAAGCATCACGCCATCACACTAGACATCATTACACATTCCAGCAAGCCCAAATGGAAAAACATCCACTAAGGGCTTGATCTTCTTATTCTTCAATAAACTTTCACTCTTACAATCTTTGGCACCCCCACATATGCTTTACATCACAACTTTACAATAGTTCTCACAATCATTTTCATGTGTGACAACATACCCAATGTGTCTCCTTCACCTCTATTATATATGTTAAGAGGTATGGAATATCACACTCCATAATACATGTGGAATAAATATTTGTTCACCTCTTGTATATAAAGAATGGTAATAGGAGAATTCAACTCCATTATGCATGTGGGATAACTCATTTTTCATAAGATAGAAAGTTATGAAATATGATATTCCTTCTCTACAAAATGCCTTATCGAGACTTGTACAACAATAAATGAGACCACTAGACATCATTCCACATTCCAACACTACAAGCCTATGGCATTACCTTACAATTCTTGCAACTCCCAAAATTTGCAACATTTCCAAACTACTAGTGTACTTCACAACTTCTCTGACGGCCCAACCTAAAGAATATTTTTTCTAAAACAATGGGAAATACTCATGAATATTGTATTTGTACTATCTGATCTAAACTGCCTTAAAGATCTTGATTTCACACATAATTGTCAACAAAATATTGCCAACAGGTTTTACAACTTTTTATAAACAACATATAAAAACATAAAATTGATATATTGCAATATCAAAAGCACAAAAGAATATTGGTTCAAACAAAAGATTATATTAACTTCTTTAGTTACTAATACAATGAGTTGACTTGCTAATATATTTTGCATTACAGGAAATTGTGAATATACTTCCAAACACAATACAACCTAGTCTTCATGACTTCTTGCTTTCATAGGTAATTAACATTGACATATTATATAAACGTGTGGTTTGTGTAGCAAGTAGGATTTTGACATCCATCCATATGTATACTTCCAACCACAATACGACCTGGCTTTCACCTCCCCATATCTATAGTATGTATGTGAATACGAAAAAAATAAAAATTATAGCTTGAAACAAATGTAACCATGGTATCCAAATTCTACAAACCAAACCAATTACCACTGCAATTATATTCTTTTCTTCTAAATTAAACTACTCTCTGGAAATAAATATATTTTACAGGACTCTTTCATTCTCAACTATTCATCTAATCGCTTGAAATTATAATATCAAAAAATCCTAATGCCCTCTAATCTCTAAGATTTCTCAGCTTTTACATAGCAATGATATTATTTTCTTCTGCTCTAAATTAGATTACTCTCTGAAAAGATATATTTATTTTACAAGTCTGTTTCATTCTCAGGTATTTATATAATCGCCTCAAATTGTACCTTCAAAAATTGCAAATGCTCTCTAGCCCCCAAAATTTCTCAACTTTTACATACTTCCATAAACTGCTCTCGCACTTGCAATGCATGATCCAACTTGAATCTCAACCTTTAATATTTATTCCTCCCATTTACATAATAATTAGGTTCAAACATACCAAGTATACAAATTAATATAATCATTTCAACAACATCGAAGTATTTTTTTAAATGGATTGCTTGCTTACATAACTAAATCGTAGATAGCTTAGACACATTATACCATATAATGTTTTGGTGATGCAGTGCATCTATTGATTGCTTGTTTACTTATCTAAATCTCAAATTACTTTAACACATTACACCATAGAATGTTTTGGCAATGAGTGCATCTTTTCATGTGCCGATTTGCAAAAAACATATTTATGAATAATTAAAGTCTGATCCATTGTTAGGTGCTATGCCATGATTCATTCATGTCACCAAACATTAAAAGCATCCACAAGTATGTGATTGTTCATACAATCAGCTTCCAGCTTTGTCTTGAACATAGAAAAATATAGTGATTATGTTGCAAGCCATTGTGAAACAGAAACCAAATCTCGTATGAGCCACAAATAATTGCAATCAAAATACAAAAAACGTATTCAGGTGAGAGTTGGGTGTCTTTACAGAATTATAATTATGAAATTGGTTCTCAAACGTTCAACACAGCTAAAGTAATATTGCATATCATGCTCCAATAACATGGTTGTTTATCCTCTGAATGGAACTTACCAAAATGAATTTTCAATGATCAAGTAGTTTGGCCACTTTTATATTGCTCAAATTAAGAGAGGAGATCACCAGTTAACATTCAATAGATAGTTACTTCCATGTCTAGACCACATATTATTTTGAACACAATAAACTATCTTTGAATTCTGTAGATCTTGGAACAGCGATATGCCAATTCATTGTCTGATGTTTTTAATTGTGGTTAACATTTAGATACAAATAGAAGGCAACAAAAAAAAGAAGCAATCTCACCACCGATATTCTTAAAAATAATCACGTATTTGTATTTGGAAGAATCAACAAAAGCATTGCTCTAGTTTTTCGTCATCGTGGCATGCATTTCACTCATCTGTTGTAGTAAATTATTGCAGCTCTAAATCAGTGTGAAGTTTTATATATGACCATCAAGCTCTTAAAATAGTGTACAAAGAAACATCGTTCTATATAGATGTTTGTTTGTTTGTACAATGCATTTTTATGATAGCCAATAAGTACCTCGCCTTGTTCAATAAAAAGTCTTGTGTGCATAAGACAAATCCTCTAGCAAGATTCAGAATTGAACCCGAGTCTTAAAGGTAGTAGCTAACCATTAACAATGGACAACATAGTAACAACACTAGGGAATTAGTTTTGGAGCAGTATTACAAACAGAATAAGGCTCCCCAAAACACAATAAATATACAACTTTTCATAGGATGGTATGTTACACTTTATTCAGCCTCTTCTCTAACATTGAAATTTTACTCTTCCTCAAACAAAGGTAGAAAAAAACACAGTTTAGATCTGAAAAATAAATGAAGACATGAATCATTGCAGGAATTCTAGCTAAATATATGATTAAAACAGCAGATGCACTAAGAAACAAGCTGCACAACAATTGGATATTAATTGGATTTTCTCTTTCAATGAAATACTTTACATGGAAGGCAGATTTCCCACCAGATGAAGACATCTTATAAAATAAATAGAAACAATGAATACATTTGCATATTATTCGGTACTACCAGATAGCTCTCCAGCAAGTGCTCCACTACCTCCAGATGTAGATCCTGCCTGACCAGAGCTCAAAGCTCGGGCTCTTTGCATTTGACGCATCCTAAATATGTCCTTCTGAAGTGGCCTATTGACTGTTACACTTTCATCATCTTCTTGTCCTGGTGGGTAAAAGGATTATTCGACCAGAATATAGTTAATTTATAATGCAGGCATATAAGGAAAAACAACTGAAACAACATTAACTGCCATGCTTGACAAAGTAATCTGAATATCATTGGTTCATAAAGAACTTACTCTCAGGTTCCTTTCTCTTGCTTGGCAGGCCTGGCCTAGATGCCCTCAATGCAGAGCCATTTAAGACAGGCCTTCCCTTGCTTAAGCTTGGAACATCTCCTGTGGCAGCAGACCCAGGCAGAGCTAATGAAGGGTGAGAAAAAGGAAGTGAGCTATCATTGACACCAGATGGGATGTCACTCTGTAACAACGTGGAAATTACCATATCTACATCTGGTGAAGGTCCTGACGTCAAGAAAGACATTGTCAGTGTGAGTATTTCATATATAAATTTATATTTTTATGATCGGCAGAATTTTCTAGGGCACAAAATTTGAAATGTAACAATCATGTGGAAGAAAAGGCAGATATTAGCATGCTGGTCTAGAAGAAAACATATTAATATTATTTTCCCAAAACAAACTAACAGTCTTAGAAATTACAAAGACCACTGTCTGTTGGGAACAGATTAGAAATTTAGAAGCCACATGCAGTCTATTTGAAACAACTATTCTAATTATACAAATCAGTCAGCGATGAAACACCTACCCAGATTTTGAATATACCATGTCTGCTGTGCCAAGTAAAAATGCAAGCTCAAAATCATTGTTTTGGCTGGTTGAGAATTTTATTGAATAAAATCATGCATTTTAAAATGTTACAATCAAATATGCAGAACAAAAAATATACACAAGAGTAAAGAATCGCAATGTAGGCTGAATAGAAGCTTTATTCAACTGTCATGCTATCTTCAATATTATTAATATTTTCCCTTTTGATTTGAAAAGAATGTGGACCTAGACAAATGTTATCAAAACCAGACCGGTTTTGCCAAGAACAGCCAGTTTGACCAGTTTACAGGCCTAACTGATCCAAATAATGACCCTGAACTTGACATGGCCTGTTCCATACTGAACCAGCCAGTTTCGTACCTGAACCAGTCAATTCTGCATGGAACCAGCCTTAAATGTCTGAACCAGCTGTTTCCATATGAAACTAGCTGGTTCCCTATAGGTCCATATGCTGGGCATGGGACCATGTTTTTCACCATGAACATTTAAAAAAAATAAAAAAAAATGAAAAACAGAAAGCCTTAAACCAACCCTAGACCCTAGTAATTAAGTATAAGGAATCCTTTTACTTCAATTTTTAACATTACCATTAATTGTTTTAGCCTTTAGGATGTTTGAGAGTGGCTCCAACCTCACCGGACTTCATATCTATGTTGCGGGGAAGCACTCCCCCTCCCTCGCTCCTGCTCTGGAAGCTGGCTTTTGGCCAAAGCTAGCCCAAAGCTAACTGGAAGCTCGCTTCCATTTCGCTTCCGTTTGGAAGCGATTTTCAAGAGCGCGCTTCGGTGAAGAAAATGACACTCCTTGCCTATGTGTGGAATCACTACGGAAGAGATCGCTTCCTCTTTGCTTCCCGTCGCTTCCGGCTCCAATTAAAAACGCTTCTCGCGCTTCGCAAAATAGATTCTCGTCGCTTTGGTGGTCGCTTCCACATCAACCCGCGGAAATGAGGGGGAGAAAGAGGTGGGGTCCACAATTGGACTATTAAAGGGAAGGGAAAAGGGCTTGGGGTGGATAAAGCCCTATTCTCCACATTCATTCTAAGCGTCATCATCAAATAGCAGATTATAAGGGGGTAACTTGGTATATTAATTCATAAAATAATTGATCAACCAATCATTGTGAACATGGTGGGATGGAACTCTGTAAATATTTCCTAAGATCGCTAAAATAATATGGAAGATCCCATGAACTCATAGAGCTTGTAATCATTTTGAAAAATCAAATGAAGGATGTACTAAGCAATCGTGTTACTATACCAAGCTACCATGTCACTTGGATCCTCGCGACACCAAATCTTGAAGAAGGGACATAAGATCGCTACCATAAATTACCAGGCCAAGGAGATAAATGCCTCCAACAGGTGGCATGAGAATTATGAAAGGATCACCAATTTGATAGAGGATTTGTGGTCCTATCAAGAGGATCTTAAGCAGATGGAATGCCACCGAAACTCTTCATTTGCCACTTCATCACCAGATCATGTGATGTGTCCACTCACCCGCATCATGTAATTAGGCCATTAAATTGACCTAATATGCCACCAATTTTCATGCAACTAGACATCGATAAAGGAGGAGATCGCTTGAATGTCACTGACCAATTAAAGCAAAGGGAGACCACGAAATTACGATGTAGAGATCACTGAAATCACTTCAATTGCCAACGTAGGGAAGGGACCAATGTATAAAATATTACAGAAAGAAGTTGTAGCAATAACTCTACCAAGTCAAAAGTGAAGGGTGGCACAAATTGTGCCTGGGATCACCAGCAGAAATTGCACAAACTGCCATGAATCTGCATCATCATCTAGTAGTTGTTGAAATTGATGACGAATTCACTACTAGATGTTTGATGATGACGGACAATGACGAATTCACTACTAGATGTTGAAATTGCAAACTAGCAGTTTGATGATGACAAATTCACTACTAGATGTTGAAATTGCACAAACTGCCATGAATCTGCGTCACCATGACCAAGTTACCCCATTCTAATCTGCTATTTGATATTGACGAATTCACTACTAGATGATTGATGATTGATGAATGATATTATATGGTATTGCGGTTTATTTCATGTTTTTATGCTTTCCATAACTAATTCAACATTCTACATGCATTTGTTGACATATATGCATCAAAATATATAAAATTATATATATTATATAAAAAACGCTTCCGAAACACTTCCAAACCAGAACCTTTTGAAAATTTCACTTTTCGCTCCCGCTTACGCTTCTCGATTTCCCTTCTGCTTCCAAGTAACATAGCTTCATATGCAAAAAGTATAATTTTAGATCCCATCCAGAATTCAACAACAGTTTTCAGGATTTCAATATTGCAACATTTCCACTAGATTCTATCATGTATGAGGGTATGGGATTGGCATTTAAGCAAAGAGCATCAACCCCTCTATGTACCTCGATGTTGGTGGTGTTGACTGTTGAAATCCTCTATCATGACCTTAGTAAAAAATTACCCTTCACTGAAGCAAAATCGCTTATTAGGCATGGGAAGCTTTTCTACATTATTTTAATGCTTTGATTAGGAAGTTTCATCAAAATTGGCGAGTGATGACTAAAGTCCCTGGAGGCTCAACTTCAATATTCAAGGTAGAGGCAAAGGCTAGAGCCTAACGCAGGGGGTTAAAGGCTGCTACTGGTGGATAGGATGTCAATATAGGTAGTGGTGTTGATGTTTCTCGGCCAGACATTCTACCAGATTGGTCATGTGCTTTGCCCAAGGAGATTGATACATTCACTCACGGGAAATGGCCATGTGAATTGGCTAGTGGTGAATGGACCTAGCGTAGCCTTGCTTATCCATGTGATTTGGCTAGGCGTGAATAAGGATTGAGGTGCTTGCACAACCTTGCTTAGTCATGTGATTTGGCTAAGTGTGAATAAGGTTCGAGGTCACATTGCATACTCTGTCAGGAAGTGCTCTGTGAGGGAGTGATCTATTTTATATTAGAGTGTTTGACTTGTTTATTTGATAGGGGCCTTCATCCCCTTGTGGAATATACAAGTCTAGTCTAATGTTGAATTGACATACTAAGAAGTGTCTGGGACTTCTTAGTGGGTCTATTCAACATTAGAGCTCTATATGTGAATAGACGTGCATGTGAGGAGATGATCATCAACATGTACAACTTTTCTAGTGAAGAAGAAATAACCAAGAAGACAAGTTGGCCCTGAAGATAAAATGAAAGGTGAAGATCAAAAGTACAAGTCGGCCACAACAAAAGGACAAGTTGGCCCCATAAGAGAAATTATGGTGAATTGAAGTGTATAAATAAGCAGCTAATACTTCATTTTGTCAACAACACATCTTCTCTTCTCCACTTATGTGCACTTTTCAAGAAGGCCTACCAAAGGCACAAGGAATAAATAGCTTGGGTTCTTATCTCCCCCTAGAGGTTTGCTATCTCTCCCTAGAGGTTCGCTAGGGCTTCCTCATGAAGGAGGGATCATCTTGCTAGGGTTTCCTCATGAAAGGAGGTTCACTACATTGTTAGGGTTTCTTCATGAATGGCAATGTACTTATTGGACTGATTTCTTCTAAGAAAAGTTGGTTGGGTTTTCTTCCAAGTTTGGGTTTCCCTAGGTAAAATGCTTGTGTCTACTATGCATGGCTATGTTTCTATGATCTGTTGTTTCCGATGCAATTTGAAATTGAAATTTTCTCTGTATAAGTATTCAATGATAACAATGGGATGAAATTAATGTTTGAAAATCATTTGGAAGTAATTATCAGATCTAAAAATTGTATCTCTACTGCTATATGAGAAAAATTCAACAAGTGGTTTTGATGATATATAGTTATGTGTTGTAGCATGATGCTTTTTGGACCCTAGAAGCCATTTCAAGTCTCTTTGTTTATGTATTTTGGTTCAGAAATGGATTGCACTCAATGCTATTTTAGTTATATGCACCTTTACTTGATATATACATAACAAAGCTTTGCATATTTTTGTTTAATGGTTTGGATTTACATGGATGTACATGAATATATTTTTTTATTATCAAAATTTGAATATTTTACGTATTTTTTGCAATGTTCCACCAAGTTTCTAGGATGTGGGAGCAGGAAAACACACATTGGGGACATGTGGAGACCACCTCCAAATTTTAGGAAAATTTGGGGGACAAGGGGGCATTATGGTCTTTAAAATTATTAAAAATATATAATTTATATAAATCCCAACATATTAACATATAAATTCCTCATCCCATCACCATTTACATACTAAAACTTAAAAGTAAATAATAAATACAAAATAGTAAATTCATCATTGTAAACACGATTGTCAATTCATCATTGATTCATGAATCATTTATCATTTGAGTAATTGAATTTCACATTGATAAATTCTAAATTCATAATACAAGCACATATTCCATTATAACTTTGAATCATTGACACAAACATAATTTAAAACATTAAAATCATAAAATTGAATCATAGACATGTCACATAAACTTGTCTTAAACACCTTCAAATTTAAAGGGTCAAAAGAGTGATGAGTCTCTATCTACTTCCAGAGTCAAAAGTTAAACTGAAAATTAACAATGGACAATGAACACTGAAAATAAAAGTAGCGAAAAGAAAGTTGAAAGCATCAAAAGAGCATCAAGGACATAGTTCCATGGACTGGTCCTCCTCATGCATCCACTATGTGAAGCCATTAGGACCATCAATGGGAGTGTCACTATCTAAGTCAGAGTCACTCTCATGAGTGACCAATGGCACACTAAGCAAACCATGCGCCATCCTTCAAAGTTCAAACCCCTTGCTCCAGCCTTCAAAACCCCTACTCTAGCCTTCAAGCAATGAAATTGCTCTTCCCTTGGTAAATCATTCCTTCCCTATGGAAAATCAATCCTTTCTTCTTCATTGTCGACCGCTTCTCTCCATGTAAATTCGTTTGCATAAGATAAATGATTCAAATGTGCAAATAAGGGATGGGTTGGGATTTTAAAAGGGGTTGGGTGGGGTAGCTTTTAAGTTTATTAGGTTAATGATTTTTTTGTTTTCTTAAGTTATGAAAAAAATATTTGAAAATCGTGTGGGGGTGTCTGGGCATCCCCCTTTTCATGAGGGGGCGCCTAGATGTCCCCCACCTCTCCAAGACATTCCTTGTTCCTTTCCTTGAGTTTCCAGAAAAGGGGATGTGGGAAAATGTTTCTCAAGGAGTCCCCAAGCCCTCAAGGCATGGGAAACGAGGGGAGCATGCCCACAACCCTAGGGGACACCCGTGGAACACTGATTTTTTGGTCGACCACATTCTTTTCTAGTTCAAGTCCAATTCCAACTAGTTTCTAGTTTTTGGGGTCCACCGGTCTAGTTCTGATAACATTGACCTAAACTATAAATTTATAAGATAAAAATTGAAAATTTGTCTATTGATTTTTGGGGTTAACCTAGTTAGATTTCATACCTTCTAATCAAGAAAACAAGACACATCCATATAGGCCTACATGTTAATATCCCACGCGTTGGGCACGAGATACAAGTGACACAATACCTACATGTGTTGGACGTGAGTTTGACACGTGTCAAACTCACGTCCAACACATGCCCTAGCATGGCCCAACATGTCAGACATGCATACGGAAAAGGAATCCGTGAGGCGAAAACAAAGTTAGAAAAAGCAATTTTCCTCTCTTTTTCACTTTTAGCCACAGGAGAATGTTCTAACATTGTGCTAGTGAAGGAGAAAAACCAAGAATGAAGAGATTACAGTATTTTTCCAATGAATAGACCTTTGCCATGGGGGAACGCCCCCCCTTCTCGCGCTCCCGAAGCTTGCTCCCAAAACACTTCTAGTTTTGGGAGAGCAGTCTCGAGGCGCTCCCTACCTCTCCTATACTAAAAGCTCCTATACTAGGTTGATCATTTGATGACAATGTTATGGTAACTCCCTTCTTTGCCAAGCTCCTATAAACGCTATTATGGTTGATCATTTGATAACAATGTTATAAGTTATAACTACTAGATGATTGATGTTATATGATTTAATCCATGTTTTCTATAACTAATTTAACATCCAACATGTTTTTTAAGATATAAATCCATCAAAATCTATTAAAATATATACTATATAAAAAACATTCGTGAAACGGGAGATTTTGAAAATTTGACTTTTGGCTCTGCTCCCTGCGCTCAATAGTATAGGAATAGACAATGATGTATGTGCGCTTCAAGTCTCCAACCTCCATCCTATATACAAGATGAGAGACGAGTGATTGACGGGAAAGACAAAGATATGGAATGTATTTCCTAATAAAATGAATTTGGACAACAACATTGAATTGGCATTTAGCCAATTAGAATCATAATGAACCAGTGCTAGAGCCAATCACTTTTGATGATGGTCATTCTCCACACTAATAAATGAAGATCGTGGATTGGATATAGAGGACAAATGGGACAATGGAGGAGTGAGCAATGGTAGTGTTGATCCTAAGGATTTGGGGGAAAATGTGTCCCATGTCGGACAATGGTATCCACGTTCCCTACTCGTGTCGAACACTTGTATCCATGTGTCCTACCTATGTCGAACACTCGTATTCACGTGCCCCAATGTTAAGTGACTTAGCTTCTGACTTTTTTCTAAACCTATTAGTGGTTAAAACCATAGTTACATATATCGCCAATATATCGTATATATCGCGATACGTTACCTTAGCTGATATATCGCGAGCAATTTCTCGTGATATATTCGATAAATTGAACGTGCCACGATATATTGAATAACTCACAATAAATTAGGTAAATATCACCACGTTCATAAAAACTGTGTGCAATTTGGGAAATAAAGCCAGTGGTTAGGTTTTTGGAAGTGTTTATAGTACCAGACCAGAACTGACTTGGTTAATTAATAATTGGCAATATTAAATTCTTAAAGTAAAAGTGGCATTCTCCTTATCTTTTATTTTCTATCCTTTACTTAAATTTTTAACGTTACCATTAATTATTTTAGGATGTTTGAGAGTGGCTCCAACCTCATTAGACTTCAGATGCAAAAAGTAGAATTTTAGATCCCATTCAGAATTCAACAGACTTGATAGTTTTAAGGATTTCAGGATTGCAACGTTTCCACTGGATTCTATCATGTATGAGGGTATGGAATGGCATTTAATCAAGCACATCAACCCCTCTATGTACCTTGATGTTGGTGGTGTTGATCGTTGAACTCCTCTATCATGACCTTCATAAAAATGTACCCTTCACTCAAGCAAAATCACTTATTAAGCATGGGAAGCCTTTTCTACCTTTGGATTAGGAAGTTTCATCAAAATTGTAGGGTGTTGAGTTTGTTGACTAATGTCCTTGGAGGATCAACTTCGAGATTCGAGGTAGATGCAAGGGCAAGAGAGGAGGGGGGCATAGGGTGCTACTGATGAATAGGATCCCGAAATAGGCAATGCTTTTGATGATATGTAGTTATGGGAGGAGACAACTCACAATCGCTTCCACCCCAGCTCCATAACCTTCCACCATAGCCCGAGCAGTTGGAGTTTCCAGTTCCACACTAGGCTCATCCAGAGCACTTATAGGACCACCTACTACTTCCAAAGGAAGAGTGTTGCCCCTTGCTCGTAAATGGCGTAGAGGGGATCTATGATTCCTATTATTTATCATTGTACTATGTAATATCTAGATGCTTCATGAGTCATGACGATTCATCTCATGATATACATTTATTTTGATAATTTGATGTGATTTTCTATCATTCAACCAGGAACATATTTGAGAATTTTCAGTTTATTGTCGATATGTGATCATGATCCACCATTTGATATCTTATGCATCTTATATATTAGTTTTATTTTCATATTTATGTAGTAACATGTTTAATTGATGTTGATGTTACTTTAGATGTTGAAAATTTTGAAAAAAAAATGGTTATTTTTGTATTTTTTTGAGGTTTCACAACATTTGCCGATAATTTCCGATATTTTCACCGATATTGCCGATAAATTACATTCTGGACCCTTGGCGATATATTCACCGACACGATATATGCAACTTTGGTCTTAAGATGACAAATTAGGGAAAGATATGAACAACAATTACAACAAAACAATTTGCAACTCAGAATACTAAACCAAACCACGTAATGACTCATCATGCTGACAGTATACAAGGTTATAAATGAAAATTGAGCAGGAAAATGGGTGTTCTAAAAAAGATTAAGGTAGCTGTTTACTATACTTTATGGATATGGAAATAGCAAGACCACTGGTCATGGATTTGGAAATAGCACAGGAAGGCAATCTCTCAACTTTATCTGGACAACATATGCAAATATTTTTTCTATATAATTAAGTGAAACATATACATTGAACATTCCAGCAAAGAGACATAACAACACTGTTATCAATAGTCTCTTCCAGAAGGAAGAAGCTTCAGGATGACTATTCCATACTAAAAAATTAAAGGTAGAAGCCAGAAAGATAGGAAATGGTTTAACTAAATTTTGCAGTGTAGGAAAAAAGTCGTCGCCTCCTTGAAACCTGCCGAAGTCCTTTCAATTTGACTTTCCAGTTGAGCATAAGAACGAAAATTAAAAAGTTGTTGAGAATCACAAATGCATACAATGGATAGCATATATTATAAGTACTATATATGCACAATGTTATTTCCAAAACATGACTCATATTAATCCCAAACAAAACAAAGAAATGAAACATCCACCAACCTATAAAGAATGCAAAAGCTCAGTGAGAAGTCGATGAAAAGTGAAAGAATATATGTGCATGACATCAGCTCAAACATTGCAGGTTCATAGACCTGATCTCTAACAAATCAAAGAGAGAGAAAGAGAGAGAGAGAGAATGGCATAACCACTGCACAGTTCTGCAGGAACTCAAAATATATAAAAATACCAAGATTCAAGACTCCAAATCTTACCATTCACAGCTGGTAAGTGAACTATGAAAGATACCAAAGTTGGTGACATATATCTTAGAGCATCATCAAGGGATTTTGATGCTGAGCCAGCAATGGCATTATGTTGTAAAGATCCAGGAAGGCCTGCCATCATTGAATTCATAAAATATCAAGAACCTGCATAGAATTCCATAGCTACAATTTTCAAAATTAATTGTGCTAATCAAGCCAAAAATATTTAAACAAAGACTATTTGACAGACCAAAGACAACAATGTGCTACAACATCAAAGGGCCTGAAGAAATCATTAAATTATAATCATATGAGCAGTTTCCTCTTCAACAAGCATCTTTTCCAATATAACCACTAAGAAACTTCTTCAACAAAGAACTTCAATAAAGCATTGTATACAAAATCTCAACAACTGGCCTTATAAGAGTTTACTTTCAATTGACACATTACTTTTCCTTTAAAATTCCTGTGTTTTTTATCCAACTCCTCTTACATGTTGCCACTGATCAACATCCTCTCCACTCAGAGGATCTTACATATAACCTTTCAATATCCAGCTAATTGCAACAATCTACATGCATTTGGAAATGATGTAGATAAGCTCAAATGCATAGTCAAAACACACTCATTTCATTGCAGAGGAATTTATAGCTTCACCCAAATAGGAAAGCACAAATAATGACCATATACTAGCATATTCCAATACAATTGCATAGGGCCTAGCAGAACCTGCTCTTACAATCATTGGTCCTTGGTTAATGTGCATTACAATAATTAATATTTATTTGACAATTACACTCGTTAAACTTAAGGTTCAGTTAGTTATTAACCTGCAAAATAAGATTTATTCAATAACTAGATCACCAATCATAAGATATCTCACACACCAAATAGTACCTTCAACCATTTACTGAAATTAATTATACATTTCAGTTTTCTAACAAAATGTATGTATTCACAAAATGTTTAGTTAAAGTCATGAGAAAGAAACAATTATATGACTGTTCTAAAGAACAAAGCTACCTCCCAAGTAAAGAATGCTAGAACCTTTTCTCAACACTACACAAACATGGCTTAGGGTCATCACAAAAATATTGTGACAGTAATGCTGCCATCAACACGGCAGCATTGTAAGAAAACTCTGACACCTGCTACTAAACCACATATTTACACCAGTGATAATACAACCCTGTTATTAAAAACGGAAAGTTAACTATCAAAAGAATTGATCAAAGGGCTTGACATTCCCCCACTTCCAACAAAGTCACAGAGTTCCTTCTACAGAAAAAACCCTGCCTGCCCAGTGTCTACAAAGCAAAAGTTGCTGCTTTCAAATAAATATGGACCAGGATAAGAACACATAAGCCTTCCAAATATCAAAAAGGGATCTGAAGTATTACTTTTGTCAAATAAAAAAATTACATATAATTAATTCTGAAAAATTGAAAAGCATAAAAGAATATCATGCAGACATGAAATTACTTTAATTGAATTAAAGAAGAATAAAATCTTCTATGACTAGCCGCGTTCCTCCAAATGTTGAAGTGAAGGAAATTAAGGATTAAAGATTCTAAAGGGTATCTTGATTCCAATCAGATTAATATTTTGACATGATAAATCAATGTCGAGATGAATGAAAAAAAGGCAGTCACCCAAGCCTATAAAAAAATTATAGTGAATCTATCGAAGAATATTCAGTATATAGTATATACTATAAAGTAAATCCTTATCAGATTATAAACTATAAAGCCTTGAAGGTTTCAAAATAGACTTGTAAAATCAAATTCTAACTTACAAATACCAAGCCCAAGTGATTTTGAAAAAGGGGTATGATTTAAAAATAATGAGAAGCATCGAAAGCATATGATTTATTAGTGAGACCATCACACATTGTGCACCCACTTAATTCCCAAGTTGTTGAGTTGAAGTCTATGTTGCATGGGTACCCATACCAGGGGGTCGGGTACATGTACCCGTACCGGGTACTTCAATGGTACGTTCCCAGCCGTACCCAAATTCAAACTCGTGTACCGGGTACTTCACTTATGAAAACAGGGTACTTGCATGGATTTTGGTACGCCGTACCGCATGTGTGGGTACTCGGGAGGTACAGCCGTTGGGAAATTTACCTTAGGTTGCTGTCGAGGGGAGTCGATTTGCAATGTTTGATGTTTAAAATTTTAAAAATTAAAACACTGAAACACATGTTATGTGGGCACTTACCCCTTACCTAAACCTGCGCGGCACTCCATTTCTCACTGCTAGTGCTTCATGCTCACTACTCCAGCGATGCCTATCTAGAGAGCTTCCTGACAGAGGACCTTAGTGATGCTAATGACATTGATCCTGAGGATGCTGATGACATGGCTTGAGGAAGCCAAATCAACTATCTTGTTCATTGTTCAATGTTTACTGTTTTGAACTTTCTTTTTCATGTCTGGAAATGCCATTCAGTCTTCCAGTCTTCCACTTGGTATCTACTATGAGTCTATGTCATGATTTATCAAATTTATTATTTTATGTTTCAAATTTTCAATGTGAATGTTCATTTGAATCATTGAATTTAGAAATATCAAATATACATGTATGATGTGATATGACATGTTTTATTTTTATAAATTTTAATATATATAAATATCTATATATATATATCTATATATATATATATAGACACAGTACCCCTGACGTACCCAAGTACCCTGTTGCAAAAAGTGGCATCCCAGTCCCCGTCCCCGTACCCACGTTTCCTGACAACTTAGGTTAAAGTATTAATTTAAAAATTGCTAAGAGTATCAAGAGATCAAGCAAAAAAAGCCTTATAGCAACCATGGCATTAATGACAGAAATTCTAAGTTAAATGGCCAATACAATAGGTGAAGTAAAATTTGGGTCAACAAATTGAAAAATATATATTGAGATCCATCTCCCAATTGAATTAACTATTAAGGAAGTTTTTAGAAGTCAAAAACCACAGATAGACATTGTTGAGGTTCACAATAAATAGTGAGAGTGAACGGAACCAACACAAACCCAAATTCTCCAATAAAGATAAGATCAGATCATTTCATTAATGTCCAACCATAAGACCACAAAAATTGGTCAAAGGGACTGAAGTAGTACAAATACTGTCAGTACAAAGATGGAGTGCCAAGGCGTCTCCTAGACCAATGCTAAAAGAAGAAAGATAATAAGATCTAAGAGCCAGCTAGAGACTAACCACTAAAGGTCTAGCTAAAGTGAGCTAAAAATTAAAAAAGAGAGTATTAGATAAGGGACAAAAGTAGTACATCTATTGCCAGTACAAAGAGGGAGTGTCAAAGCTTCTCCTAAAGTAATGCTAAAAGTAGAAAGATAATAAGATCTAAGAGCTGGATAGAGACTAGCCACTAAAGGTCTAGCTAAAGTAAGCTAAAAACTAAAAGAGAGTGTATTAGATAAGGTGTTGGTACAATATAATTGCTATAAACTAATCTTGATATAAATAAAAAGAGAGGGAGGATGTCAAGACCCGTTGGTGATGGCAGCCAAGGAAGAGTCAGGATAACATGAGGCAGGCTCACCTTTGGAGTCATCAAGCACTATTAAAGGGCCGATGCATTTGCAGATGACATTAAGATAAACAGAATCCAGTTAGTCCTGATTGCAAGAAGATTTCTGCAAATATATATAAAACTATATATTGAATAATGTTTGACTGATATGAATTAATAAAATGATAAGCTGAGATGATTACAATGAGCCTTGTGATGGTATACTTATATGCATCCCACTGGTCAAGAGATGAAGGGGTACATGCCCTTTGACTTTTCATTAGCATAATTATATTATTATTCCCAGTGCGTTTTCCGCTTTTGGAATTTATTCTTAAAAGTCCGTGTGAGGGCATTCATCCTATTTCGAGCCCCATGATATTCTTTTTGGAAGTCGACGTGAGGGAGGGGAGCTTCAAGTAGGGTTCCAGTTCTTCCTTCAGATTGCACCGGCCGGTTTTAATTTTTGAAGTTTCTATATTACAACTTTGAAATTTGAATTTAGCTACATGCAATGTTTACCAAACAAAGCAAACATTTATTCTACAAATAGTGTTGCCCATGAACTAGGGCACACAATTAATCATATCAATGCATTCGACTCCCATTATAAGCAATGCCACGAATCGAAGGTTTGGTTCATTGGATCTAGCAACAGCGAACTGGTTTCATTTTTTCCCTTTACTCCATCACATGGATATATATGGGTTGCGTAACCCGGGCATCCCTCTTCGTCGGTGTTATGGAGGGGAATTCATTTAGGCCCAAGTGCTTGGCAATAAAAGGCTTATGAATGAATTCTGATTTATGATGTTAGTGGTTTAGTATTTACATGATGACAAGCAAATACATGATGTTATTTTTACTGTTTTATTTCTATTAAACTTTAGAATCTTAATTTATAAAATATTAAAATATTAAAATTTCAATGATATAATTTTTGTAGTATTCCTAGAGGGGTCCCCTAAGTCGAAGACCTCGACATCTCCTAGAATTTGGGGGGGTACTTCTGCGTATGTCACTCCCGTGTTTCCCCACTCCATTGTCCCCCGCATCCCAAAAACTTGGGAGAACATTGTTATTCCAATTTCAGATGTATTAACTTTGGATGAGACGAGCTCCATGAGCCCGATTAGATGGTGGATTTGTCATGGAACAAACAGTGTACATTTGTAAACCCTTGCTATTCATATTCTATCACAAGTAGGAAGCTCTTCATCAATGCAACGGAAATGCACCACCTATGGTTTTAGGGGTCCAGAATATAGCAATGAGCCTTCTAGAGATTGGAATGTAAATTCAGGCTCGAACATATATCTAGTTTCACTAAATCTTAAGAAAACTAAATGTAGAATTGGAAACACTTCTTCCACTCCACATTCGACTACCAAACATCCATCTTGTTCTATTTTTAATTATTATGAAGATGGGGATGTGGACTATTAGACTTCTATAGCTTTGCTCATGTTTTATTTCTATGTTCGGTGTTCAAAGTTTGATACATATAGCACTGTAGCCTCATATATAAATGTTGATTTCGGAATTTGGATATATAGCTTCATTTTGTTAATTTATCCAGAGATCACTACTCCCTCTGGATGCCCTGAGATCTCAAGTGGTTTGAGTCTCTATAAATCATAAATGCAATAATGACTTAAGATACAAACACTATAGATCTCTAAACACTTCCACAATGAAAAAACACAGCAATCACACAATAACTCAAGATGTACCCTGGAAACCCCAAACACAGAAAACCAACAATTTGTGGGGCTATCTTCTATCTCGAGCCCAAAGCAAAGTAAGTAGAAGATGAATACATACAAATACTTCGGATGAAACAACCGAACTTGACGGGTATCAAAACCCTAGATCTGTATGCAAAGACTGATGCATGCACTGGGGAAATGTGCCCCAACTGTCAATACGGATCTGGATCTTTGCAAGTTGATCTCTGTCTATGCTATCTCCCTCACTACACAGCTTTGATCTGCTCTGCCAAAGAAGAAGGCCAACTGTCTAGATCTGAAGAATGCACCCCTCTCTGCATGGAAAAGTGTGCCCTCCTCCAACTACCGAAAGCTCGTACTGAATCAAATCTCAACAGATCCGAGCTCTAATCGTCACAGTTCTTCCTCAATCACTGAGGAAATCCTACTCCGAAAGTCTCAGTTGTTGAATCCTCAATCCAGATGCACAACGAACTTCTCTCCTCAGAAAGTGTGCCCTCCTCTCTCAGGAAAGTTGCCCACCTCTTAGACAGATCAAACTCTGATCTGTCCCCTCAATAGTATCTACCGATGACCTCATGTTCTCTTATAAGATCTCACTGGCCAATTAGATTTACCAAAAACCTAATATGAGTGCATGCAAAAACTCACTTTTGCATGCATCTTTAATTAACTGTTGTGCATGCAAAATTTGCATGCATCCTGAAGAAAAACTTTTCTGGTTAGTATTTCAACACATTTATAAAGGTTTCTTTTGGTTTTCAAAATTTTGAGAGGTCACGTTTCTAGCACGTTCCCGTTTTAGAAACACATACCCGTATTTTGCAACTTAATTTTAAAATGTAACATCATCTCACATCATAAGATGCTCTATTGGTCAGCTCCACATAGGGTTTTTCATAGGCAATTTGATTCCTTGGACAAGTTTTGTGATTTTTGCTAGGGGTTAATCTTGATGAAACCAAGATCATGTTTGTTAAAATGTCCAAACAATAACTCTCAAAGCTTCACTTCTCTTTTTGATGACAAGAGATTGACATCGACATTGCAAACTCCTTCCTATAGATATAAATTATTGGTGCCCTTGATTAAATGGCAATCCCATACCCTCATACATGACATAATCCAATCTCGACATGTTGTTATCCCAATAATCCTAAAATGTTGAAATCTTGGAAACTGTTAAGTATGTTGAATTCTGGATGGATCTACTTTCTTCATATGAATTGGAAGAGGTTGAAACCACTCTCAAAAATGTTGGAACCATCAAATGTTAAAAATTTAAGTAAAAGGATACAAAAGGAAGATAAAGGAGAAAGTCAACTTCATATTAAGAATTTAATAGTGCTAGTTGGCTTCCAACAAAAAATGACCAGGAAAAATCATAATCTAAGCTTATGTTGTCATTTTATTCACATCCTCACCGATTTTTATCAAAAATAAGGTTATCTTTAATGAAACATTTTTTCCTTGATGATTTTCGTTTTGTGTTTGGCATTGCAATTTATAGTAATGATGACAATTTTTCAATGTTTTTTTTAAATATGCCAATCTCTGCCTTCTTTCGCTATCTTGCTCAACAGTGCTTGGCTCTCTTCATGTGTGAGGTGGTGACACTAACAACAAAACTCACAAGATTCTTCCTAACCCCACCCTATTAGAATTACCTCCTCTATCATATTTTAGCACCCAGGCTTGAGCTACGAGAGAGCACCCCCCCTAGCTTTGCTCCCAAATCACACTCCCTCACATGAAAATACACTCCTTCCCTTTTTCATGACCAACCAAGGAGCATCACTCCCTGAGCGTTTCCTCAATGCTCCTAAGTCGCTCTCAGGAGCAAAAAAGACAAACACTCCCCCAATACTCTCTAAGAGATTCCACAAGTTGGAGCATATTCTTTCTCTTTATTTTTCTAGAACCATGACATGGCTTCAATTTCTTGTTTAGGCATGGCCAGGGATTTTTAAGGGAGTAAAACACTCACACACCCCATTTGCACTCATTTTATTTCTCAGCTCACTCCTCTCTACGAAGCTTTTCAATGGGTTTGCTAGTTATTCGTGAGTAAGTTTGTGAGAGCTTGGAAGGGAAATTGAAGGCTAGGATAGAAACATTCAATCACATTGAAGAACTAAAGAGGTGAGCCCTAAATCACACTCTTTGTTTTTTAGTTTTTTTTTTAAATTCCACCATGTTAAAATTTAAAATCTTGAATGTTCTCTTCTCCTACTCTCTACGATGTCTCCTTCATCATTCTATTGTAGGTACCAAGCTATTCTCATCTTAAGTCAAGAAGCATGATGGGTATATGGTTTTTCCTTTTGATTCCACTTCTACTTATGATGGTGGTGTTGAAAAGCCGAAATACCAATGATGAGGAGGAAGAAATAGGGAGTACCACATACTGTGGAGAGAAGGGAGAATTGGAAGAGGATGATGATAATGAAGCTGACAGTGATGAGCGACAAAAACACAAAGAGACAACACCTTTGTGGAAGTATGTGACAAAGCTTGGGAGAGGGAGAGGGGTTAGAGTCGTAGACACACAAAGTTTATATGCCCCTATTGTACTAAAACTTACACAAGTTCATATACCCATGTGAGAAAACATTTGTGGGATTATGCCATGGGATAAAGGTAGACTAATAGAGTCAAACCTGTGACAAAGTGCCTAAGAAAGAGAGAAACAAATACAAGAAGGAAGAGGAAGACACACAAAACAAAATCCCAAAAATCAATGGTTGAATCTGAGGCCTCAAGCTCACATAGAATGTTTGGTAGTCAATCCCCATCAACCCATAGTAGTGGATTCTCGCCTTGTTAGAAAGTGACAACGGAGGAAGGTCTTCCTACATGCATGTGTCCTTGCATGCAGAAGACATTAATTGGAAACCAATTGTATTTAATTATTTTTTCCTAAGTTTACTTTGGAAAATTAATTAAAGTGATCTAATTAATTATTGACTTAATGAAACGCTTTTTATAAAGTGTAAGTGAATTATTGAAAGTGATGGCAAGATCTGATCTTGACCATCCAATCTCACCGAAAGATCTCAATCTTAGATCTATAGTGAGATTAGGTTATTAGCTTAGCATTGAGTTATAAAAGAAAGATCAATAGGTGGAGAGGACACACAATTGCATTCCAACAGAGACAAAGCAAAAGAAGTGTGAGAGAGAGAAGTTTTTGAGAAGAAGATGGAGGAGCAACAATCCAGTGAAGGAAGGCAGATTTGCAGAGGCAGATTGACAAAGGAGAGAAACAACAGTAGGAAGAGGTGACAGTACGAAAATCCATAAAGTCTGTACAGCCATACAAATTCCATACAGCAAATTGTACGGATCCCTACAGCAAGTCGTACAGCCGTACAGCAGCAGCAGCTCTGCTGCATTGGGATCTGTGCCCACTTACAAGTTTTTCTCATTGTTTTTTTGTGGTACGATTTTTGCCAATTTGGCATAAATAGAAATTTGAATTGTATTGCTCCATATTTTTTGAATAAAATAAAATCTCATACTACTGCATCAGTTTTCCCATCTTGGGTTTTGTCCGGGGGTTTAGGTTTTGTCCAGGGGTTTATACCCAAAAAGACTGAGTTGTCTCTATTGATGTGATTGCTGCTATATTTCTTTCAGTACTTATTGTTCTGTTACATAGTAAAGAAATCCATGTGTGGTTATTGGTAGTAATTAATTTGCATGCTTCTAGCCCTAGTTGGATTTTAAGGAAATTTACACGCATTTGTGTAGAACAATATCATATTTCCTTGAACGAGGTTGCAGGGATGATGTGGATTCAAAAATTTACATGTTTTGATATGCATCTAGTGTACCATTCAATGTTATTCGCTCACTTTATTGGCATGAAATGGTACAAACCATCAATGGTGACTCTAAGGGATACATGAGCCTTGGGTATGACAAAGCTACAACTGTGGAACATGACAAGGAAAGAGCCAAAATCCATAATGCTCTTGGAAAGTTTACAAATGATTGGACTAACTATGGGGTATCCATTGTATTTGATGGTTGCACAAATGTTAAAGGTTGGCCATTAATAAATATTCTTGGTTTGCCTACTAGCGACGCAATCTTCCTTTCATGCCATGACTACTCAGATCGCTACAAGACTAATACTAATATTGTAGAACCATTACTTAAAACCATTCAAGAGATTGGACCATATAATGTCATTCAAGTCATTAATGATAATGTTGCTTATTCTAAGGAAGCAAGAACAATCATTGAGGATAAGTACCCAAACATTTTTTTGTCAAGGTGTTTAGTTCACACATTGAACCTTTTGATGCAAGATATTATTAAGATGAAGGACTCTCTTATAGATGGATTGGTGCCTTGTACAAGAGAGAGAGAAGAAAATGATAAAATTTATTACCATTCATAGCATGGCCTACAAACTTTTTCTCAACCACTCAAGGTTGGCGCTACTCAAGATTTCAAAGACTAGATTCACAAGCTACTACCTCACCTTCAAGTGCCTTTTGAAGGTAGGAGAGGCATTGGCTAGTATGCTCTCAGAGTCTCAAGTGATTCAAGGCAAGATTTGAAAGACAGGGCTACAGCCACATCTAGTAGACATGACTTTCCTAAGGTGGAGGACATGGTTCTTGATGGTCAATTTTAGGCATATGTTAGGTATGTTATGTAGCTCACCAAGTCCATTTATAGTATGATTTGATTTGTGGATACAGATAAATTGGTGATTGGGGAGGTGAATGAGAAAATGGATAGCATGCTAGGACAAATCAAAGACATTGTTTAGCAAAGAGATGAGATCTTGTTTAGTCATATTCATAAACATGTGATCAAAAGATGGGATAATCTAAATATTCCACTCCATACCCTGGCTTATGTCCATACACCAAAATATTACTCCACCTTGGTTGGCCTAACCAGCACCTAGGAGTGGAGTTAGGAGAAAACCACATGTCGATCTAGCGATGCAGAGTGTGCTCAAGTACGAAGCAAACCGAGCAAGAGTGTGCTCAAGTACAAAGCGAATTGAGCAAATACATCAGTGAACATGGAGTCTTTGCTAACCTGCATGCAACCAAAGATCGAGATAGGTTGAATCCTATAGAATGGTGGAACAAGTATGGCTCCTCTACCATGCATAAATCAATAGTGAGGGTGCTTTCACAGGTTTGTAACGCCAGAGAGATGTTGGAGCACCTAAATCTTCATCTGCAACATGAAGAGAAACAACTTGAATGTAGATCAAGTAAAAACCTCAATTTATGTGCACCAAAACTTGAGGTTGCTGTCCCATTATTGTGATGTGGCCAAGAATGATAAAACATATTTGACTTGGGACAACAATCCAAAGGAGGCTAATTTGGAGGATGGGGACATAACTTTAGAGTGCTTGGGGGTTGAACTATTGGGTGATCATGATGGTGGTCAAATTCATACAACAAAGCTACTAACTCCAACCACAAGCAAGTTTCCAGATGTAAGAGCTTTGCCTTTAGCTTCACAATGTGCAACATTGTGTGGGGGCCATGCAACTAGGCTCACGTTCCACAAACTCTTCCAACTATTGTTACTGTTATGCCACACTCTATAGGCGTACTTTTCCACAATTATTTTTGTTTCAAAGTATTATGCATTATAGAGTACTGGGGCCCATCTCTGCTGTTATTGGGCCTTCTTCTGATGAGATGATCTGATGATCATATGATATATGCCATTCTCCTACTTTATGCCATGCCATGATGATATTATGTTGCTACATTGTATGTATTGATTGTTTGATGAGTATAGTTAGTAGTGTTGATTTTTGGGCTGCATCGAGAGCCATTATTTAGGAGAATGGAGGCACCTAGTCAGTTACTAGGAATATAATTCAGTCTGGGACTGAGGCACTTGGTCAGTTACCAAGTTGTTGACATTGGTCAACTTGATTCAACCTGGGGATGAGGCACTTGGTCAGTTACCAGGAACATGATGCAGTATGGGACTGAGGCAATTGGTCAGCTACCAAGTTGTTGACATTGGTCAACTAGATTCAGCCTGGGGATGAGACACCTGGTCAGTTACCAGGTCATCACTAGAAGCCCTAGAACGGGTCTAGGCAAGTGATGTGTGATGTACTCCTTTCCTTGGTCATTAAGCTATGGAACCTCTTCAAGGGACTGGCCACCCCTTGTTGGAAAAACTAGCTTGGGACCTTGGTGTTAGTGGGGAGAACAAGACACCCAAAGAATAATCTTCCTTATATATGATGATGTACCTGAGTTAGCATATGTGGACCATGTAGACCAAGAGAAGGGGCTAAGAATTTGTCAAAAGGTAACTTACCCAAGAAGAGTGGGTAAAAAGCCCACATTGAACTTAAAAGGGCCCCAACTAATGTATAAAGTGTTAAAATCCCACAATGAAATTAAAAAGCCCCAACCAACATATTTTATATTATTTATTGAACTCCTTGACTTATGGAAGTCACCCAATGATGGAATATAAATGTGGAACACTCTCAACACATCAATTCATTCATTCATCAATCATTCACTTATGTCCAAGAATTCGTTGGGGAATCTTCAACTGTTGTTTATCTTCTTTATCTTTAGTTCGATCATTTTTTGAAGGCTCGGATCAGCTAAGCATGCTCACAGTCCTCTCCCACAAGGCTGACGTTTCTCCCACAAGATTGTTGTAGTTCATATTAGCCCCAATAGGGCTGCCATATTCTCCAACAAGAGTGTCGAGGGTCTTTCCTAACCCAACAGAGCCGACGTCTTCCAAATCACGGCTACCGAGGGTTCCAGGAAGGCTTCCAAGGGTCTCTACTAGGCAGTCAAAGGTCTGATCTTTCCCTAGAAGGGTTGTCAAAGTCTATTCCAAGCCTGTTGAGGTTTGAACTAGCTAGCCAAGGGTCTAAACATGCCCTAGTAGGGTTTTCGTGGAGCTGTTGATGCCCTAACAGGGATCCCATAACACTGATCAAGCCCTAGAGGGCTGCCACTGCTTGTTTGAAGGCTAACATCAATAGTTTTATCAAGGATCAAGGCTGCCATTGTTTTGTTAAGTGTTGGTACCATGGGGTCGTGTTGGAAACGGACACGATGGTCGACACGATTTTTTATTGTCCTAAATTAGGACACGATAAAAAATCATGTCCCAAACTAGCCTCCCTCAAGGAATGTGACTTCCCTTGGAGAGACCAATGTGCCTTGGGAAATGGGCCAAATGATGTTCAAACACCACCAAACTATAGATCGGAATTGCCGTGAAGATTATTAAGGTGGGTTTTAAATTTTCTACCCAAGAGCATGCTAGATCCAAGTAGATCTAAAAACAATGTAAAATGAGGGTTTTAATTATGAGGGTTTTTTATGACCAATGAAGAAGAATGGATGGATCTAGGTACATACCTTGTAGAACATACCTCTAATGCTTGTGGCCACTTTGCAAATTGATAAACTTCCTCCTATGTGTATATTCAAGAGTGAGATCTAGTGCTCCAAGCCAAATCGTCCTCCCTCAAAGATGACCAAATCGCCCTCCTCCTGCAAGAGGAGATCTAATTAGAAACAAGCCTAGCAAAAGAATGATGAAAATGATGAAAAGATGTAAAAGAAAGCATCAACTATGTCACTAAGATACAATAATGATACTCCCTGTCACAAAGGTCAATCCAAAGCAAGATATGAGGGTTCCCCAACAATAACCTCCCTTGAAATCGTCCTCCTCTTCACCAATTCGGCCTCCCTACAGAAAACGACTTGCAGCCCATGAACCACAAGTGATACATAGAAAAAAGGTTGTATATTCAACTTGCAAAAGAATCCATCAAGACAAGAGAAGTAGATCCACAAAATAGTATTCTATTCCGATCTTCAAGAGCTCCAAAGGTGCCTTTACAATGAGAGGTTCTCTTCCTTTTATAGGATAGGAAGACCAAAACCCTAAACCACTTTTGAAAACTAGTGGTTAAGATGAGCCAACATAACAATAGACATGGATCACTCAAATAGAGGATGATGTCATAGCTAAAAAGCCTCTAAGAGAGGTGACGTCATACATGGGGATGGCTAATAACATGGGAGCCATAACATAAGGACTAAGACAAGTCACTAGGAGCACATGGTGGGGCTAGGAGGTATTAGTCCCCTTCACTAGCATGACCCCATGGCACAATAATATAAAATATGAGTCAATGACATGTCCAAGTATAAAAATGATCAAATCGTGTCCCCATAATCAGAGAGAGATATGCAATAATAGTCCTCATGTAGCACATGTGGACCCCATTGATTGGTGCAAACTGATCTAGAAGAAGTGGGATACACCATGGATGACCTCTGAGCAGACCAAGTGCCAAAACCTTGCCTCAATTTCCCAAATCTAATTCCTCAATGACCCTTTTATTCCATTTTATAATCTGTTGAAAACCCTAAAAGTGCCCAAAACTGCCTCTGGAGTGCCTGCGTTGTCAAACTGAGTGTGCCACCATGTCAACAATCTTTAGATTTCGCATTTATTTAGCCATTGCTTTTTAGACCTTTTTGGACCCTTCATTGGGGTACTTTAGCATTTCATTGCTTTAGCCCTTTTTCATTGTGATAATCACAGTTTTTCATTTCATTTGTTTCCATGGGCTTTCATAAGATAGAGTTCCAATAATTACCATATAAGTAGTACATGTGCTTCAGGTTTTAGCCAACAACATCGGGGCAACCGACTAGAGCGATCAAGGCATAAAATCCAACTTACCAAAGGCAAGTTCTGTCACCAACTCAGAGCCGAGACACAAAACAAACATGGATTCTATCCAACATAGAGGCAAGACCGGGGAAGTCCTCCATATCAAAAATCAAGAAGGCAAGTCAAGGTCAGAGCCAAAATAGGGAAGGTCATGGACAGATGGAGTCAAGTGAATGTGGTGCCTAAGCTAGCAAACATAAATGTCAGGAAAGACCATGTCCATGCTCATAAGAGGGTGAATGAAACCAATGAGTATAGTCAGTGAACCTTAAAGTGCAAGTAATACATCCAATTTATTATTCTAAATTCAACAAAGATATTTCATTTTAATCATTTAAATAATACTGCCACAACATGAGTTATATACCAAGTTAGTGCTATCAAGATGGCTAAAACAACAAGATAATGATCAAATGGTAACAATCATAAGTCTACAGGTCATAGCACTGCAAACATCAACCAATATCATCTAGAACCAATGAAACACTGCTACAATAAGAACATCTGGAACTCTGGGCACTAAACTGAATCTGTATGGAACAAAAGGTCATATCGGTCATCAAATCTAAGCTCCCAAGGCTCAGCCTTGGCACAATGTCTACACAATGTTTGATATACACTGCTCTGGTCTGTAAGTGATCATAAATAATGCTGCTCGTCATAGAAAACCTCAAGACAGTTATGTAAGCCAACACTCTGTAAAGGAAAAGCTCTGAAAAGTGCAGATATCTGCTCAGCAGAAATAGTAGCCCAGCTACTATGGTGTGATAGTAGTCCCCTTTTGCTTAAGCACTGAGAACCATCTCGCCAACCTATCTGATTCCCATAGGTTCGAGCGGGCACTAACATTCAGGGAATTGACTGAGGATTGATACCATTTACACCATAAGAAGATCTTAATCATGGTTATTAGATCATCAGTAGATAAATAAGGGCCACAGGAACTAGGTGCCGCCTGCATGCATGGCATGTGGGCCATATTTCATGTTACATGCACTGAAACACCTTTATTGAGCTTCCATGCACACAGGAAGCACTGCATGCGATTCAACTGGAAATTAGAAGAGGAAGCGACCTAGTCATGCAAAAGTTAGGTCAAGCCATGTGAAAGTTATAAAAGAAAGGTAAAGTGAGTGAGTAAGGTCTGCTTATTTGATCCCTAGTCACTATCAGGGTTGGATCATCCAGATTCAACATTACTTCTATCATTAGGTATCATTCTTCAGCATTCTGCAGGGTTCAAGCTTTATACAAGATCAAGAGAAGTCGCCATCCTTTCATGGGTGAATTGCACAAGTGAGGTATCTTCATATCTCATCACATAGGGATCTTTCTGTCTACATGTTGGCTTCATCCTTCCGAGAGCACCACTATTACCCTAACCCTTGAAGACGAGCTTCCTATCCGGATCTAGGATCAAGTTATCATCCACTTCACCTTTCAAAGGATGCCTTCTACTACATGGGCGACTTTTCCTAGAGGAGGCAACTCGCATTAGGGCTCAGGCTTCATGCATGGTCTACATGCTTACTCCATCTCAGTCAGAAGGGAAATATAACCCTAGTCCCAGCTTCTTGCAACATTCTAGCATCATTGGAGCCATTATTTACCACTTCTCAGTCTGAAGAGGGCGCATTCCTTACAATGGCACACTGTTGGAGACAGACTCTCTCATATCTTGTCCAATCCGGGGCACAATTCTTGCATGCTGGTCTCATATTGCCATACATCCACTACTTCATCTGTTGGTACATACATGCATCTTTTCTATCCCTATTTTATAGCATTTCTGATTATTTGGATTATTTCGGGGGTTAGCAAACCCATGCATCTACATGCATGCTCATGCAAGCATAGTTCAGTACATGCATTCATATTTACTTCGAGTATTGAGCCCTAAAGACTACTAGCAAGCAACAGAAACTCCATAAACAAACAAAAATATTAGTTGGAATATTACAGTGGTATTAGAGCATGTTCCTCACCAGCTGTGGGAGCATACAGTTATGAACAGTAAATGAATACAGAGGACACACACAATATTACTTACAGGAGGCAGAGGTTTAGGAATAGTGGAAGAAGAGAAGAAGAGGAGTTAGAGGATATAGAACTGGGAGATACAGAGATTTAGTTTGGAAAAGGTAAAGGTAAATAAACAATGGCAGTTGATGATAAAATGGCTTTCACTAGCCTCCTTTCCACAATAAAACAACTAACTTCAAGACATAAAGAAATGTTGACTGCCATCAACAAATTGGCAGATAAATCAGGGCCCACCACACATAGTCCTCTATTCCCCAACAGTGAAGTAGCAGAGGGGAGCAGTTACATACTAATATGCAGAGTCACACTCATCTTTACAATAGGTCCTCCAGACCTACCATGCCACAATTCTTGGATAGCCCGACAACAATGCCAATAATACAGGTAGAGCCAGAAGAACCCATAGGGGCATATCTACGAGAGTACAGAGCACTGGGAGATGACTTCCAATCAGCCATGACCTTTACATATCTTTTTCATTTTAAAGGTATTGGGAGTTCAGGAACGGGATCATTAGAGAATACATGGTTCAATGGAAAGTATTCTACGAACTACCATACCATTGGAACGGGATCATTAGAGAATACATGGTTCAATGGAAAGAATTGCCTATAGAAGAGGCCACTTGGGAAGGAGAATAGGTATTATAGCACCCACCATTGCAATTGCTTGAGGACAAGCAATTTTGAGCGGGGAGGACTATAATGTCCTCTTCTGCTTAAGCACTGAGGACCATCCTGCCAACCTATCTGATTCCCATAGTTTTGAGCAGGCACTAACATTCAGGGAATTGACTGACGATTGATGCCATTTACACCATAAGAAGATCGTAATCATGGTTATTAGATAATCAATAGATAAATAAGGGCCATCGAAACTAGAGGCCACCTGCATGCATGGCATGTGGACCATATTTCATGTTGCATGCACTGAAACACCTTTATTGAGCTTCCATGCACACAGGAAGCACTGCATGTGAGTCAACTGGAAATTAGAAGAGGAAGCGACCTAGTCATGCAAAAGTTAGGTCAAGCCATTTGAAAGTTATAAAAGAAAGGTAAAGTGAGTGAGTAAGGTCTACTTATTTGATTCTTGATTTGAGAAGTCAATTTGGAGAGCTCAGTGAGCCATTTAGGGTTGAGGGCACACCGCTCAACCATTCAATGTATTTCGGCAACAAAATCTATCTGCCCTAGTCACTATCATTGGTTGCATTCTTCAACATTATGCAGGGTTCAAGCTTTATACAAGATCAAGAGAACTCACCATCCTTGCATGGGCGAATTGCACAAGTGAGCTATCTTCATATCTCATTACACAGGGATCTTTTTGTCTGCATGTTGGCTTCATCCTTCTGAGAGCACCACTATTACCCTAACCCTTCAAGACGAGCTTCCTATCCGGATCTAGGATCAAGTTATCATCCACTTCACCTTTCAGAGGACGCCTTCTACTGCATGGGCGACGTTTCCTAGAGGAGGCAACTCGCATTAGGAAATATAACCCTAGTCCCAGCTTTTTGCAGCATTCTAGCATCATTGGAGCCATTATTTACCACTTCTCAGTCTGAAGAGGGCGCACTCCTTACAAGGGCGCATTGTTGGAGACAGACTCTCTCATATCTCGTCCGATCCAGGGCACATTTCTTGCATGCTGGTATCATATTGCCATACATCCACTACTTCATCTGTTGGTACGTACATGCATCTTCTCTATTCCTATTTTATAGCATTTTTTATTATTTGGGTTATTTAGGGGTTGGAAAACCCATGCATGCTCATGCAAGCATAGTTCAGTACATGTATTCATATGTACTTCGAGTATTGATCCCTAAAGACTACTAGCAAGCAACAAAAACTCCATAAACAAACAAAAATATTAGTTGGAATATTACAGCCCTCCTATTCCTCCAAGCACAAGCTCTTCTACTCCTCCTGCTTGTGCTCCCTTTGTTGCTAGTGAGCTCATGCTCCATTTAACCCTGTTTTAGCAAGACAAGAAGCCCAAGAGAAAAAACACCCTTTGTGGAAGTATGTGACAACGAAAGATGGGCGTGGGGCAAAGCTTGGTGGGGGATGCAATGTGTCTTGGAGATGGAATTTTTGCAAGAATGAGTTCAAGAGCACATATTACTGGGTTAAGGGCCATTTGTTGGCCCTTACTTCTTGTGGGGTTTCTTCATGTAAAGCAGTGAGTGTTACCCAAAGGAGAGATGGAAAGAGAGGATCATGTTGGCTAAGGGAAGGTGGCAGCAGTAAGGAAGAAAAAAATTAGGATCATCTTCCATTCTTGAGGAAATCCTCTAGCACTATGCCTCCAGTTCCACCTAGCAGATATGGGAGTGGGGATACTCATCAAACAAGAAAGAGGCCATCTCCAAATGGTCCAATGGATAGGATTTTCCAACAAGAGGCCCGAGAAGAGGTGGACCTCACCATTGTTTATTGAGATATGTCGAAGTCTCATTGAACGAACTCCAACCGATTATCTGCCTCTTGGTTCAGAGAAGCTTAGAACCACATTGTTGGTTAAAGCAAAGAAGGAGGTGGATAAAATTCTTGAGCCAATTAGATCAACATGGCCATCATCCGATGTGAGTATTGTTTCTGATGGATGGACGGATCCAGCACGTCATCCACTCATCAATTTCATGGTATCTTCCCAAATTGGACCGGTGTTCTTGAAAGCGGTGGATGCACAGTATATGGGTGAGTTATTCATCAAAACCATTGAAGAAGTATTTTGGGCACCTTTCACTGCTAATTTCCTCATTGTTTGAATTTATCACAAGATTCATCTAGGGGAAAGCTCATTTTATAGATTTGAGTCTTTGACTCATTTGAGTTGTTAGTGTTGCAGAGTTATTTATGCTTGCTTTTATTGCTCTTACAGGTTTTTGGGACACCTTGCATTGTCCATTCCTTGAATTTAGCACTGAAATCCATTGCTTTAGATGTGACATGGATTGGCAACCTTATTGAGGATGCACGCCATATCCGTAACTTTGTACAAAACCACACAAATGCCCTCACCATCTACAAAGAGTACACACGGATTTCTTTGCTAAAGATTGCAGATATTCGGTTTGCTTCCTCATTCATCATGCTCAAGAGGTTGAGGGAGGTCAAAACTGCTCTTGGGTCCATGGTGATATTAGGATTTTGGTCTTTTTGGAAAAAGACGGATCAAAGTGCTTCAAAAAAGGTGAAGGACACGATGTTAGATGATGGTTGGTGGGAGAGGGTAGATCTTACCATTAAGACCATGGAGCCAGTCATTTCATTGTTGCGGTTTGTAGACACAGACCAACCCATCCTAGCATGAGGGGTGGTATTCCATAATTGAGTTCATGAGGTCCATTTTTATGGAGAATGAGTGTCCCAAGTATGGAACATCGACAAATAAATTATGGTCCACCATTCAAGATATTCTTATCTCCAGGTGGGATAAGAATTGCACACCTTTGCATTGCTTGGCCCACTCCTTGAACCCCAAGTTCTATAGTCAGGAATGGCTCAATGATGGGTCGGGGCCCTCAAACAGAGTCCCTCCTCACATGGATGGAGAGATTTCACATGGGAGGAAGATAGCATTTAGATGGCTATTTTAGGATAGAGACTTACTTAATGAGGTGGAGGAGGGATTTGTAGAGTTTTTCACTGCCACAGGGAGATTTGGAGGCTATTATGTGCTTAGAGACAAGGGCATTAAGAAAACCTATGTTTGGTGGGCAACTCATGGGGCAACATGCCCTATTCTACATAAGTTAGCCTTGAGGGTCATCTCTCAAGTTACATCATCCTCTTATTGTGAGAGGAATTGGAGCACATATCTGAACTTGTACAGTTTGAAGAAGAGCAAGCTTGAGTAGTCTAGGGAAGAGATGATGGTGTATGTGCACTCCAACCTTCGTCTTATTTATAGGAAGAGGGAGGAGTGGGTGAAGGGAAAGACAAAGATGTGGGATGTCTTTCCTGATGATATGGGTGTGGATAGCAGTACTGAGTTGGCATTAGCCAACATAGATCTTAATAATCCAGTGTCAGAGCCGGTCACTTTTGATGATGGTGATCCTTTGGAGAGGTTATCCTCCACACCAGCAGATGCAAATCGTCAAATGGGTAGAGAGGAGGGGGAGGAGGTGGAGAAGGAGGAAGAGGGCAGTGATGTGTTTGTTGATTCAGGAACGAAGGAGGGCTATTGACAGATGATATTCTTCCATCTTGATCTACCCCTTTTCGTATTTACTATTAGTCTATTTGGCATTTGCCAGTGCCAAGCGGCATTCCGACATCTACGTAATACATTTTGATTTTGATGACTTAATGAGAAATATGGTTCCAACATATTGAGGTATTGCACAATGCCTATCAAATTTCAATGCATCTAAGTGTCTCATTGTGATTTGTGAATGTATATTGATTCTAATTTCTATTGAATATTTGTAAATGTTCTAGTTTCTAAAAAAAAAATGGATCTATGTCTATATTTATAAATTTTAATATATTTTTAAAAAATGTATATGTGTATATAAAATGTGTCCTCCGTGTCCTAATTCTGGGGGTCATTGTGTCCATGTCGGACACTCATATTTTTGTATCCTTCTTATCCCGTGTCCTCGTGTCAGGTGACTTAGCTGAAAAGGTTTCCCCATGGTAAAATTTTGTGTTCTTGTGGATGGTTGTTTCTTCTTTACGGCTAGTTATCTACTGATGGTTTATAAACACAGTTTAATATGCTAAAGTCTATTACTGCTATCAAATCAGATCTGCATGTTATAAAATTTAACAAGCAGTACCACCCATAGGTTGGCGAATTTAACAAGCAGTACCACCCATAGGTTGGCGAGGGTGGCAGATTCTTGGTTTACTTATGTAGCATTGAAGGAAGGTGACTCTTGATCTTCACAAGGACATTTCCCCCTTCTTTGATTCCACCTTTGGGAACCTACAAATCATCTACCATCCCCTCAAACTTTGGTCAACATCCCAAGGGTTTGAGATTGATAGATTGACTCTCGATTTCCTCTATATTTATTTCACCATGAAGTGCCTCCATGTCTCCCCTAGTGTCTTGGGATTGCTGTGTTGTACTAATTATTGCAATGATTCAAGAGTTTCCCAGGTATGCTCCCTGAGGCTGACTGCTATTAAACGAGATGAACTATCATTGAGCAATGCTCCTTCCCAAATCAAACACAAGGATCCTTATCTATTGTTTCACCTTAAGACATAATCCAATACTAAAGAAGCTAATGACTCCACTAATAAAAAAGAAAGTCAAAAGAAAAAAGTCCAAAAAAGCTCCAAGAAAAATCAAAGCATCCCAAAAGGCAAAATCAAGGGATAAAAAGAAAGAGAAAAATGCCTCTGAATTCCCCAAGGCCAAATCAAAGGAGCTATGAAGTTGAACCAATGTTTTGAAGACAAGTAAAAGAACAAAACAAAGTCCTCAAAGAATAAAATCAAGACCTCATCATTGTCCCAGTGTTGAAGAAAAGTCAAGTCAAGAAGAAAGAAACAGTGGTATGGACCTATGGTGACTTGTTAGGATCCAAGGAAGAGTAACTCATAACCTCCGTTCACATGTCAAGGCACTTCTCTTATCTCCACTAATGAAGAAAATTACAAAGGATCCCTTATCCTACATCTTGGGTCAATCAATCAACTAAAGCCCACTTCACTTGTCTAACCTGATCTAATCCATTAATAATCCACCCTGAAGAAGAAAATTATTCTTGTGAATGCTTAGATGTTGTCATGGTACTACTTAATTTGTAAATCATTTTTCTCATAAACTTGTTTGAAGATATTTGTGGTGTCGATATATGATCATGTTTATCATGACTAACTATATAATGACTCTCTTGAATGATCAATTGCATCTGTATGTACTTTATCCATGTGGACACCCTTTGTTGTTGGTCCACCAGAGACACTTCTGATCATAGTATACCTTCACTTCACTACTATTGAGATATCATCAAGTCTTCTTCAGAGCTATTTTGTACAGTGCCAACTTTTCAGTGTCATATAATGGCCAGTCCCAATCGTTGAGGGACAAAATGCATATCTTTAGTTGTACACAGGATCCAATGATTATGAGCACATATTTGGACACCCATTTGGCCACTTACTCAAGTATATGACATAAAATTGATAACTATGTCTCAGATCAATCACTTCCAGAAAGGTGGTGAACAATTCAATTTCATGAATGTGCATGGGATTGATTTACTTAGTGTTTTTCGAGTCTACTGATGGATTTGGATACCCATTTGGCCCTATTATCTACCCCCAAGTTTGCATGTCAAAATGCTCTCCTAGATTTGTCAAATCTACGGGGGTCATTTAGTGTAGTATCAACGAGCAACCTATAAACTTCATCAACATGCATGGCAACGATCCAGCCTTCCTCTCCAGAAGGACTTGGCATTTTTGGGCACCCATTTCACTCTACTATCCAGCTAGACTCTCAAAAGGCCCAACCTTCTCTTTCTTCAATGATTTCCAGCCACATGGGGTTTTATAGGCTTATTTAAAAAAGGTGGCAGATTAATAGATGTTATGTCTAAGGTTATTATTTAAAAAACGCCTAAGTTTGTTCTAATTATTCATTGAGGAGCACTATATTAATTTTTGCATGAGAAATACTACAATTACTACTTTTCTCCTAGAGGGTGATTTGCCTAAGTGGCACTTGGGCACACATGTGGAGTCAAATTTGGTGATGTGGCACCTTGGCACAAATTTGGTGATGTGGCACCTTGGCACATATGTTAAGGCTTATGGGGATCATCTAGCCTTTATCTCAACTCAGGAATAGATCTTAGCCCTCCATTTACTACTTTTCACATGGATCAACCTCCCTCGTGCATGGATCGTGTGGCTCAAACAATTTGCCCCATAACTACTCTTTGACCAATGATTTGTCTAAGGAAACCCACCAACGGTCTTGGCACACCATTTCAGCTCAACCCATAGTTTTTTCCTCGTGGTTTTGGAAATATTTTACTACTATTTACAAGTCAAAGAATGAATCCCTCCCACTAATGGAAACTGATTTGGCTTGTTGGAATAACTACTATTATAAAAGGTGTAATCTAGACCATTGATTTAGCACCTTATTTTCTTGAGATCATCACTCATGTAACTACTCATTGTAACTAATTTTTTACCACATCTTTGAGCAAATTCGCCCCCTTGTGCTATAAAAGGGAGGCTCTAGCTCATTTGTAGAGGTCGAATTGCTTAGGCAAAAAAACTCTGCTGGAATTTTGCTCTAGTGATTCTTAGGCTCTAGTGTTGGATCTTGTTGTTGGGAATACATTTCTTTGGTGGAAGGAGGCTCTTGACAAGGGCCATAGGTAACTACGTCATGTTGTTTCAAGTAAAGTAAATTTATGATTACTGCAACCTCATTACTTATGATTAGACTGTTGCAAACACTTTTCATTTCTAGTTGGATCTAACCACTCGATGCATTTACAAATCTTTGGTGAATGATTTGTTTAGAGTATAGATTGGTTTGCCTCTTGATCTCCTTTTCAAATTTTCCTCAAGGATAGAGTGAGGAGTAGGTGTTGCACTTGACTATCAAAGGAAAGGGATTTCTTGCCTCCACTTTCCCTTGAAGACTACTTAGTCAGCTTTGAAATTGTTTCTAACTCCATGCCCAACACTTATTTCCGTTTAAGGCAATAGGTCTTGATTTTGGTAGTTCTATTTTGAATTTCAAAGTTGTTCCTCCATTTAAAATCTTTTCTACTAATTCTTCTGAAATTTCAGGTACTTGGATCAATGCTCTTCAAGATCAGATTTGAGAAACCCTTAGGGGAGCCTATTCGCTCCCCCTCCTTGGCATAATTTCCAAATATATAACACATCAAGGAACTTTAACTCTAACACACTATAAGATCTTAAATAAACCAGCAATAAACCATAAATTCTTCTAGTGTTTTGAACCTCATTTCTGGTTTTTATCTGAGTACCTAGCTAGTAGGCTGGTTTTAAACTTCGTGTGTTGATTAGCTCATGTTAAACATACTAACATTGTGCATTTAAGAGTTGATTATTGGTATTAATACTTAGATGCATGCTCACTATTGTTAGTCATCTAGTTACATTCAACACTAAGTTTTCAAATCTGGTTTTCCCTATTAGACCAATTAAGTACTTGTGCTTATCATTAATGTCTTCAAGTTGATCTATAACTCATAGCATAGATTACCATTACTTTCAGCCGTTTTTACTTGCATTGGCTATTCGCTCCACTTGGGAAAACTCAATGATTGTTAACATTATTTGCTTAGCTTTCTTAGTGATGCTATGATTAATTTAATCCAACTTTGTTGATGCAATTTCTCATGACTCAATGGCTTACTAGCAATTCCCTCTAGAATTTTGCTTTATTTTACGAGTCGTTATATTTTTTTCTCTACATGTGGTGATCATTTCATTGACATAATTGTTCAACATTGATGGTGTATTAGCAGTTGGATTTCATGGAAGTTATCATATCTTGCTTAATTTATTATTGCCATGAGTTATGTTAATTCTCACATGATACATGCTTAAATTGCCGATTTTATTTGGAGCATTATATTTTGGTGTACTGTGAATATATGGTAAAATCATCATTGTGATAAAGGGCATCTATGGAAAAGAGGATTTTTGTGTAGAAGACATGATCCAACATCTATAAATAACAAGAAGTTGTCGGTGGGCTTGTAAATACATTGGGGAACCATATTAGTTGTGAATACAATAGGTACTTAAAGTGTAGGCTATGTCTCGGCTTGACTGAGGGGTAGTGTTGCCCATCACTGTAATTCCCGCCAATACCCCATGTGAGTGGTACTGCATTAGACAGCACTTAAACATGAAATTGGACCCCACAAACTTGGGTAGTCGGGTGGTGTGGCCAAGGGTACAGTTAATCCTCCTTGGTTACTGCTCTCAAATTTTGGGTCGAGCATCACTGTTGGACCCTGCACGAAAATCAAAGAGCTACAGTGACTTGACACACCTTGTGACATAAATCCATTGTTGGGATTGGGGAGTTTACTACTCAAGATAAATCATTGTTGGCTAAATCTTTTCATGGTAAATATTTTGTCTAAATCTTTAGTGTTGCCTTGAATCATCTTTGGCTAGTTGGTGTTGGACTTTATTTCATAATTATACTATTCCACCTTCTAGCCTAGACTGTGTCTTGATACCATTTTCCTACCTTAGCTAGGCAGCTCTATCCAAAAGTAGCTAGACTAGTATAAAAAGTTAACCAAACTTTGATAGTTGACCTTCGAGAAAGTTTGGTTAGGATTTCTCCTTTGGTTAGTCTAGGTATGCTCATCTATACGTTGAGGAAACCTAAAAGGGAAGTTTCTTCCAGTAGTGACACGTTGGGGGGGAATCCCAAAGTTGTGTGGGGCTAGTGGTTGATTTCTTGCCAATCAGTTGGCTGCTAAACTGTGCATAAACAGTTACTCTTGTTCCTAGATCACAGGAAAAGAAAATGAAAGTTTCTCGTGGCAAGAGGAAATTTTAGTAGATAGTATTTTGTCTTTAATATTTATTATGGTCTAATTTGTAAACATTATATGAGAGTAACTTTGAACATTCAAGTTTGAACCAATATTTGATGTTTAAATTGTTGATTACATCTTACAACTCTTTATTAAGGAATATGATGCTCTGTTTCATTCTAGTGTTGATGTTATCTATTAGAGTTTGTTGATGGCAAATGTTATATGTTGAAACTTGAAGGTTGATGATTGATCATTTGATGGCAATGCTATAAGTTATAGCTACTAGATGATTGATCTTATATGTGTACTAAATGGTTAGATCGATGTTTTCATGTTTTCTACAGCTAATTTGGTATTCTGCATGGTTTTTTAATATATATGCATCAAAATATATAAAAATATGTTTTATATAAAAAAATGTTCCCAAATCGCTCCGCTCCTGGAAAATTTTGAAAATTGTGGTTCCCGCTCCTGCTCCTGGAAAATTTTGAAAATTGTGGTTCCCGCTCCCGCTCCCTGCTCTCAACAGGCTTGAGCCAGATGCACTACAAGTGCAGACCCTCCAAAGTTGTGCATAACAAACATCATATCAATGAGTTTCTGCATTGTGTCGCATTTAGGAGCCAAGGGACCCATCCCCGCGAGGACACATAGGCGTACTCATTCTTCATGTACTTCTTGTTTTATTCCAGCCTGGACACGCAAAACAATATCACTAGATTCTTTCCATCAACTTCAAATATTAGGAGAGTCTCAACGAGTTATTTCCAAGCTCCCTAATCCCTGGACACTTCCCAAACGACATCGTCACAAATGCATTGGCACCTTCTCAGATTGACGTGGTAGAAAATACTTTATCTTCCCCATTCTCTTATTTTTTAACATTTTGTAATGATATATAATGGCTTTCTATTGTTTATTATATTAATTAGTCACTTATATTTTTTCTTTCTTACTTCTAGCACCATGGAGTTTCCTTTTGCACTCTTCCAACATGTTAGTTCTTTTCATTTCATAGTCCCGCTAACCTATTCTTTTGCTTATCTGTAGACTAATAAAATTATCATCTCATCTTATCTTGAGTGATATATCTTCTCAAGCCCCAAGGGGATAGTTATCGAATCTTACTACTACTCATTTGAAGCTCTAGCCAAAAATGTTCCAAATGCCTCAAATTGGTTCTCAACAATACCCACTTGTCATTCAAAATCTCTCTATTTTGTATCATCCTATCAAGAATAATAAGTCAGGAAAGATATCATATTTCACTATTGATGTGTGATGTACCACTTGACATCTTATATATCAGTTTTATTTTCATATTTATGTCACAATGTTTGTTTGATGTTGTTGTTGCATTAGATTTTCTAAAAATTGAAAAAAGAATATTTCTTTATTTTTTTAAGTTTCAAATATTTTTGGATATTTTCCCTGACATTGCCAATAAGTTATATTCCGGACACTCTGTGATAAATACACTGAGAAGATAAATGTCACATTGATATGAAATGCTAAGCATCAACCAATGGCACTTATGACAACAAAATGGTTGGTGGAACAGCTGCTCCCTTGCCATGACATCTAAGCTAGGCATGAACATAAGTACTGTAGATTTTTCTGAGTTTTCAGCTTGCTGGTTTTAATCTCAATATTGTTCAGTTTTGGTTTTCAGATTCATTTTTCATCGCTGAAAATAAAAACAATATTTTTCTAACACTTTAAAACACTGCTGTAGCTCAAATCTTTCAGCAGAAAATAAAATAAATGCACACATAGGAAATTTTCAGACACAGATTTTTGGCCAATAGCCCTGGAAAAACCCCCACAGGGAAAACCAGTCAGAGAGAGATTTTATTTCTTCAGCAAAATATAGAACAACAATTACAGTAGAAAATACAACTTATCTCCACCGCAATAAATGCACCCAGCAGCTTCCTCGACTTCTGTGCCTATTTCTCGATTTATGTGCCTCTTCCCGATTTCTGTCTCTTCTCGATTTCTGTGCATCTGCCCGATATCTATGTCAAATGCAGAATTTTTGTTTTAACACAGAATCATGTTTTCTGTGCCTGCTGCCTTGAAAACAGTGCAGAAAATTGAACCTCGAAAAATGTGCAGAAAGTACAGTCCATACAGACTGTACGGCCCTCGAAAAATGTGCCCGAAATCTTTCTCGAAAAACGTGCTGAGTATAACCTCGTTTTCTGTGCAGACTGTCTTGGTTTCTGTGCCTTAATTTCTGCCTTGAAAAACGTGCTGCTTCTCAAAACTTATGCTGAGAAAACTCCTCGAAACCCGTTCCCAGAAAAGGACTGATGTACAGTCCTTGGAATGCATGTTGTTCTAGAAAACTGTGCCTTGAAACTCGTGCTGTCTTGATTTGCATGCAGCTGGAAAACTCTCTGAAACCCTGCCTCGAAAATCGTGCCAATGCTCACTTGCTCTCTCTCTACACTCTCCTCTCAAGAATGAAGTTGGATATGCCTCCCTTGCCTTTTTGGGTGAATCCCTAGGGTTAGTGAAGAGATTCAATCTAACAGTGAGAAATGAATAAGATGGATGGATGAGATTAATCTCTCATTAAATCTCATAAAAATAATTTTAATTCACCTCACTTAAATTTTTACCCAAAAGTGACTTTTAAGTTATAAAGTCACATTAAATACTCATCTCAAGTCATTTAATGCAAGGGTCACTTTATTTCCCCACTTAATTGACTTAGGCAATAAAGTCACCTAGGGAACACTTCCTAGGTACAAAAACTAACACTCCCTCTCACCGAGGAAGGTGTTCTGCACCACTCCCAACTTGTCTTCGAAGAAAACAAACTTGCCCCTTCCCAAAGATTTCGTCGGGATATCTACTACCTGCTCATCAATGGATATGTACTGCAACTCTACAACTCCTCTCTGAATGTAGTCATAGATGAAATGGTACCTGATCTCAATATGCTTTGACGTGTCATGGAACACTGGATTCTCAGAGAGCTGAATGCAACTCTGATTGTCACAGTAGATCACCGTAGGCCTAAGCTCCTGATTAAACAAATCTACCAACAACTTACGAAGCCACAGTGCCTCGCAAGTAGCCTGATTGGCTGCCTTATACTCGGCCTCGACAGAACTCAATGCAACGGACTTTTGTTTCCGATTGAACCACGACACTGCTGCCGAGCCCAAACTGAAACAACAACTGGAAGTGCTCTTCCAATCCCTCACACTGCTTGCCCAGCCTGAATCTGTGAAACCAACCAAACTAACTCCACCCAAACCCCTGTAATCCAAACCATAGTCCACTGTACCTGCAAGGTATCTCAGCACATGTTTCGCAGCAGTCCAGTGTACACTCCTAGGCTCCACCATGAACTGGCTAAGAGTGTTCATCGCAAAACACAAGTCTGACCTGGTGTTGACTAGATACATCAACGACCCAATGAGCTGACGGTAAAGTGTAGGATCCACCAACTTACCCTCAGAAGCATGAAGCTGCTTCCAGTTGATGATCATAGGTGTGGACATTGACCTGCAATCCTCCATCCGAAATCTCCTCAAAATATCAACTGCATACTTCCCCTGTACCAGGAAAATATGACCAGGCTCCTGCCAAACCTCCATCCCCAGATAATAATGCATCAACCCAATGTCAATCATCTCATACTCCGCAGCAAGGTCTCTCTTGCAATGTGCAATGAGACGCTCCTCTCCAGTGATAAACAAGTCGTCAACATATAACAAAAGAATGAGAGGATCTCCACCAACCACAATGTAGTAAAGGTTGGGATCAACCTCACTCTTCTGAAAACCCATCGATGTCAAATACGCATTAATCCTGCAGTACCAAGCTCTAGGAGCTTGCTTCAGTCCATACAAGGCTTTCCTCAGCCTACACACATGAGAATCTCTCCCATGAATCTCGAATCCCTGTGGCTTCTCTAAGTAAACCTCTTCCTGCAGAAGACCATTGAGAAATGCGGTCTTCACATCCATCTGGTGGATCTTCCAACCCATCTCTGCTGCTATAGAAATCACTACCCTGGTGGAAGATTAACGAGCAATTGGCACAAAGGTCTCATCATAATCAACTCCCCCAACCTGTGAAAACCCCCGTGCCACAAATCGAGCCTTGTACTTCTCCACACTGCCATCCGCAACATGTTCCACCTTGTAGATCCACTTGGAAGTCAAAACAGACTTCCCCTCTCGTCTTGACACTATCTCCCATGCATCATTCTTCATGATGGAATGGTACTCTTCCATCATGGCATCTCTCCAAACCTGATGCTGAGAGGCCTCCTCAAAAGTGGAAGGCTCTGAATCACGAAGACTCGCAACAAGAGCCATCTCCAATCCATTCGGCATCACAACTGTCCTGACCTCCTCCTGGGGCCTACCAAATGTCTATGCTTCCTTCAAGGTCTCCTGAAGCCATTTAGGCTTCCTCTTCCTTGAAGGCTTCTCCCATACTGGACTATCCTCATCTGAAGAACTCCCAGAAGTAGAAGGTCCAACACCCCGAGGACCAGTGACTAATGAACTAGTCCTTGAAGAACTTGTAACCTGAGAACAAGAACCTGAACCTGTCCCTGAAGTACCCGTCACCTAAACCACTGAACCTGTAGAAGTTGTGCCTGTACCCTGTGATCCAGTCACTCCGGAAACCTGTGGACCTGAGATTTGTATCGAAGAAGCCTGAGTCACCTGAGGTGTGGAAATCGGTGGCTCCCTTTGCTCTAACCCTCTAGACTTCCTGAAGGCTCTCTCCTCATCAAACTTCACTTCCCGCCTAACAACAACCTTCTTCTGGCCAGGAAGGTAAATCCGATAAACCTTCGAAGTCTCATCATATCCCACAAAGATGCCTCTCTCTGCAGTGGGATCAAGCTTCGTCCTCTTCTCAGAAGGGACATGAGAGTAAGTCAAGCTCCCAAATATGCGGAAATGGACAACCTCAGGCTTCTTGCCTGTAAACATCTCCTCAGGAGTCTTCCTCCCCAAGGCACGATGGGGACTCCTGTTCTGCAAATAAACTGTCGTACTGCATGCCTCTGCCCATAGAAAGAACGGTAAACTCTGATCATGAAGCATTGCTTTCACTGCTCCCACAATCGACCTGTTCTTCCTCTCTGCTACTCCATTCTGCTCAGGAGTGTAGGGAACTGTCAGCTGTCTCTGTATACCCTCCTGTGTGCAAAACCCATCGAACTCCTTGGAGGTATACTCACCCCCATTGTCCGATCTCAATATCCGAATCTTCCTCCCTGTCTGCTTCTCCACAACGGCTTTGAACCCTTGGAAGACTCTCAATACTAAGGGTGACTTCTTGCTCCTCAAGAAGTAGATCCAGGTCTTCCTGGAGTAGTCATCAATGAAAGAGATATTGTACTCAAATCCAGTCAAACAGACTGATGACATAGGACCACAAATAACAATATGGATCAAGTCAAGTACTCCTGTTGCTCTGTTGTCACTGCTTGGAAAAGCAGTCTTGGTGTACTTTCCCAAAGCACACCCCCTGCAAACATCACTCTGCTCTGTGCTGAACTTGGGTAAACCTGTAACCATGCTCCTCAACAATCTCAGAGCTGGGTGATGCAAGTGGGCCATCCTCTGATGCCATAGCTCACAAAGCTCACTACTGTTGTTGTGGTCTAAAGCGTGTTGCGGCTGAAACAAGAGCTTGTATAGCTTTCCACATCTAACCCCAATGTCCATGGAGGTAGATAATCCTGTAGTCTTGGGGAATACGTGCACTCGCCCATCCAAGAAACAAACCCAAGACCCCTGTCCTCAATGGTGGAAACTGATACAAGGTTCTTCTTCAACCCAGGGACAAATAACACATCCCTCAGAGTCATAAGACTCATAGACTCCCTCTGAAATGTAATGGTCCCCCGACCAACTTCTCTAATAATGGTGTCATCGCCTAGTACAACCTCCACATCTGTACCTGTCTGTGAAAGCTCGGAGAAAATCTCTCGAGCAACTGTCATCTGGCTCGAAGCTCTGCTATCAATATACCAAGTGCCAGTGGTGGATGCACTCATCTAATGGCCTGTCAATAAGGAATACTCCATCTCCATATCCACATCAGTGCTGGTAACTAAAGAGTCTCTCTCTCTCTCTCAATCTGTCCAGCACACAGAGAAAACTCTCTCTGAAATTTGTCTCCAAAGTCATCAACCTCCACTGATGCTACAGTCTGTTGTCTCTTCTTCTTCTTGCTTGGACACTGTGAAGCATAGTGTCCAAATGTTTGACAACCATAACACTTGATTTTACTCCAGTCCTTCTTCTGCCCGCCCTGCTGCTGCTGCTTGGCTCCACTCTGCTTGGGACCCTTCGTCTTCTTCCCTTTTGCTGTCAAAGACACATTCTCCTCATCTTCCCTACCCTGTGAAGAACTACCCTATACGAGACCTCTCCTGGTCTCCTCCTGCATAAAGTCATCCCACAGTCTCTCCCATGAAGGTAGGTTCTCTCTGCCCACTATAGCCTGCACAAATGCACCCCAGGGCTTGGAAGACCCCTCACTATTGTACGCACAAGCTCAATAGCAGTGACCACCTCTCCAACTGCTGCTAGCTCATCTCTAACTGCAGATATCCTGGTAAGGTAAGATGTTACTCCCTCTCCACCATTCATCTTTATACTCTTCAGTTTCTCCTTTAGAACCATCTTCCGGTTCTCATTGGTACTCTCTTATACACTGGTTAAAGCACTCCACATCAAATGTGCCCTAGCTTTACCAGAAATGTGAGGGATGATATGGTCTTTAACTGCATCAAGGATTATTCTTAATTTCTTCTAGCTTTATAGTCCTTCTTGTTGAAGGCTGATAATGTTGCTGCATCTGTAGCAGTGGGAATCAAAACAGGGTTTGTTATAGTGTTTCTTACCACCTCCTCCCACAGTTCATTCTCCTCTACAATCAACAAAATCCTAGCCTTCCATGGCACAAAGTTTATTGTCCCATCTAGCCTATCCTCCAACCTAAGTCCTATAGCCATCTTTGTCAACCCAACAAGGTGTTGTTCACTAATAGAAGAAAACGCTCAAATCTGGAAATTTCTGACTGTCTGCAAATTTTTAATGTTTTCTGCCCCCAAGCTCTAATACCATGTAGATTTTTCTAAGTTTTCAGCTTGCTGGTTTTAATGTCAATATTGTTCAGTTTTGGTTTTCAGTTTCATTTCTCATGGCTGAAAATAAAAACAATATTTTTCTAACACTTTAAAACACTGCTATAGCTCAAATCTTTCAGCATAAAATAAAATAAATACACACACAGGAAATTTTCAAACACAGATTTTTGGCCAATAGCCCTGGAAAAAACCCCACGGGGAAAACCAGTCAGAGAGAGAGAGATTTTATTTCTTCAGCAAAATATAGAACAACAATTACAGTAGAAAATACAACTTATCTCCACCGCAATAAATGCACCCAGCAGCTTCCTCGACTTTTGTGCCTATTTCTCGATTTCTGTGCCCCTTCTTGATTTCTATGTCTCTTCTCGATTTCTGTGCATCTACCCGATTTCTATGTCAAATGCAGAATTTCTGTTTTAACACAAAATCACGTTTTCTGTGCCAACTGCGTCAAAAGCCGTGCAGAAAATTGAACCTCGAAAAATGTTCAGAAAGTACAGTCCGTACAGACTGTACAGCCCTCAAAAAATGTGCCTGAAATCTTTCTCAAAAAACGTGCTGAGTATAACCTTGTTTTTTGTGTAGACTGTCGCGGTTTCTGTGCCTTAATTTCTGCCTTGAAAAACATGCTGCTTCTCAAAACTTATGCCCGGAAAACTCCTCGGAACCCATACCCAGAAAAGGACTGTTGTACGATCCTTGGAATGCGTGTTGTTCTAGAAAACTATGCCTTGAAATTTGTGTTGTCTCGATTTACGTGCAGCTGGAAAACTCCCTGAAACCCTGCCTCGAAAATTGTGCCAATGCTCACTTGCTCTCTCTCTACACTCTCATCTCAAGAATGAAGTTGGATATGCCTCCCTTGCCTTTTTGGGTGAATCCCTAGGGTTAGTGAAGAGATTCAATCTAACGGTGAGAAATGAATAAGATGGATGGATGAGATTAATCTCTCATTAAATCTCATAAAAATAATTTTAATTCACCTCATTTAAAAGTTTTACCCAAAAGCAACTTTAAGTTATAAAGTCACATTAAATACTCATCTCAAGTCATTTAATGCAAGGGTCACTTTATTTCCCCACTTAAGTGACTTAGGCAATAAAGTCACCTAGGGAACACTTCCTAGGTACAAAAACTAACAAGTATGACTCTTTTAGCACGGTATATCCTTCGTGACCAGCCAAAGCCATGAAAGTGGGCTATTGGTAATTCTTCCTATGTAACAATGAAAAATTCCTTACAAGGAAAACATAAAGGAGGTGAAAATATCCTTTATGGAAATAACTAATATCACTTCAGAATGGTCAGAAAATTGAACCAGTTCATATCTAGCTAGTTACAAACATAGAACAATGAAATCATATCTAAGCAGTCAAATTTTTAAAAGGAAATATTTTATCACCCTAAGATGCCATAGCACATGAAAAATGTCTCATTTCTATATAGGAAAATTATGCACAGGAGGATGCCATTCCAAAAGAGATCTTTGGGTAAAGTAACTGTTGATACAGAATGATCAGTAAAAGTAGAGCAATCAAAAGATTTGTCTAATTGATATAGCCAGGAAATATTAGACAATAAATTGCCTCTAAATGAAAATGGAAGTAAATAATAACAAAACCTACAAAGTATTTTTGATATAGTTTAACTGTCTTCTGTAAGTGGTTGACCCCAATGAATTTCAGTTACAAGGAGCAACATTAGTCTAAGGATGCAAGTGTTACCTATGTTTCATAAGTTGCTTGGGTGTGAAACGACCAACAGTTAAGATGTTCAGTGGATCACAGTATCTGAACTGACATCATCACCACCAAACTTCTCATTATACAAAGAGTCAAAATTGCTTATATGAACACTAAAAAATATTGTTTTCCCACGAGTATAACTCATTAAATGTTGGCCTTGTAATGTAATTTTTTAGAGGTATATCCTGCCATTCAAATAAACAAAATACAGTTGATGTTCTAAAGTTGTGTATCTATGTATTCGTGCACCAGTACATTTCTACTCTATCTCTGCACAATCTCTCTCAATAAGCTTCTAGAAAGTTTAACTTGGGGGGTACCCTAAAATAATAAAGAATTTAAAGCAAAGGCGAAAAAATAAAAGTATGGATCTCAGATTTTAAAATTTTCCAAACATGCCTTTGCTGTGTGATATATGATATTTGGGCAAAAAGGAATACCTTCCAGGAGTAGGAAGAGGGAGCAAAGCAAGTCCAACACAAACAGTCAGCAGTTAAAAATAGACAAAAGAATTTTCCAACCTACATATCAAGAAACCATAGATATAAAACAGCTTGATAAGCATAACCCCCCCCCCCCACCCGCAAATGACTTAGAACATAGAGAGGAGACACTTTAAGGAGATAAGACCAACAGAGTAGTTTGAAATGTTTAAAGTAGAAAAATATTACAGGGTATATCTCTACACGAAATTTCTCACATTCAATAAAGACATGCAATTTGTTTTTTTACATTAGAAAACAGAGAATGGGTAGCAATATAGAATATCCATTAGATTTCACATAGAAATTATTACTAAAGGCATATAAAAGTACTAAATTCAATACATTGCACATATGCACTCCAATCCAAGCAAAGTGTACACACCAGGCTTTTGCCTTGGATCATATATAACCATTCCAGATAAATCTGGACGAACCATCTTTGCAGAAGATGCAAGTGGTTTCATATTCTCTCCCTGTCCAAATGAATTTTTATCAAAGCCTGCAAATCAAATTGCAAACTTAGTAATACCATTCAATTGTGCATGTCCATTAGCCAATATAACAATATAACCATTCACATAAGTACCTGACATAGCACTGGGCTGTGCTATGAATGCTCTTTCAGATTTCCCATTCATGCTTTTAGCCAGCCACTACAAATTGAAATACACATATGATATTAGTCAAAGTGTTATAACTTACGAGTCTAGGAAGACAGATTAATGTGCGTCATACACAAAATATGACATACTAATTTGCATAGGTAAATATTTATATCTTAAACTTCTTTTGTTTATTTAAATTTTAAATAATTCAGTTCGGACAAAAATAGTCCATAAATTTGCTAGGCATAGTAATCTATCAGAACAAATGCAATTGTCCAAACCCCTCACAGATAACACATTTCCTTATACGAAATTAGATCTTGTCAAGCTTGTTACAGATAATCATATATAGATGCAGCGAATGAAATTCTTGATAATTCATCTCCACTTGAATAGAAGAAAATCTATGGTAAATCCAGACTCCAAGGAAATGATCATGTATATACACTGTACAGAACTCATAAAAGTAATTGCAGCAAAAGTTCTGCAGCATGGCCATCTCTTGATTCAACTAGCATGGAGACAATAGGAACGATTGCTTATAGAAGAACTTTAAAACTACATTGTTAGATGATTAACATGCAAATAGAGGTGAAGACAAAAAATAAATTAGATTACATGTCCTAATCATTAACATAACAAAACATATTACTTGAGAATTCCTTGTGGGTACATGTTATTCCAAGGTATTGGCTGAAAAAGCAGAAATGTGATTAATTGTAGCCCAAGTTGTTTGAACATGCCATTATAAACAAATACTTTGCTAGTCATCATACAAAAGTGGCATATGAAACAGCCGAAGTTTGCACAAGATTCTAACGTTGTTTAATTTGATCTTCCACAAAATAAACTTTCTATATCTGAAGAAACAATACAGAAATTAATGGTGCATCATAGAAATAAAGATGCAAATTGCAAATGATGAGTCATCAGCAGTCTTATTTCTAGCCAATATTATTTGAATCTGCCCCTATCCACAAATTATGTCACCCATTGTCCCAGAAGTGGCATATCAAGCAGCTAAAATTGTGTTACATTATGATGTATGCAAACACGACCAACACTGTTGCAAATCGTCAACTGGGAGCAAGCGCAGGAAGCCCAATTTTCAAAAGCTTCCAAGAGTAGAGCGCTTTTTATATAATATATATTTTAATATATTTTGATGCATATATATTTAAAAACATGCAGAATGCCAGTTTAGCTGTAAAAAACATGAAAGCATAGATCTAACCATTTAGCATATCAATCATCTAGTAGCTATAACTTATAACATTGTCATCAAATGATCATTCATCAACATCAACCTTCAAGTTTCAACCTAAGTTTTCAAGATACCCGTACCGGAGGGTTGGGCACCCGTACCAGTACCGGGTACCCGTACCGCCATACCAGGTACCGGGACTGATACCTCTGGGAGTACTGTGAAAGTACCGGGTACTTCACCCAAGTACCGGGTACTTGGTCAAATAAATTTGGGTACTTGTACTTCAAAAGGGCCGCGTACTTAATTCTTTTCTGTTTCATTTTCACGGTTCAGTTTTCTATTTCATATTTATTATTAATAATTATAATTTATATTTATATTATTTGGCATTTGCTGTTACTATGTTAGTTAATAGTTATATAATTAACTTTCAACACATAATACTTGTCATGAACAAACTCTAACAGATAACATCAACCACGAAAAGAAATAGAGCATCATATTCATCACCAAAGAGTTGTAAGATGCAATCAACAATTTAAACTTCAAAGGTAGGTTCAAACTTCAAAGTTAAAACTTAACTATCATATAATGTTTACAAAATAGGCCATAATAAGTATTAAACAAAAAGTACTATCTACTAAGCTTTCCTCTTGCCACAAGAAACTTCCATTTCATTTTCTCATGATCTAGGAACAGGAGTATGAGCAGCTGAAAGAGTTCGTGGAACACGAGCAGTAGCTGCATTGCCCCCATGCAATGCTGGACGTTGTGAAGCTAAAGGCAAAGCTCCTGCATCTGGAAACATGCTAGTAGTTGGGGGTGTCACCTTTCTTGTATGAATCTGATCACCATCATGATAACCAAATAGTCCAGCCTCCAAGTGCTCTAGTGCTATGGTTCTATCCTCCAAATTAGCCGCCTCTGGATTGCTATCCCAAGCCAAATATGTTCTATAATTCTTGGCCGCATCACAATAATGGCACAAGAACCTCAAGTTGTAGGACACATAAACCAATTTTTTTGCTCGATCTACATTCAAGTTGTTTCTCTTCACATTGTATATGAAGTGACTGTTTATCAAAGTTTGATATGAAGTGGAGGCCCTCCACGATTCCCAAACAAATATTTTCCAGATATGAAGTGACTGCTTATAAACTTTGATAAACTTACAACTACACCACACCTAGATCAAGCACCTAAAGCCACATATCAACAATAGAGTGCATCCATATAAGATCAAAAGTTAATTAATATAAAGATGGCAAATTCCAACTTATCATCAAATCATGTAACATGTCCCAAAATTCCTTCCAGGTAAATGTGCTCCAACTCAACCTTCTTAACCACCAGACCTTAACCAACTCAAGATGACACATCTCACCGTGCATATCTGTTATGTCATCCACTAAAATAGCCTCGAAGACAAATTGAAGTTTTCTGAGATAACATCAATTCACCAAGAGGTCAACTGTCCACCAAAGATGACAAGCATAAAAATGACCCATGCTCAAGCCCACATGCACCATCATAGTGCAAAAATAACAACTTCCAAATATGTAGAAAACCTAAAAACTGAAGCTTGCCAACCTAACCAAATATATACATGATCCTCAACAGCTCATGTGTGTGCCCAAAACAGTACGTACTAAAAAATAGTAAGTTCACAATTGAGCTCAAATGTCAAAATATATTTGACGCGACACTTTCTAAAAATAGGAAAGGTTAAAAATAGGAACTGCTAAAACTATAAACCTCATGCATGTCACTGAAAATGGGCTCATTGGATTCATATAACACTAGCGAACAAGAATATTTCATCACATCTGCCATTTCAACATTGTAGCCTCACCTGCTAAAAATAGCAGTGTCACAAAATTTCATGCATGTCACTAAAAATCGGCTCATTAGGTTCTGTCAAAACTGGAAAAACTCCAAGGATGGATTACTTTGCATTAACAGGAATGTCTTATTAATACATGAGGAGAAGTGACCTTTGGTATTTCACATTCCAAAGGTACGTGACTCTTCACCTTATTTCTTTAATAATTGAAACTAAAATAATAATTTACAAGTGGAACCATAATTCCTACAGATTAGGTTTCCAACAGGTTCTTATGACTGAGGAATTAGAACAGGCCATTAAATCTACCATGCGAAAATTGTACACCACCTACTAAAACCAGCAGTGTCACAAAATTGCATGCATGTCGCATGCAAATTTATAGGAAGCTCTACATCTAATTTGCAAGAAATGTCAACTTTCTTGTACTGGGCAAATTCATATGGAAACACAAGTACATGCATGAAACACGTACCATAACTGTCCAAAACATTTCCAAGTCATATACGGAAACACATTTTCACCACTTTTTGACCTGTACAAGCACATTTCAATGCATTTATTGATTGTTCCTAGTGCAGACTATATATATATATAGTGTTTCCCTCAATGTATATTTGGGTGGGGGGGGCAGTTATGTTTCCTCTACATTCTTGTTTCCGAAACCCATAATCATTTCCATGTTTCATGCAACTATCTCTGCATGCTCCTAAAACTTTCGTTGCCAATACTACATGCACTGAGAATCATATCTTAACTACCAAATCTCGCATGCAATGGGTACATGCATCTACCAAAAAATAGTAAACCTAAAAGAATGCCATGTAAGTAACCATACTAGACTCCCAGTGAAGATGATGAACGTCCCTTGAAATATGCATTGCACTAATGTATCACAGAAACCTCGATATAATCCTCACTGCTGCCAACTATTGGATGCAAGTGTTGGCATCAAAGTTTGCACCAGTATTACAATGGGTCTAATCCTGGGTGCTAGGCTGCTAGCACACTCACAACAACACCTAAGGAATGCTTGATTTGGACATAGGGCATCTTTGGGACATCCACAAGTTGTACCCCCATCCCTAACATGTAGGTGTACAGAACTCATCCCTCAGGTTGGGGGAGGTGACCACAAGGAATGTTATTGATCATGGCTTGACAAAGTATTGAGAGGGCTAGGAAGCACAGAGAAGTTATTTCCCAAAACTGATTTTGACAAAGCTTATAATCTTTGGAGATCATTATATTATTAAATGACACAAAAGAAAGCTTGGGGAGACCATATGCCTTACTAGCATTGAGCATTTATTTCTTGCAGAGGAGTGGTTATCAGAACAAAAGCAGGTTCATTTTTGGAGAATTTGTGGCCTTTTAGGCTGAGCTAGCAGACTAGATTTCAGATAGGTCTGATATCATCAACAAAGATGTAGACTCTCTGCATCCAAGAGCTAAAGATGGCATGTTAACATTTCTGGCATATATTGTATGAGGAAGCCATTGCAGTCATGTTAAAATTTCATCTCATGACAGCAGATCCACACTCATAGAATTTAAACCCTACAACTAAAAGTGAAAACTTCAGAAACCCCTATAAAAACTTCAGATCTGCATAAATTAAAACACTACATGGATGATTCAAGGGTGTAGACACCACATGTCAAGAGGTTAGATCATTCCAGCGGCAAACAGTGAATAAATCTAAGAAAATTAGAATCTGAAAATCAGAGCAGCATGATTAATCTGCAAAAGCCCAGCAGTAAAATAAGTAACAGCTCAATGAAAAGAGAGATCTGGAACATATCAGGGCAGTGTACTAAATCTCTAACAGCCAAACACTATGAAGATTAATCAGATCAGCAAACACACTTTGCACCAGCAATCACATATCTTTCTAGAAAAAGAAGATTACATACACAGTGTCTCAAAAGCTGACAATGCAAAAGCGCTTCTCCTAGACAATATTGCTTCACACATTGATCACACTACAACTATCACATGACTCTTCTCTACTCTACTTCAGCAAAACACTAATGTTGTGACATGGTGTGCTACTATTAGATTGAAAAGTGTACACACCGCATATCAAGAGGTTAGATCATTCCAGCAGGAATAGCAAATAGATCCAAGAATTAGATCAGCATGATAATTCTGCAATAGCCCAGCAATAAATAAATAACAGCTCTATGAAAAGAAAGATCTGGAAAATATCAGGACAGCATACTAAATCTGTAACACTCCAACGGTAAGAATATTAATCAGATCAGCAAACACACTTTGCACCAGCAATCATATATATTTATTTTTCTAAGAAAAGAAGATTACACACACAGCTTCTCACAATGCTAAAGCACTCCTCCTAGAGCATATTGCTTGTAACCTATGTTGCACTGGCCTTGGGGACGGGGGGATGGGGGGGACGCGGGGACGAGTTTCCGGGACGGCTAAAGCGCACCCCCAATTTTTCAGGGGACGGCAGGTTAGGGACGGAAATTTTATAATAATAAAAAATATATATATATATTTTAATTATAAACACATTGACATTAAAATCAGAACAGCCTTTGATTGAGAGAAATCATAAAAATAAGAACATGTTTGCAGCAAAACATTAAAATAGCTTCCATGTAACTTTATCAGAAAACATCAAAACATGCTTGCATCCTTTAATTGAGATAAATCATAAAAATCAGAACGTGTTTGCAACATAATATCTTCCATGTAAACTTTATCATAAAACTAAAAAACTTAAAATTTTAAATTTAAATTTAGAAGTCTAGAGTTATGAATCATTCATGATACATAAAAGTCTAAAGATGGTTAAGGAAGGGTCTATTTAAGCATAAATCATAGTCCAAAATGGCAAAAATGCCCAAAATAAAACATAGTCAATAATACTAAATAGTAGTGCCATATGCTAAATGGAAAAACACCAAATGCCTCAAGGCAACAAAAAAGAAAGTCTTACTCAATGCCTATAGTAGCATGAAGGCTAAAGCTGCTCATAAAATTTGATCCTTTGCATGAAGCCTATCCAAAAATGCTTGAGCCTCACTTCCAAAAGTGTTGTAGCCGCCAAGTATGGTAGCCGCTGTAGGAAGAGTGTTGTAGCCACGTGAGTATGGTAGCCGCCGGAGTATGGGGGGGAAAGATAATGTAGGGGGTCGTGGGTTAGGCTAGAAACTTAGAAATTAGAATTTAGTTTTATAGTTTTACTTTTAGCCTTAGGTTTTTAATTTTTAATTTTGATTTTTTTTTCATGTGCAGAGATCGAGGGACGTCTGGGAGTCCCCTGTTGCTCAAGGGACGCCGGGGACGTACCCGAAAAGTCCCTGATTTGGAAGGGGACGTTTAGGGGACGTCCAAAAAGTCCCCAAGTCCCCGATAGAGTCCCCAACGATTTGGGGACGTTTCTGAGGAGAGTCCCAGAGTCCCCGGAACGCAGGAATGCAGGAAACGTGTGAAATTTTAAGGGGGATGGGTCCCCGTGCAACATTCATCAAACTACAATTATCACTTTCCTCTTCTTTACTCTTAACTCAAGCAAAGCACTAATGTTGTAATGTACTCCTTCCTTTTAAAGAGTAGGTAAATAAGTGTGTTAAAAGTAAGGGAAAATCCTAGACTATGTCCACAAGTGGAGTGCTCCACCTTGACAAGGTCCACTCCAACCAACTCATGTACCCTCCATGGCAATCTTCCTCCAATAAGGTCATACCACGGTCCCCACCGAAAAGAATGTGCCCTTCCTCAAATAGCATGCCTCACATGCGCTAAGGGTAAGTGGTTACAAGACAACTCGTGCCAAGCATGCTTCTCCAAGTAACTAACTCAAGCATTGTCTGCCACATGTGCCAATGTAGGTGCATGCCCACACGTGCCAAGCACCCACTCCACATATCATTATGCAACAACTTAGTGCAACCTCCTAGTCCCAACTCCATGTAACTCCAAGTGTCAAAACAATAGATGAAAAGGGGTTATGAGACAAGTAGCAATCATGAAACCCTCCCACTGATGTGTCCCTCTCACAGCAAGAGAAACACTCCCTGAGCAACAGGTAAACTAACAAGTAAACCTTTAAGTTTTTAAGTGTTACACTTCAACCTGACATGTACAAAAAGGATTTTTTATTGCAATATAAGAAGCATTAAAAAGAAGACAAAAAAACGAGATACAACAATAAAAACAAGATGACTCGCTGTTTTAAGTTGAGATACAATACCTCCTGACGTGCAATGTGGTCCAAGTCTCTTGAAGAGCATGGCCAAAGGTCCATGAAAGAATAGCGAGAAACGACATCGAGCAATGACCCCTCTAATGCTGCTGATCCTTCTTCTCCTGTCCGGGAAAGGGCTTCTTTTCTCCTCTGCTCTACCTGATATGACAACTTTGGTTTCAGATAAATCACAATAAAATTCCCAAGATAACTACTAACAGAGAAATAAGCATCCTAACCACATTACCCTTTAAAGAATACTATGCCAAATTCATACATCTGAATTTAACAGAAATGAGAAAGGAATTTACAATACAAGCAAGCAAATGGGACAATGCTTTTCAATGACTAATTGAACTTGTTTTCTGCAATAAAAATGAACCAGCACAGTGTTTCATTATCAAAGTAATGATCTTCTGGAACCTACATTGAACTATATCTCAAATATTGATATGAATTCCACATTCTAAGTATTGAAGCAAACAGTAAAATTGAGGGATGCTATCACATTGTTAGACTTGTTGAACAACCTAGCTACAGAGAGATAGGTTCAGTGTGTACTTGTGAGTACAAAGGATTTCTGACAAATTAATACAGAAATATGTCTTTATCAAAAAGCCAATGTAGGATCATCCATCCTGACTGCAATGTGAAAAACTAAAATATTATGTATGCAAACAAACAAGATCAGATAACCCATAGTGCCAAGATCAGACATTCCCCAGCCAAACAAGATCAGATAACTCAGACAAAACACTGCCACATAAAATACTGCAGTAGGAGAGAAATAACCTTAAAAGGAAAGCATGCGGTAAGAACTGTCATTGCCTATGAGTGTATCATCAACCATAAACAGAATGCCTTTTTACTTTTAATGTTTTTAACAGATTCCCATGCAGGTGGCAGAGAGGCATTCAATCCCAATCATGCAAAGTTGCAAATAGTGAACTTCAAATTCAAAGTTAGGTTCAACTTCAAACTTCAAACTTGAAATGCCATGTAATGTTTACAAAATATATGATAATAAATATAAAAGAGTCAATAGTGCAGAAACTTGAAAGTACTATAAACAAGAAAATACAAGAAAAGTAGATTTTATGGATGCTTCCTCTTGCCATGGGAAATTTCCGTTTTCTTTTCTCATGCTCTATGAACAATGGGAGTGGGATTATCATCCCTAGTAGCCACCAATGCTGAGCCACATCCAAGACTCGACCTTGCACGACCCCCCCTCACTAATGCAGATGGAGGTCGTGAAGTTGAACCTCTAGGCAAAGATGGTGCATCTGGAAACAAGGTAGAAGATGGCAACGACATTGCTACTGCATGGTCATCCTCATCGCCCAAAATCTCCTCCTCCAAGCGCTCTAAAGCTAAGGCTCCATCCTCCAAGTTATGCTCCTCTGGATTGTTGTCCCAAGTGACATATGATCTATCAGTTTTGGCACGTTCACAATAATGAGTCAACAACCTCAAGTTGCAATGTACACAAACCAAGCTTTCTGCTCGGTTTTCATTTAATCGCTTTCTTTTCACTGACTGGATGAAGCTATAGGTGCTCCAACACCTTTCTGCAGAGGAACTATTAACCACCTGTGAAAGCACTCGGACAGCCAATTTATTCAAGCATTGGCATGTTGAGCCATACATGTTCCACCATTCGATAGGAGGCGCCCTATCTTGATCTTTGATTGCATGCAAAGTACCAAATGGACCAACTTCACTGAGGTATTTGCTTAATTCACTACGCAATAAGTGAAAAATGGAATGTGGAGGAGAGCTTTATCCCTCAAAGCCCTGTTCCTCCCCTCCAAAACCCCAACCGTGGACCCCACCCACTCGAAATCCTCTTCAATTCCGTTGGTTGACGCGAAGCATCCAAGGAAGCGATGAGAAGCGCTGAAGGAAGCGACAGGAAGCGTTTTTAACGCGTACGGAAGCGCTAGGAAGCGAACAGGGAAGCGCTCGGGGAAGCGGAGCGAAGCGATTAGGAAGCGAAGCTTCCGATCGCTTCCTCAACGCTTCCTCACAGTGGCAGGAAGCGTTGAAAACTCCCCGAAAGCGAGCTTCCGAAAATAGCTTCCGTCCGGAAGCGAAACGAAATCGCGATTCTGGTTAGCTTCCGGGTAGCTTCAGTCGGAAGCGAGCTTCCGGAGCGGGAGCGAGGGGGGGGGGGAGCACTTCCCCGCAACCTAGTTCAGGGGGTCTCATGTCATGGTACCTCGCAGGACAGTACTTTGAGTAGAAGCTTCTATATATCTCCTAGGATGAATTGGGACCATGGGATTTTCCCTGGATTGAGTTGGTTCAGTTTGATTGATTATGTAGTTGTGTTGGTATTGCTTGAGGACAAGCAATCTTGGCGAGGGAGGACTGTAATGTTCCATTTTCAACATACAGTGAAATTGACTGAGTTGACTAAGGATTGATACCATTCAGACCGAAAGAAGATCTTAATCAGAGTTATTAGATCATCAATATATAAAAGAGGGCCACAGGAACTAGGGGCCACTTGCATGCATTACTTGCAGGCCATATTCCATGATGCATGCACAAAAATACCTTAATTAAGCCTTCATACACACAGAATGCAATGCATGCAAGTCAAATGAAAAATAGAAGAGAAAAGCGACCTAGGCATGCAAAAGTTAGGGCATGCAATGTCAAAGTTATAAAAGAAGAATAAAGTGAATGATTAGGTCTGCTTATTGATTATTGATTTGAGAATTCGACTTGGAGAGCTCAGAGAGGCAATTTGGGGTTGAGGGCACACTACTCAACCATCAAGTGTATTTCGGTAGCGGAATCTTTCTGCCCTCCTCACTTCCAGGGTTGGATCATACAGGTTCAGCATTACTTCCATACTATACATCAGCCTTTAGCATTCTTTAGGATTCAAGCCACAGATTGGATCAAGAGGACTCCCCCTTTGCATGAGCGACTTTGGCAAACTAGGGCGTCATCATATCTTGACATACAGCTGCTATTTGGTCTACATGCAGCTTCCATCCTTCCGAGAGCACCACTATTAGCCTAGTTACTGAATACATGCTTCTTATTCGGCTTCAGGAGAGAGATCTCACCACTTCATCATTCAGAAGGGTGCCTTTGCTTGCATGGGTGACTTTCCTTGAGGAGAATCTTGCCCTATGACCTAGAGTTCATGCATGTCTTGCATGCGGCTTCCATACTGATCAGGAGGGAATTATACCCCTAGTACCTTCATCCGAGAGATATTTGACATCATTTGAGCGATTACACATCCATCCCCAGATTGAAGAGGGTGCATTTATCACAAGGACGCATTATTGGATAGAGATCATCTCACATCTCAGCTGATCCTTCATGCATGGCTTGCATGCTTAGCTCATATTGACCTACATACCTGGCACATATTATTGGTACGTACATGCATCATTTCTATCCCTATTTTATAGCATATTTGAATATTTGGATTATTTAGGCTTTACACAACCCCATGCACTTGCATGCATTCTCATGCAATCATAGTACGACACATGCATTCATCTTTTATTTGAATATTGGGTTACAAGACTTCAAGTAAGCAAAATCTACACCATAAACACTATAAAAAGGCAACAAATATCAGTTGGGATATACAAAATTGAAGTCTATTTCTTCATTGATGATCATCATAATCGCTCATCTCAGATCAGAACTGATTGGGACTGTCTAGGGTTGACAGCAAATGTCTTATGCTGCTGTTAGAAGTCTTGTATTGCTTGCTGCTGCTTTTATGAACTGAACCATGACCTTTGAGGATTGTTTTGCTAACCCTTGAGCCTGTTTGAGGAGAATCGTGACCCTATGAAGGTCTGATCTAGCCATCTGTGACAGCTGCTACCTCTGTGACCTAGCCATGAGCCTGTGTTGGTCTGATCCAGCATGCTGAGAGCTTATTTGTGGAGGCCGTAATCCCTGTTGGTCTGGTCCAGCATGCTGAGAGCTTATTTGTGGAGGACGTGAGCCCTGTTGGTCTGATCCAGCATGCTGAGAGCTTATTTGTGGAGGCCGTGAGCCTTGTTGGTCTGATCTCCCTTGGTGTGACCTGTATGTAGGGTTAACATCTCAGCCGTGGTCCTGTTGGGCTCTCACCTTGCATGCTTGTGAGCAGGTCGCAGCCCTAGGATGCCTACCAAACCCCACTCTGGTCTGCGGCTCTATTTTTGTGGTGGCCGCATCCTTTAAAGTTTATCTTCTGCCCTAAGAAAGGAGGTCGTGACCTCTTGTGTACGGATCTGTGGGCTGATCTATTGAGTTACTGCTCTGATTTTTTGTGCTGAGACATTGTTGAGGTCTGATCTATTGTGTTGAGACTTAGGTGTGGTCAGATCTATTGTGTTGAGCCTTGCTTGGAGCTGCTACTGTGATTTGACTGTTGGTGACCACCCCTGCTGTCCTTACCTATTTGACTGTCTTGTTTATACCTCAGCCTTTCCATCTCTCTCTCTCAGCCTCAGGTTTGTACTAAACCTTCAGGTAAGGGTCAGTTTGTTCCAATTGTTTGACTTGCCTCTGAGAGGCACAGTCTAATCTGAAAGTTAAAATTATGAGTACAAAGGAAGGTTTCACTGTCCAGGTAAGTAATCAGATTTGTTCTTTTATTGTGAGTTAGAAATGTTACTGCTGTTATAACCTTGTTTAATTAGGCATACTACTGCTGCTAATTACATGTTACTGAAGGTTTCAACTTTAACACAGGGACCTCCTTGGGAGTGTTAAAGTTGAAATAGATGAAAATTATGTTTTAATTTGTCTTGTTTTGTTACAGCTGTACTATTCTGCTTGATGTACTAGTTTGTTAAATTTATTTTCACATTAAAGTATAGAAACTTTAATTTTCTACCTCAAACCCTAACCTAACCCAAAATTTAATGTTTTGGACTATTCGTGGAAGTTGGTAATCCTTCACTCCACCTCTTTAGTTATTTTTGGAGAGCATGCATGATACTTTTTGGAGAATTTGTTGGCTTTTACTTGGAGGTTTATTACAACAGATTTAGGGAGACTTATTACAGAACTTTGAACATATTTTAACACTTTCTTTACAGAAGAATTACTATTGGAAGAGCTATTCATTTAGCACTTCTCTTGAATTATTTTTGGACATATGCTACTCTATTCTCTTCTATCCATTCTTAGATTGCCCTCTCTTCTATATAACTAATACACCGGCAATGAATGAGGGATTATTAACAAGAGTGATTGATTAGTGCTTTCTAACTTTTCATTGCCTCCATGCTTCTTTCTTGAGAGTAATTGAGCGCTAGCATCAACCACATGTGGTGGTTGCACTTCTTCATTGCAGCATCGTGATTGTACCTATCCCATCTAGAATGTAGAAGTCATAGAATCTTGGCTTCCTCAATATCTAGTAGATTTGTTGGCACGTTCCTACCTGTCAAGGACTTTGTTAATCCTACAACCCTTGGTAATAAAGACTTATCAACATTTTCACGGCAACTATTTCATGTGTTTTAAACTTTTATGCATAAGAATTTTTATCTTCCTCCAAGTCTTGCTTGTTCTTTCATTAAATGCTTGATAGAATCTAAGTCATAGGACTTGAATATTTCCATTCACCTTAATCACTTTTCTTCTTTCATAATTCAATCTCATTCAAGGCATTCATTATCTTTTAAAGTTGTTAAATCTTTCATAAAAGAAAAATATTAAATGTCCTTGATTTTCATGCATCTTAGGAATATAGGACATAAATTTAACATTTTTATTTTCGTGTTAAGAATTGTTCTGTCACAAAACAGTAGGATTAGCTTGATGTTTTCTTGTTTTTCATGCAGAATGAGAGAAATTATACTTCTCGATTTGCATGCATTAGGAAACATTCAAAACAATAAAATACAAAAAACAGCATCTAAATTAACGTTTACAGCATTAAAAACAACCAACACAGTCTGCTGTAATTTGTGTTTCGCATTTTAATTACTGTGTTTCAGGATAGGCTTGTATTAGGTTTTATACCTACACTTACCATTAAAAAATTTCATCATTCTCTCCATTATTTCAACGTTTTAGGAAAGTTCAAGCTTTCTACTTTTTTATGTTTAATTGCAGAGTTATTTCGGAACAGCAATCTTTCATTTGATTGAAGGTGCTATTAATCATTTCAGTTTCAAGTGTTGACCCCTTAGACCAATTAGGGACATCCCCCTAAAGTTAGAAAGCACTAACTTCAACGTAAGAGAAGACAGGAAAAGCAATAGCGGCCTAGTTCCTAATGTTATCAAGACTCCCTTCAGAGTTTGCAGGGTGGGAATTCCCGGGTAATAACACATGATCGATGGCATTTAAAGGCTGATGGTTTTACAATACAAAAACTACAAATGTTCCATATTCGGGTAAGGTTTCTGGGACCATACCTATGCACATGACAAATCAATAGATATGCTGTTTGTATTAATGTCTTTATATGAAATCAAAATAGCACCATAGGGTGGCATGAAGAACACTGGTGATCCATTTAGGTAAAACCGTAAATCTCAAGGAAATGACGCTACTTGGAAGACAATTGTATTACTAAGTATCAGGTTGAAATCATTCCCTATTGAGTGGAAGTTTCTTGTTGTTGATAGACATGGTTACCAAGGTGCAACGATATCTATATTTATGAACCATCTTAGGGTAAGCATATCTCTGTAGGATCTTCAGTTCAGAAGCATGAATATAAAATCAATTACCTTGCACTCATAGCTTGTAAGGCATGAATAGTTGAATTCCCCATACAACTTATTTTGAGTACCAAACATTCACAATTGTACTAAATTCAAAATTGAATTAAAGGTTTGGGCACAGTGCTATATTTGTCCACAGTGGATTACTGAGGGAATTGTGGATGTTGTCACCTCATACCACCATTTGCTTAGGCCTGCAAGTCTCACCTGTGTGCATGTACGATTCTTTAATTAAACTGACAATTGAATGCAATATTTAATTAATGGCATGGTTGAGCTTGGTCTTACAAGTGCCAGCTTTTGCAGCTATAATAAGTTAACTTCCTGGTAACACATTGTATGACAAAATTATGCCTCTTAATGTTAATCCATGTTCAAGTTAAAGCACTAGAAACCACTGTTAGACCGGACCATCAACACTGAAATCTATGTCTAATGTACAGAATTCCTGTATTTGTGCAGGAGATGTACCCTTTTTCTGTGGGAGGTTAGGGTGCAAATGCAGGGGATGCATCCCCGTGCTTCACACACACAGACTACCTGCAATAACTGAATTTAAGGAGTTGCACATTGGCAAACAAGAGAAATGTCATTAGAGCGATAAATACCTGTCAACCAACCATACTCATTTATAATAAATTTTAAAAGGTGCTCCCTTTTGTGCTAGTTTCGATTGCCTTAATGGGCTGAGAGAGACATTTACTGATGCTACTTTAATTCTAAGAGTGGCAGATTACATTTAAACAAGGCTGATTTCATTTGGAAAGCAGCACCCATTGAAAGGGTCCTTTCCAACGAATTTTGCACTTGTTTCACATTAGGAGAGAGTCCAGTACAGCCTATAACAGTTCAAAGCTGCAAATTTTTTCATGAACAGCATATATATACAATGATTGGATTAGGTATACTGTATAAAGCAAGTTTGGAATTTAGACACTCGTCACTGTAAATAGCCAGCAAATACTACTTCAATGTACATTGTAACTTGTAAAGTTTATGTGGTAGGCATATTGAATAATAAACTTATATGGCCCTCTAAAGTTATGTGGCCCTTGTAAAAATAGATATGATTTACAAGGATAAAATGGAGGATGGTAGGGGCTTCTAAACAGAAATCTCACCCTATTGAAAAAGCCAAACCTTGCATCACACTACAATTGCCCACTTTGGCTGACTACTACAATATGTTCTTACTACTATTACAAATATCAAGCTAATTCCATGCAATTTTCCAGACTAAAACAATTCTTCAACAAATTCAACTAACTTGCAAGGCATAATGACCGACACAGTGAATTAATATATAAATTGTAATGTAATAAGAAAGACAACGTACCTTTAACATGCTTGTTAGATCACCATATGTTTGTTCAAATTTAATGAAACGGTTCCATACCTGCCACATGCCAAAAATATAGTTAGACAACACATATTGTCTTGGGCTTGAACTGATTCAAGAATAATTCTACAACTGCAAAATACCAAAAACATACTTAGATAACAGAAAAAGATAACAGCCTTACCTGACCAGACATGATATAAGATTCAAAACAACTAATACAATTAAAAAACTTGCTCAAACAAATTTTAATCAACACAGAATCGCTTGCTCTAATAACAAACCAAACAAACTATTCCAGAAAACATCCCAGAAAAGTCGGTCCAGCTAGCAATAAACCATAACACTATATACCACACCAACAGTTTTACCTGCAACTACACAAATCAAGCAGTTGCAGACCGTTTGATTCTTTTCTCATCGATCCATATCCATAAATAACAGATTTTGAGTTTTGAGTTTAGAACATGACCATCTGTGTACCTCTTCAAGATAACTATGCTGTGCACATCTATTCCAGCAATACCCAATCCTTCAAAATCTGGCACTGCCGCCATGCATTTCCTAGGATATGCAATTTGACATGGATGAAAGCAGTGATGATTCAGGGAAAAAAATTGTAATCATATTTGAAATCGTCGAGCAACTTCCAAACTAAGTTCCACAGATACCGATACAGCAATGGATATGCAATTTGATATGGATACAGTGTCTTAAAGGAATAAGAAAAATTCAGAAAATCAGGATACATCAAATACATATACATATATCAGTTCAAATGGACTGTTTCAACGCAGAGATAGCTGTGAAGTGTCCAATTCTAGTCTGGCTGAAATTTGGGTCCTGCCGGGTTACCAGCCACTACCGTGGCTTGCAGTTGAGTTGCCCACTATCCGGATATTCTGTGGAAGAGGGGAATCCCACCAGGTTTTCTTTGGAAAAAAATTATATATATATAAGCAACAAGGAGTCAAAAAAAATTCAGAATACCATTCATGAATTTCAAATCTGTAAATAAAGTCAAAAAAGAGTTATCATTAAGAGAGGCCTAAGCCCTCTATTTATAACTTAATTTATAAAGCAGACAGATGCACACTACACTTTGGGAGGGAAATCACTGTTATCAATCATTTTTATATAAATGCTTTTTTTCTTAGTGGGGACCAAAATGCTGGCTGAAACAAATGATATGCAAACCAAAAAATCCGATACAGTGTTTAAAAAATCTGAAACATTTCCACTGTGTTTCAGAAGCATTTCATTTCCTGCTTTGAGTGTTGGCAAGGTTCCTTTGTATTCTTTGCATCATATCCTAAAGTCTTTTGACCTGGTTGTTTAACATGAAATCTTTATGCTTCTTCATAACTTATTTGCCTTTGTTGTTGTACGTTTGAATGTGTTTCTTGCTCTTTTTTATTAGTTGTAATTCACCTTTCTTGAGAGCAAAACCATGTTGACCTTGCTAGTTAAACTCCATGAACTATTCTTCATCAACATTCCACACCTAGCACCATAACCATATGTTTGAGTGGAGGAGTGTACAGTCATGTTTATAGTTCCAGTTCTTGTATTTGAACTGAGACTTTATGGAATCTTCCTACATGTTTGACCTTTTGTCAATCACCGATTGTAACTATGGGATCCTTGGTACCGTAGACAAAAAGGTTTAGTTTTTTTAGCAACAACAATGTCTATGCAATTATGAGTATTATCAAAATCTACCAGTACCATTACATTTCTATCTTTTGACTCCTTTAAAATTCAAGGTCATAGATTTAAGACAAATGCCAACAAAAAGACAGTCAATCTAAAAATTGAGTACGGAAATCACTTCTCCAAAGTTCAATGGTTCCCATCAATCATCACATCACATGATTTTCATGGAGTCTCACATGGGTGCACAACAATTTGTAATGGATGCTTCAAGAGATTATAGTGCACCTCTTCAAGATATTCCAACAGTTAGCAGACAAGATCCCATGAGGATCAAATTACTAAGTGATAGCTTTATTCTATACCAATAGAACGGCCAAGGAAGTATTATTCACCTTCTATGGATGGTCCAATGCTTAGTAAGTCACCCTACATGGATATTGAGAGAGGCTCCCAAAAATCCCTAGCAAATGAGACAAGGGTAGTTCAACCCAACATGCAGCGTTGTTTCCAATTGTTTCAGCTTGAACTAGTATGTGTAATTTAAAGCCCCAAAGAATAGGCTAGCCCAACTATAACCTAGAGGTGTTACCCATTGTCACCTTGAAAAACCACCTCTCTCCATTTCAGGTCGTCTCTTCTCCAACGCAAGGGGGGGTTCCCAACGATAGGATTGCTAGGCTATGGCAATGGAGGCATAAGGTGATTTGAAGAGTTAGCCTTAGCAAAACTTGAGGTCACCTTTGTAGTATAGGTAATAATAGGATTATGAAGAATAGTGTCAATCCCCAAGGCATACAGAGTTTCGAGATGATCCCCTTTAGACCTTGTTTGAAAGTGTTTCGTTGAAACCTCTGCAAAGCAAGACAAATTCCTACCCGAAACTCTTGAATCTTCATGCAAAATTTACCAAGTAAGGGTGGCCTTAGCACACACCTTCAATCTATAACCCTAGCTTATACCCTAGCCCATGCAATCTTGATAGGTAACCCCTCCTAAGATAGCCAAATCACAAGACAAGCCACAAGACTAAAATATAAAATAAATAAGGAAATAATTCCCTATTTAATCCACATGAGCAAATTTGACTTTCTTCAATGGAAAAGGTTAAAGATCTTACAATGCCAAAATATACATGCTACCTTAATATTCAGTCATCAAGGAAAAGAAACCCCAAGAGAGGAAAACCTTTAAACTTCAAAAATGCTCCATAAAGACATGTCAATTAGGCTCCAAAAGAGAGGTAGCTCTCAAAATCCAACAATGTCGAATAAGGGAGAGAGAAAAGCCTTATATAGCTTTAAGCTCCTCAATCTCCTACAAATAAAATATTCATAAAATATCTAACCAAGGATGGAATAAATAATAATAAACACCCTCCACTTCTCCAACTAACTCCTAACAAAATCCATAATATGAGTGGTCAATTGCCAAATGTACAAAGCAAGAGATACATAAGACCCCAAAGATGAGGGGTGCCTTCAAACGCATGTCCACATAGAAGCTTCCAAAGCTTCTCCAAGGGGTGCACTTCAAAGAATGAGTCCACAAGCCAATCGTACCTGTACTGCAAATGGCAAGAAAAGTGCTTCAAATGGCTTCCTAGCCCAACACACTAAGCACACTCCAAACAAAGATGTCCGCATGTAATCCATTAGGGACCAGGATCTAAGATTCAACCCCTAGATCTCCTTCAAACATCATCAAGATAGAATATGTTGAAATTTGTAGTTGTGGGAGGCCTTCTAGACTAGTCGACTCCCATATATGTCAAGTCGACTCAATTAAAGTAAAATTGCAATGTGAAATTACTCTCCCAATTAGGTCGACTCCACCCAACGTTAAAGAGGAATTCATATGAGGCCGCCCTCCTCATTCCAATATACAACACACTCACCTCTCCGTAAATTTCCTCAAAATCCAACTAGGGCTGGAAGCATGTAAATTAATTACTACCAATAACCACACAAGGATTTCTTCACTATGCAGCGGAACAATAAGTACTGAAAGAAATATAGCAGCAATCACATCAATAGAGACAACTCAGTCTTTTTGGGTATAAACCACCGAACAAAACGCAAGATGGGAAAACCAGTGCAACAGTATGAGATTTTATTTTATTCAGAAAATATGGAGCAATACAATTCAAATTTCAATTATGCCAAATTGGCAAAAATCGTACCATAGAAAAACAATGAGAAAAACTAGTAAGTGGGCACGAATCCCAATGCAACAGAGTTGTTGTAGCTATACGGTTGTATGGCCTGCTGTACAGAATCCGTACGAATGTGCGAGTGTACAGACTGTACGGATTTCCGTACTGTCACCTCTTCATGCTATTGTTTCTCTCCTCTGTCAATCTGCCTCTGCAAATCTTCCTTCCTTCACAGGATTGCTGATCCTTTGTCTTCTTCTCAAAAAATTCTCTCTCAAACTTCTTTTCCTTCATCTCTGTCAAAATACAATTGTGTGTCCTCTCCACCAATTGATCTTTCTTTTATAACTCAATGCTAAGCGAATAACCAAATCTCACTATAGATCTAAGGTTGAGATCTTCTAGTGAGATTGGATGGCCAAGATTAGATCTTGCCATCACTTTAAATAATTCACTTACACTTTATAAAAATCGTTTCATTAAGTCAATACTTAATCAGATCACTTTAATTAATTTCCCAAAGTAAACTTAGGAAAAATTAATTAAATACAATTGGCTTCCAATTAATGTCTTATGCATGCAAGGACACATGCATGCAAGAAGACCTTCCTTCATTATCACTTTCTAACACTATGTCTCAACGAGGAAGGGATTCGGTAACAACCCCAACTTGTCTCTGAACTTCACAAACTTGAGTTTGCAAAGTGCCTTGGTGAATATGTCTACTACCTGCTCATCTGTCTGTATGTACTCCAACCGAATGGTTCCTCTCTGAACACAATCTCTGAGGAAGTGATATCGGATATCAATGTGCTTACTCCTGTCATGGAACACTAGATTCTAAGAAAGGTTGATACCACTCTCATTGTCACTGTGAACTACAGTAGTCTCTAGCTCACTCTCGAATAATCCTGAGAGCAACTTCCTCAGCCACATCCCCTCACAAGCAACCATGTTGGCTGCCATGTACTCAGCCTCAGTTGAGCTCAATGCAACTGACTTTTGCTTCCTACTGAACCAAGAGACAACTCCTGACCCAATGCTGAAGCAGCAACTTGAAGTGCTCTTCTGATCCTCAACACATCTTTCCCAGTCAGCATCTATGAAACCAGTCAACTGTATACTACCACTACGCTCATAAACCAATCCATACTCCACTGTACCTCTGATGTAGCGAAGTATGTGCTTTGCAGCTGTCCAATGTACTCTTCGGGGGTTCACCATGAACTGACTCAAAGAGTTGACTGCAAAGCTAATGTTTGGTTGAGTGTTGACCAGATACATAAGCGACCCAATAAGCTGCCTATACAGTGTTGGATCAAACTCCTCTGATCCCGATACATCTATCTTCCTCCAGTTGGAAAGATATGGCCATAGATCTATAGTCCTCCATCCTGAATCTCTTCAAGATCTCCACTGTATACTTCCCCTGTCCAATGAAGAAGCACCCATCTCTCTGCTAGACCTCCAGACCTAAGAAGTAATGCATCAACCCAAGGTCTTTCATCTCGAACTCCACTACAAGATTAGACTTGCAGTCACTGATCAGCCTCTCATCTCCTGTAAGAAAGAGATCATCCACATATAGGACCAGTATGAGAGGTACCTCACCTGCCAAGAAGTACAGGTTATGGTCAGCCTCACTCCGCTGGAACCCCATCTCTCATAGATAGCTTCCAATCCTCGAGTACCATGCTTGAGGTGCTTGCTTGAGCCCATAAAGAGCTCTTTGCAACCTGCACACATGCAATTCTCTACTCTCCACCTCAAACCCCTCTAGCTGCTCAATATAAACCTCTTCCTCAATCACTCCATTGAGGAAGGTTGTCTTCACGTCCATCTGATGAACGCGCCAACCCATCTCTGTTGCCAATGATAGGATAGTCTGAATAGAAGAATACCTAGCGACAGGGGCGAAGGTTTCCTCATAGTCAATACCTTCCTTCTGTGAATACCCCTTCGCCACGAAGCGTGCCTTGTACTTCTCCACACTTTCATCTGTTGCATGCTTTACCTTATAGATCCATCTCGAACCCCCCACCTTCTTATCCTGTGGCCTCTGAACAACCTCCCATACCTGATTCTTCATGATTGACTCATACTCCTCAACCATGGCCTCTTGCCACACATCATGTTGTACATCCTCCTCAAAATAGAAGGTTCGGAGTCAATCAACTATGTCATCAGTGCCATATAACTCAGTCTATCTGGTGGTACGTTACGTCTAAAAGATCTCTATGGAAGACTAACCTGTCCAGAATCCTGAACTATGGACCTATACCACTTAGGCTGTGGCCTAGTGTCTGCCTGTTGCGGCTGTTGGATGTCCTCCTTCTGATGCTACTCATCCTCCCCATCAAATATAGGAGGACCATGTCCACCTAACTCCCTCTGACTACCAGAGCCTGTGCCCTGTGTCTAAACCTATACCTGTGACTCCTCCAACTTGACTCCTCCCAAGTCCTCTGTTGGCTACTCCTGTGCTAGTAAGTCCATAGATCTTCTCCAGGCTCTGTCCTCATAAAACTGGACATCCCTGCTCACAATGATCCTCTTGCGAGCTGGGATATATACTCTATAAGCCTTGGAAGTCTCACTATACCCAACTAGAAGCCCCTTCTCTCCAGAAGGATCCAGCTTCTTCTTAGTGTTAGCATGAATGTGAATAGCAGATACTCCCAAATATACGCAAATGACTCACACCTGGTCTAGTACCTGTAAATACCTCCTCAGGTGTCTTCCTCCCCAAGACAGTGTCGGGACACTTGTTCTGGACATATACTGTAGTCTGAAATGCCTCGGCCCATAGGAATAGTGGTAATCCCTGATCAAATAACATGGCCTTGGCTGCACTCGCCAGTGTCCTGTTCTTCCTCTCCGCCACCCCATTCTGCTGCGGGGTATGAGGAACAGTGTGTTCCTTCTTGATCCCCTCTGATGCACACTACTCCATGAACTCTCTATCGATGTACTCACCATCGTTGTCTGTCCTCAATATCCGAATCTTCTTCCCTATTTGGTTCTCCACGAGAGTCTTAAACTCTCGGAACCAATCGAAGACATCTGACTTGGCCTTCAGAAAATAGATCCAGGTTTTCCTGGGATAGTCATCAATGAATGTGACACAGTAACTGTAACCACTGAAAGAATGGACGCTCATTGGTCCGCATACGTCCGAATGCACCAAGTCTAAGACCCTCTCAGACTTGTGCTCACTGTGTGGGAAAGGCTTCATGATGTTCTTCCCCAACGCACAACCATTGCAGTGGTTGTGCTTGTCCTCCTGAATTGAAGGAACTCCAATGACTGCCTGTCTCAGATGCCTCAGTGCACCATGGTGTAAGTGTGCCATCCTCCTATGCCACAACTCACAATCACTACTGCTGCTGCTGACCAGAGCCTTTGCAGGCTCAAACTGTAGTCTGTAAACCTTCCCGCTCTGAACCCCAATCACCCTGTCCAATCTCTGATCTGACCCATTTGGTCTGATATATACTTTCCTGTCAGGGAAAGTCACTAGAAAACCCTTTTCTTCTAGTGTGGAAACTGATATGAGATTCTTGGTCATCCCTGGGACATATAGCACATCAGCAAAGCTGATAGGTTTTCCAGACTCCCTCTGAAACGATACAGTGCCAACACCCTGCGCCTGATACCGCGCATCATCTCCTAAATCAATGTGGAGATTTACTCCACCCTCCTGCAAGCCCTTGAAGAACCCTCTATGTCCTGTCATGTGACAAGATGCACCGCTATCCATATACCAGATACTGTTGCTGATGGAGCTTGCCATGCAAGCTATCAAGCAATAGTCTTCCTTGAAACTTTTGTTGAAATCATCCACCTCTTCAAATCCTGCCATCTGTGTGTTGTTCTTCTTCTTCTTCTTCTTTGGGCACCGAGAAGCAAAGTGTCCATGCTTGTGACAAATGAAGCACTTGACTTTTGCCATGTCCAAGTTCTTCTTGCCACCCTTCTTTTTTTTTTTCCTTCCCGTTACCTTTGCTTGTTAGGGCTAGAGCTTCTTCATCCACGATCTGTGTAGCACCGCTGGATGAACCTAAACCTTGACCCATCCAGGACTCTTCCTATGCGAAGTCATCCCACAATCTCTGCTAGTCAGGGAGCTTCTCCCTAGCCACCACGCCTTTGACAAAGACGTCCCATGGCTTAGAGAAGTTGTTGAGAGCTATATGAACTAGCTCCTCATCCTCAGTCTTAGATCCCACTGCTCCAAGCTCATCCCTAATCTGTGTGAGCCTTGTAAGATAAGGCACCACTCCTTCACCCTTGGCCATCCTGGTACTGCACAATCTCTCCTGCAGCACCATCTTCTGGTTTTCATTCTTACTCTGGTAGAGACTCTCCAAAGCCTTCCACATCTCTAATGTGGTTTTCTTCCCAGACAGATGAGGGACTAAATCTGTCGGATCTGTGGGAGCTACCTTTTGATCATCAATGTGCTCTTCAACATCACTGACATCAAGGATCATGGTGATCCTATCTTTCCAAGTAGGAAAGTTCTGTGCCCCCTGGAGTCTATCATCAACTCTCAATTGTACAGCAATAATGAATAGTGCCTGTAACCCTTTGGATAGATATGCCAATGATCTATCCAACCAACCTACTGCTTTCTCTCAGCCTGCTCAGAAGAGTTCTCATACCATGTAAATTTCCTTAAAATCCAACTAGGGCTAGAAGAATGCAAATTAATTACTACCAATAACACACATGGATTTCTTCACTATGTAGCGGAACAATAATACCAATAACATACATGGATTTCTTCACTGTGCAGCGGAACAATAAGTACTGAAAGAAATATAGCAGCAATCACATCAATAGAGACAACTCAGTCTTTTTGGGTATAAACCCCCAAACAAAACCCAAGATGGGAAAACCAGTGTAGCAGTATGAGATTTTATTTTATTCAAAAAATATGGAGCAATACAATTCAAATTTCGATTATGCCAAATTGGCGAAAATCGTACCACAGAAAAACAATGAGAAAAACCTATAAGTGGGCACGGATCCCAACGCAGCAGAGCTGCTGCTGCTGTACCACTTGCTGTACGGATCCGTACAACTGTACAGATTTCCATACTGTCACCTCTACCTGCTGTTGTTTCTCTCCTCTGTCAATCTGCCTCTGCAAATCTGCCTTCCTTCACTGGATTGCTGCTCCTCTGTCTTCTTCTCAAAAACTTCTCTCTCACACTACTTTTCCTCCATCTCTGTCGGAATGCAATTGTGTGTCCTCCCCCCCAATTGATCTTTCTTTTATAACTCAATGCTAAGCAAATAACCTAATCTCACTATACATCTAAGGTTGAGATCTTCCGGTAAAATTGGATGGCCAAGATTAGATCTTGCCATCACTTTAAATAATTCACTTACAATTTATAAAAAGAGTTTCAATAAGTCAATAATTAATTAGATCACTTTAATTAATTTTCCAAACTAAACTTAGGAAAAATTAAGTTTATTCAAAAAACCGGTGCAGCAGTATGAGATTTTATTTTATTCAGAAAATATGGAGCAATACAATTCAGATTTCGATTATGCCAAATTGGCAAAAATCGTACCACAGAAAAACAATGAGAAAAACCTGTAAGTGGGCATGGATCCCAACGCAGCAAAGCTGCTGCTGCTGCTGTACAGATCCGTACGGCCTGCTGTACGGAATCCGTACGACTGTATGGATTTCCGTACTATCACCTCTGCTTGCTGCTGTTTCTCTCCTCTGTCAATCTGCCTCTGAAAATCTGCCTTCCTTCACTGGATTGCTGCTCCTCTGTCTTCTTCTCAAAAACTTCTCTCTCTCACACTTCTTTTCCTCCGTCTCTGTCAGAATGCAATTGTGTGTCCTTCCCACCAATTGATCTTTCTTTTATAACTCAATGCTAAGCGAATAACCTAATCTCACTATACATCTAAGGTTGAGATCTCCGGTGAAATTGGATGGCCAAGATTAGATCTTGCCATCACTTTAAATAATTCACTTACACTTTATAAAAACCATTTCATTAAGTCAATAATTAATTAGATCACTTTAATTAATTTTCCAAAGTAAACTTAGGAAAAATTAATTAAATACAATTCGCTTCCAATTAATGTCTTCTGCATACAAAGACACATGCATGCAGGAAGACCTTCCTTCATTGTCACTTTCTAACACTCTCCTCTGAAATTTTCGGTGGTCTGAATTCGCTTTTATGAGATTTCAGGGTTACATTTCTTGCAGGTGTCTTTACTCTTTCAAGCTCACCCTTCCTTCTTCAGGTTCACTGCACTTGGACAAGATTTCGCTGCTCTTTTCTTGTGCTTCTGGGCTGATCTACCGCTGCCATCTGGACTGTTATCAGGTCTATTATATTGCACGTTACTGGAGCTGTTATCTACTGTATTTCAGGGTTATACTTCCACTGTTTTGGAACTATTATCTTGCTACTATACTGGGCTTATTGTATTGGACTACCAAGTCACTGTTTTGCTTCTGTATATTGGAACTGCTATGATATCTTGGGGCTGATTTTCTTCATTGTAAGGCCCTTGTGATTAGGGCTCTTTGTACTTGTACTTCTTGAATCATCTGAGATAAGAAAGGTTGCTGGGGTTTTTCTCCCTTGTGATAAGGGTTTCCCCAGGGTATATGTTCTTGTGTCTACTGTGCATGGTTGTCTACATGTAATCCTGTTTATTTACTGTTGTATATATGGTTCAATTTATGGTTATGCTATGATGAAATATTAAAGAAAGTTAAAAGAACTGAATTAGCACCAAAACACAACCAGGCTGAACATTGCCCAAAAGGAAACTAAACCAAGTGTGTCCACTCAACCCTCCACAAAGGGGTCACTCCAACAAATCCATACCATTCAAGTTTCAACCCACTTAAAGATATATATTGAGACATTAAATCATTGGAAAGTTTCTTTAAAAGGCTGGATACATCCTTTCCTGGGCTGATTCTTTAGCAGAACCTTTGTGATTTTTGTTACCACAGTTGCATATCATGGAGGAAACTAGGAGGGTTCTCCACTAGATGAATTAACCTACTGTTTAGATTGCAGGTTATGAACACTATCCCAAAAACTCGTGTAGAATGAGCGAATGAAAGGAAACGACTGCCTCCAAACAGTAAAGGAGCCTACCATTCCTCCAGACCTGCCACGAGGGTTAACAAAATGCTGAACATTGCATCATCAAGGCATCTAAGATAGCTCATCCCTCCATATATTAAACAATCACCAAGTGAATGGTGCCTCAACCGAGGTTGCGACCCTTCAACTGTGTTGAGGGGTCAAGGGAAAAGGCTCCAATGATGATGAAAATCTGAAACAAGCCTTCACATGTGGGATCCACCCTCCTTAGAATGTCCTCCAGACTCTGTAATTTGCCGCCCAAATCCATCGACCTCCACAACTGATGTAAGCCCAGGGTTCCCAAATGTGATTTGCACGCTGTCCTCCAGAGGCCGAATGCTACATCAAACACACTCTAACAGGCTGATCTTTGACGGAGGACAAGGTAAATCAGCTCAAATGCAATCAGTCCTTCCAAGATCTGAATCACTGTTCCAAAAAAGGTTCTCTGTGCCAAATTTCGAACATCGTCCATTCTTCTTAATACCCAAATAAAAATCAGTTTCAGTTCCATTATTTAGATCAAAAATATTTTAAACAACCAAGAGTCACTTGGAGCTCAAATAGGATCCACAACTGGGGCAACAACCGTAAGACTGTCTACAACAGAACCATGCATCAAGATGAATACTGTAACTTACGGTCTGAAACAGTGACACGGGCTATTCAAAATATCATTCCGGCTGCAAACTACCTCTCCCCTTCTGAGAGTCGAGATTTCATACAGATCAACATTTGACCAATAACATAGGGCTTTTCCAACAACTCTAACAAAACATTCTTGTACACTTCAATATATGTGAACCCTTTGACTGTTGTAGCTTGTTGTTATAGGGCCCACAACTGCTCAAGTAAAAAGCCATTCATCATCCATAGGTGTGTAGATTTTTCTGAGTTTTTCAGCTTACTGGTTTTAGTGTCAATGTTTTCAGTTTACTGTTTCAGCTCAAGTTTATATGGCTGGAAATTTTCACAACATTTTTCTAACAACATAAAAAACTGTTGTAACTCATTATTTCAGCAGAAAATAAAAAATAAATGCACACAGAGTAAAAATTTCAGACAAAATATTTTTGGCCAATAGCACTGGAAAAAACCTCTCGGGGAAAACCAGTCAGAGAGAGAGAGAGAGAGTATTTATTATTTCTTAAGTAATCTTCAGTACATAAATTTTACAGTCAAAATGTACTTATCTCAACCAACCACTGTCACCCAGCAATCTTCCTCGATTTCTATGCAAGGCTGCCTCGATTTCTGTGCATAAAAAACTTCTTGAAATTTGTGCCAAAATCAGTCAAACCCCAGCCTCAATTTCTGTGCCAAATCACACCCAGAAATTACTGTACGGTGGTACAGCAGCAATTAATGCTGCTGTATGGACCTCGAAAACTGTGCCCTTTCTTCGAAACCGTGCCCAGAAATTTCTTTCTAGAAAACAATGCTGTATGGTACAGCATTTATTGCTGCTGTACGGTCCTCGAAAACTGTGCCACCAACCTACAGAAAAATAACTCGAAAACCATGCCAATAAACCTGTTGTACGGACCTTGGGAACTGTGTTGTTGATAATAAATGCAGCTGCCTCGAAAATCATGCCTGCTGAAAACCTTCAGGAACCCTCCTCAAAATTCGTGTTGCCTCCTTCCCTCTCTCTTCAGCTCACTCTCTTCACAAGAATGAATGAATGTTTGCCTCCCTTTTCCTTTTTGGTGAAAACCCTAGGTGAATGTGGGCCCTTTCAATCCAATGGCTGAGATGAGCCAAGATGAATGGGTGAGACTAAATGCTCACATTTAATATTTAAAAAGAATTAAATTCACTCACTTAAATTTTTCCAAAACTGACTTTATGTTATAAAGTCACATTAAACGCTTTTCACCAGTCATTTAATGCCAGGGTTACTTTTTCCCCCTTTAAGTGACTTAGGCAAAGGTCACTAGGGAAAACACTTCCTAGGTACAAAAAATTAGCACTCCCTCTTACTGAGGAAGGTCCCAACTTGTCTCTGAAGAAGACAGACTTGCCCCTCCCCAAAGATTTCGTCAGAATATCTGCTACCTGCTCATTAGTGGAAATATACTACAATTCCATAGCTCCTCTCTGAACGTAGTCACGGATGAAATGGTACCTGATCTCTATGTGCTTGGATCTGTCATGGAAAACTGGATTCTCAGAGAGCTGGATGCAACTCTGATTGTCACAGTGAATCATTGTAGTTCTAAGCCCTTGATCAAACAAATCTACCAATAACTTACGAAGCCACAGTGCCTCGCAAGTAGCCTGACTGGCTGCCATATACTCAGCCTCGGCAGAACTCAACCACACGGACTTTTGTTTCCGACTGAACCATGACACTGCTGCCAAGCCCAAACTGAAACAACAACCGGAAATGTTCTTCCGATCCCTCACACTGCCTGCCCAATCTGAATCTGTGAAACCAACCAAACTGACTCCACCCGAACCCCTGTAATCCAAACCATAGTCCACAGTACCTGCAAGGTATCTCAGCACATGTTTTGCGGTAGTCCAGTGTACACTCCTAGGCTCCACCATGAACTAGCTAAGAGTGTTCACTGCAAAACACAAGTCTGACTTGGTATTGACCGGATACATCAACGACCCAATGAGCTGACGGTAAAGTGTAGAATCCACCAACTTACCCTCAAAAGCATGAAGCTGCTTCCAGTTGGTGATCATAGGTGTGGACATCGACCTGCAATCCTTCATCTAAAACCTCCTCAGAATATAAACTGCATACTTCCCCTGTCCCAGGAAAATATGACCAGGCTCCTACCAAACCTCCATCCCCAGATAATAATGCATCAACCCAATGTCTGTCATCTCGTACTTCGCAGGAAGGTCTCTCTTGCAATGTGCAATGAGATGCTCCTCCCCAATGATAAACAAGTCATCAAGTCATCAACATATAACAAAAGAATGAGAGGATCTCCACCAACCACAATGTAGTAAAGGTTGGGATCAACCTCACTCTTCTGAAAACCCATCGATGTCAAATACGCATCAATCCTACAATACCAAGCTCTAGGAGTTTGCTTCAGTCCATACAAGGCTTTCCTCAGCCTGCACACATGAGAATCTCTCCCATGAATCTCAAATCCCTGTGGCTGCTCTAAGTAAACCTCCTCCTGAAGAAGAGCATTCAGAAATGCGGTCTTCACATCCATCTAGTGGATCTTCCAACCCATCTCTACTACTATAGACATCACTGCTCTGATGGAAGAATAACGAGCAACTGGCGCAAAGGTCTCATCATAATAACTCTCTCAACCTGTGAAAACCCCTGTGCCACAAACCGAGCCTTGTACTTCTCCACACTGCCATCCGCAGCATGCTTCACCTTGTAGATCCACTTGGAAGTCACAACAAACTTCCCCTCTGGTCTCGGTACTATCTCCCATGCATCATTCTTCATGATGGAATGGTACTCTTCCATCATGGCATCTCAACAAACCTGATGCTAAGAGGCCTCCTCAAATGTGGAAGGCTCTAAATCACGAAGACTCGCAACGAGAGCCATACCCAATCTATCTGGCATCACTACTGTCTTGACCTCCACCTGGGGCCTACCAAATGCCTCTGCCTCCTCCAAGGTATCACGAAGCCATTTAGGCTTCCTCTTCCTTGAAGGCTCCTCCCATATTGGTCTATCCTCATCTGAAGAACTCCCAGAAGCAAATGGTCCAACACCCCGAGGACCAGTGACTGATGAACTAGTCCCTGAAGAACGTGTAACCTTAGAACCTGAACCTGAACCTATCCCTGATGTACCTATCACCTGAACCACTGAACCTGTGCCCGTAGCCTGTGATCCAGTCACTCCGAAAACCTGTGGACCTGAGATCTGTACTGAAGAAGCCTGAGTCACCTTAGGTGTGGAAGCCGGTGGCTCCCCATGCTCCAACTCTCTGAACTTCCTGAAGGCTCTCTCCTCATCAAACTTCACATCCCGCCTCACAACAACTTTCTTCTAGCCAGGAAGGTAAATGCGGTAAACCTTCGAGGTCTCATCATATCCAACAAAGATGCCTCTCTCTACAGTGGGATCAAGCTTTGTCCTCTTCTCAGAAGGGACATGAGAGTAAGTCAAGCTGCCAAATATGGGAAAATGGCGCAACCTTAGGCTTCTTGCCTATGAACATCTCCTCAGGAGTCTTCCTCCCCAATGCACGATGGGGACTCTTGTTCTGTAGATAAACTGCAGTATTGCATGCCTCTGCCCAAAGAAAGAACGATAAACTCTGATCATGAAGCATCACTTTCGCTGCTCCTGCAATCGACCTGTTCTTCCTCTCTGCAACTCCATTCTGCTCAGGAGTGTATGGAACTGTCAACTGTCTCTGAATGCCCTCCTGAATGCAAAACCCATCAAACTCCTTGGAGGTATACTCACCTCCATTGTTCGATCTCAACACCCAAATCCTCCTCCCTGTCTGATTCTCCACAAGGGCTTTGAACCCTTGGAAGACTCTCAATACTAAGGGTGACTTCTTGCTCCTCAAGAAGTAGATCCAGGTCTTCCTGGAGTAGTCATCGATGAAAGAGATATAGTACTCAAATCCAGTCAAAGAAACTGATGACATAGGACCACATATATCAGTTTGGATCAGATCAAGTACTCCTGCTGCTCTGCTGTCACTGCTTGGAAAAGCAGTCTTGGTGTAGTTTCCCAAAGCACACCCCCTGCAAACATCACTCTGCTCTGTGTTGAACTCTGGTAACCCTATAACCATGCTCCTCAACAATCTCAAAACTAGGTGATGCAAGTGAGCCATCCTTCGATGCCATAGCCCACAAAGCTCATTGCTACTGCTGTGTGCCAAAGCGTGTTGCGACTAAAACAAGAGCTTGTATAGCTTTCCACATCTAACCCCAATGTCCATGGAGGTAAATAATCTTGTAGTCTTGGGGAATACCTGCACTCGCCCATCCAAGAAACAAACCCCAATACCCATGTCCTCAATGGTGGAAACTGATACAAGGTTCTTCTTCAGCCCAGGGACAAATAACACATCCCTCGAAGTCATAGGACTCATAGACTCCCTCTGAAATGTAATGGTCCCCCGACCAACTGCGCTGACAATGATGTCATCGCCTAGTACAACCTCCACATCTGTACCTGTCTGTGAAAGCTCGGAGAACATCTCTCGAGCACCTGTCATGTGGCTCGAGGCTCCGCTATCAATATACCAAGTGCCAGTGGTGGATGCACTCATCTGATGGCCTGTCAAAAAGGAATACTCCATTTCCATATCCATATCAGTGCCGGTAACTATAGAGGCTCTCTCTCTCTCAATCTATCCAACACAACGAGAAAACTCCCTCTGAAATCTATCACTGAAGTCATCAACCTCCGTTGAAGCTGCAGTCTGCTGTCTCTTCTTCTTCTTGCTTCGACACTGTGTAGCATAGTACCCAAATGTCTGACAGCCATAACACTTGATTTTACTCAAGTCCTTCTTCTACCCACCCAGCTGCTGCTGCATGGGACCCTTCTTCTTCTTCTTGCCCTTTGTTGTCAAAACCACATTCTCCTCTGAATGTTACTTCATTAGATGTCGTCTCTGACTGCCATATTGATCTCCCTTTTTTGTGGGAACGACATGACGACGGACATCCAAAAGTAAATAGGAAGGAGACTTTCCATAGATATGCCAATACACTGTAGAAGAATCTTGTTGAAAGGTGCTTGGCGAGTGTAAAGTCCAATTTTAATGGGAATGGTTTCCAGTATTCGTAATGGTTGGAGAAACACTCCTCCAAGGCCCTTGGTCAATATCATTACTTATTCATCATGTGGTTCCACAATCATTTCTGCCAAGACTGTTCATTATAGCAGAAGAATGAAGATTTTATCGCCAAAGGTAATGGATGATAAAATTGGAGACCAGTAGGTCATGCGGAGAGTCACAACCAATGTGCCTATTTGTAAAGTCGTAAAAATGATAGTCAGGAGCAAGTGCCCCAAAACTTTTTCCAATCCATGCCTGGTATATAGCTTGGACCTTGATCTCCAACATACTTACTCAAACAACATGGAATGTAAAACTTGTTGAGGAGTGTAGGATGAAGGATGATAGTTAATTTCATCACAAACAACCAGATGTCTACTATTTTCATGGATACACTAAATAAGAGTTATTGAAAATAGTAAAGACTAGATATCATACCTTTTACATTTGAATAAGAAATATCATAGAGATTAAGCAAGCACTATTGAGACACGTTGTCAGTAAGAATTGGGCTGTTTGGATGAAATCAGAAACCAAGATCGCAGTCAAAAGCAAGAAAAACATGGTATGTGAATAAATGAAAGCATTGTACGGATTAAAGAAAGCCCCCTGAGCATGCTATCAAAATATTAATCAATGTCTTAGATCAAATGGATTTAAAGAAGTAACTCGGAGCCAAATCTTGATATTAAAGAAAAATGTAAAGTCAATGTGACTGTAGTTTATGTTGATGACCTGATAATGACAACTAATGGTGTTAGTTTAATTGATGAAGAAAAAGGCAACCTTTGCAAAGCTTTTCAAAATAAATATTTTGCATTATTGCATTATTGCATTATTGTTTGGGAATTAAAGCTTAACAGCAAAATGATAGGATACTTAGATCACAATCAAAATATGCATCAAAATTGCTTTAAAAATTCAAAATCTGATCCGATTCCAGGTTGCAATTGGACGACAACATGAACAATATAGGATTGATTATGTTATGAGTTGATATATTAATGAAATGAAGCAAATGACTGAAGTATGCATACAGCAAATTAGATGTTAAAAGTTTTTCATTACTGTGTAAAAGATTTGTACATTTCTCAATGAGAGAAAGAGCATGAAGGTATGAAAAGGAAAAAAGTTAAGCTACCTATAGTTTAGGAAAATTACATTGTATTATGCACATATAAGATTAATATCTAGTTACATAAGTAGTTGATTGGCTGCTAAAGGCAATGCAGTTCAATAACTGAAGATGATTGTTTATCTCCCAATGCACCACATCTTGTTGTCAATGCACGTGCTGGCACATTGGAGTTGTAACGGTCCTAGTGACGGCAGGAGTGCATGAGGTGTAATGCCAAGAACCCACAGCTATGCTCAAACCAGACCTCCCCTCTTTGATAGTAATGGTCTACATTGAACTAAAACTTGGGATCAAGGATGCAAGTTGTTGCGGCGATTGATAGCATGAAACTACCATGTCAACATATGCCAACATTTGATCCTTGTGTGTGGCCTCTGATGTGATAGGATGAACAGATGGTCAAGCCATCCACCTGCATGCACTGTATAGCATTGATTTCCAATGTTAGAATGGTTGAGAGTATCTGAATCTAATTCTAGATTGCAATCAGAGGACAACACAAACAACATAGGATTGATGAAGTTATGAGTGGAAGCATGAATAGAAATTAACCAAATGACTAAAATATTCACATTAAATTAGATCAAAATAGTTTTCTATTACTACATAAAATATTCCCAAATTGCTCTCTGAGAGAAAAAGCATGGAAAAGTAAAAATGTTTCGCTACCTATCTTCTAGGTATAATATAGTATAAATAACATTACAATTCAGATACAGAAGTAGTTGCTCAATTGCTTAAGGCAATTCAGTTCTATAACTGAAGATTAACATTACAATTCAGATACAGAAGTAGTTGCTCAATTGCTTAAGGCAATTCAGTTCTATAACTGAAGATGATGAAATGAACAAAGTTCATTTATTGAATATCCAATGTAAAAAGGATAGTAGGTTAAATTTTAAAATTAATATAGGAAAAGTATTTAATAATTGAAAAATGAATAAGATAGATGATAAGTATGGTTGATGGGTTATGTCTCTTTGTTAGGTCATTCCTCTTAGTTAGGATGTCCCACTTCATTTATTATTTCTTAGTTTTTTAATATTATTATTAGTATTATTATTATTAATGGTTATGCCTTTTTAATGGCTTATAATGCCTTCTCTCGGGTCTTCATTCTTGAGTTGGTGATGGTTGAAGACATGAAACGATATGATTTTCTAAGCATTGAATAGAATTGTCGAATTGTGAAAGTGTCAGACCAACCTAAGTCAATTTTCTGCAGAACTGTGTGGCGACAACTTCGGTGATTTGGGAAATAATAAAATTGTGTTCCTAAGCTTCTCCTCAATATAATAGAATCATTTACAAACATTTTATATATTAAAATTTGGCCCAAAAATGCTATCAAATATAGAGACTGCAAAATGTGTTTTATAATTTTATAGTGTTTTTGTTTTTAAATTAATAAGTTTACTGATAGCCAAATTTAAACATATTTTATACAAATGTTATTAAAAATCAGCCTAGCCAACTAACTTTACCACTGCTTGAGATTCGATGAAATTTAACTCTTTTGAAAAAAAATTGTTCAATGCAGTGACTAAGTAATGCGTCATTGATATTACTTGACAGGCAAGTACCTTGTAAGAATTAATAGATAACAGATAAAACAAAAATGAAACAAACATTATGAAATAATAGATCCCAAGCTAAAACACATTATAATGTAAGGATAGGACAAAGGAATGCAATATAAACCAGGTTAATGTGTTTTTGTATAAGTAAGCTAGTGATCATGTACGGTGCATATGGCAATGTATAATACAAATGTTAATAGTAACTAATCATGCACAAACCAAGTATATTATTATATTAAAAGGAATTGATATAATGCTCAAAATGATGCATTCACCAGATGTACATAACTTTCTGCATGCTAGATCAAGTTCTCTATCTTTACATTTATTGATTTATACCTCTTTAAGCAATAAGTGTTATCACATATAGAATTCTCAATTCAGATAAAAATGTATATATGTCTTCTTAGAAGAATGTCTCAGCCTACAACTTTTCATCTACGTCAAACTACCTTTAAAAGATTGCCAGTGTCAATTAAGGGAACCTTCCTATCATCCTTCAGATCTACAAAAGAATATATTTGAAAATTACCTCAGTTGACTCCTCTGGTGGAAGAAGGCTGAGAGCTCGCTCAAATAATGCACGGACATTTCTATCATCATTCAAGCGGCAAAGGAAATCTGCATATCTATTTCATCCATGCAAAATGGCACATGTTAGCAACCTGCACATTCACTAATCAGAACAAAATTGTGACCACTGCTATAGTTTTGACAAGAAACCTTTACAGACATACTGACATACAGCTTTCTACCACAATTGTAGATAATTAATTGTTTTCAAAACTAATTAAGACTGGCATAGTGCTATCTTTCTGAACAATCGTTGCCAAAGTTCAACCTAGTCAGCTAATTAAGGGCAATTTAATCAACAGATACACCTTGTCATTGCAGAAGTAAAGTTGGCCATCAAAAAATTTAGTACTACTTATCAATATTCATTGTTCCAGTGTAAACTTTGAAGTAACGGAGCACAATTAAAGCCACATTGTGAATCCATTCCACATACTCAAGTATATATGCTGGCTCATGCATGAATCTCTTGAGCCCCGCTTCAAAAACATTGTGTGCAACCTACAGTAGAAAATAACTAAACAGTTAAGAGATGCCTTACAAATATGCTTAGGGAAAAAGTGGATGGGCCAACAGTAGCTCATGCAAATACAAACATGGGGAAAAATAGCAAAATTGTGAGAAATCTGCAAGCACTAAAACAACCCATGAGACAATTAAATGAAAATGACAAATAAAATCCATATTAACTGTGAAATAAGCTACATGATGAATGCAAGCAAACAACTACGCTAAATAAATCCACTCATTTTGTAAAAATGTACTTAAATTAGTAAAGAGAGGTCAAAAATATTATGTCTTCTTCATTTTTTTATTTAGATAGAAGTACAAGCTATCAAGATCATTGTCTTAATAAATCAGCATAATAAAGCAGCCATGAATCTAGCCCCATACATCAGAAAAATCAGATACTCACATCAGATCTGCAATCACAAATTTAGGACAGCAATGGTACACATCATATCATCATGGGAAGGAAGTCTAAAACTTTAATGTACAATACTCAGCTCTTCCTAAGCTGGTTCAACAAGTCCTTTCATCTCATCCCAAGCAAGGACTCTACAATGCATCCGAAACCCTAGCTAGGACATCCATAATCACCGCAATCCCTAACCAGCAATACAAAGGCCAAGCAAGGCATCCCACCAAGCTCTACAACCCAAATGTTGGAGCTTCCAAACAAGCAAGGATCAAACCAAATGTCAAACCCCGAGATCTCCCTCTTGTATCAGACAAACTATCAAGGAGATTCACACACTTGCATTTCACAAACCAAGGAACTGAAGCAATAGCATCCCACAAGCACTAATCCCTGTTACAAAAGTAATACATGATCTTCCAAGATTCTCCAAATAGCAAGTATCGCACTAACTATCGATCTTTAAGATACGAAGTAGTTGTTCTTAACAAAGACACTCTCCTCTGTTGTTGTAAATGTAACTTCGGAAGATATTCACTTGTATCCTATATTGATATTATTATTGTATTTTATTTGTACCTCCGACAGAGATGTTTTTTCCTCCGTTCGGGGATGTCATTATTATGTTTGGTCATGCAAAGTCATTGAAGTAAAACCTCCTTTGTAAGTCGTGGCATTAGATCCCCTAGAGTCAAATGTAAGAGGTATTATTGAGTCGACCCAGTCAGTTTTAGTGAGGCCGACCTAGTTAGGTAAAAGGTCAAGTCAAAAGTAAAGTATAAATAGAGAGCCTTGCTCTCTCATTTGGACACACTACTCACTCACACAAGTTCGCATAGCAAGGGAGAGAAGACAAGTTCGCTGGAGGAGAAAGAGAGAGAGGTGCAGAAGACATATTTTGGGTTTTCCATTTTTGCTTGATATTAAATTAGTGACAAATCTATCTTTGAGGAAGTTGCGGGGTTTTCTCCTTTATGGTTTCCCCAAGGAAAACTATTGTGTCTATTGTGTCTTGCTGTGCTTGTTATTCTTTCAGTTAAAGATCCTAGATAATATTGAATTAAAGTGCAAACTCTAACATCCTCCCTATATAGAGTAAGGTGAGGTAGGCCAACAATAAAAAATGGACCAATTCCACAAGCAAACCTAGGTTAAGTCAACAAACAAAGCTCCAACCAGAGCACTCCTCAAATCAAAGTGCCCACATGTCACACTAATGTGTGTCCAACCACCAAGGTAGTGCACCCTCCAATCTAGGTTTCCACATGTCAAGCACTCCTCCTGAAAGATGGTGCACCCTGGAATCAATAGCTCCTCAACTCAACGATTCCTCCTCAAACTGTGTGAAGGTGGTTATATGCTCCTATGGCCATGCACCCAACCTCCAATTACCTAACATCCTCTGCCAACATGGTTTACTCCATACATGACAAAAACCCACCATCCTCAACAAGTGCACCCTTGCTGCAGATGCAAAATATGCCACATGTGTCAACTACCACATCAAGAATTGTGCCTCCCTAGCACTAATACCAAGGCAAGAATGCACCAAATCTAAACTTTCTAAATGTAAGTCAAAAATAAACAATTGGGCTAAGACGCCACAAGCACTTCACATCCTATGAAGCCTCTCTCAAAGAATCAATGTATTTTTGTGGAACTCATATTATTGCTTCAAATAAAAATAGAATAAATGTATTTCTTGACTTTTTGGCCTCTCAAATAATACATGTATTGTTGAAGAACTCATACAACCGCATAAATTAAAAATAGACCCAATCAAATGTCAATTGCATAATAATAAACTCAAACATGACAGAAACGAAGCGATTGGTACTATGTAGTTTTATATAGCACACTTGAACTTAGTTGCTGCACCAAAATTGATAAGCTTCTAATCATCGTAATGCAGTTTATTCGTCTTGTAGAGATGACAGAATAGGCAAAATCAAAACATTACAGCATTGTCTATCCTTGCTACTTGGTATCATCCTAATGATGTACTGAATTTCTTTGTGTTTCGTTGTTAGATCATAAAATATTCAGATGATAACTACAAGCTAAACAAAAATTTCAAGAAAAATAAGGAACAAGAAATCCCCATCATTTCTATGAATACAACCTACTTGCCCAGTAACAAGAGTGCTTTGACGGGACAAAACTTGACCTTGGGATCCTTGTCTAGACAAAATGCCATCATGGCATAAGCAACAAAGACTTGGTACGTGCAGTTAGGAGATTTCCGTGCCTCAGAGAAGAACTTACGGGCCGCCTCAACTCCTTCAGTCCTCCTTATGAAGCGAAGGAACTGCAATTCATCACACCAATGATAACCAAAAGAAAAGGAAATACAGAATAATATAGAAAAACCAAGCATGGTTGAGAACTCAAGACTACATGCATATACCTTACCTGAATATAACCTAAAGCTGTTGCAGTGCTACTATTTCTCAACAAATTCTCATATATTTTCTTAGATCCCTGCACCAACAGCATAACATTTTTAAAGACAATATGTAAATTCAACAGGTTATCAGCAATCATATAAAATGTAGACACCATCTGCATAATAAATGTGCTGAAAAACAAGATCACCTGAATTCCTCCACGAGATTCCTCAAGTTCAGCATAAGCATACCGTAACACTTCCGAATCTTATGTTCACAAGAAAAAAATGCATTATTCAAAATATTCAATAAAAACCATATACAGACTGCAAAAACATCCATATTGTTGCAAATAGATTGTGCCAGATATAAACAATGCTTTTCATAATTAAACAAAGGACAATAAAATTGGAGACCAGTCCAACTGTAAAGTAGCATGTTGAAATTTCTTATATGAAACGTGCAACTTATCCTTTAACGACTACCATGGATAAAAAGACCCGATGTACAATCATTTCCCTAACTAATTGGCATCTTGCAAAGTGTGAATCATTGTTGCAAATATCATTTTGGCCGAGTGTCCGTGTAATCAATCAATCTTGTTCATAAAGGCTTTGATACCAATGTAATGAACAATATTACATTAACTGGCAAATATCCAACATATGAAGGATAAATAGTTGAAATCCATATGGGATAAATAATTATATAAATGATAATGAATGAATGTTGCTGATTGATAAAATGAGCCTTGTCATGGCATATGTGCATGGACTAGTCACGAAGGTGAAGGGTTGTGTCCCTTAGGATGTGTTATTTAGATTATTATTATTATTATTATTTGAAATATTGGGATATTATAAGAAAATATCATAAAGAATAAACCTAGACCTGAGGAATTCTGAAAATAACGGACAAAACGGCAATCTGAAAAATTCTGGAGAAATTGGAAATATTAAGAGAAATCAGAGATATTTATAACACAGGTGCGAATAGTGATAAATAAATACCAAAATTTCATTAGCTGGCAGTGATTGAAGCTCTTATGCCAACACAATCTATCTCTATATATAAGCATGCGTGATGGACAGAGACGATGGTATGATGCACATTGCACAGTAAATACAATGATGTTGCCCCAACTGATGATAACTCAATTCTCAATTCAAAACAGGCAGGCCTCTTTATGCACATAGAGGTCTTGTGTACACAATTGTTGAAGAACACAACTACTCACCCAATTAATTGCAACTTCCTAATGACCTTTTTATAATCATGGTCTTCTAACTTAACATTCAACCTACTCATAAAGTAAACAACGAGGGCATCTGGTCCTTGAGATTGCCATGGGGGCACCCGGAGGTAGTGGTCAAACATGTGAGACTTCCATTTCACTCCATGTGCACACATAAGTGGATCAAAGCCCACTCTCTTGTGATCTTTAAGATAGTTACTAAATGTTAAGACTACGGCCAAAATTTTAATCGAGGGACGATAGCTCGAATGTGAGGAGGCAAATTTCTTACTCCCACCCCGGGTTCAAATCACCAATGAGACATTGGCTTGTTGCGATAAGGCCAGAAAGGTAGGCACGCCCACTGAAATGCCTCAGCCCTTGCTAAGTCACGAGATATCGTTATATCTAACTTGCAGGTTGCTGGAAAAACCCTTAAGTTACAGGGCAACCACCAACTTTGATCCAAGACCTCACACAGGTAATCCCAGAGAGTTACTGATTCCCATGGTTATACAAAATTATAATAATAATAATAATAATAGTTCCAACAACCATGTGTGTAAGTCACCAAAAGACGATAAGCTACAAGACAAACTATAGCATGGTGACCAACTAGGGTTAACATCTTGTCCCTTCCCCTACATTTCATGATTATTTTAATAGAGTCTATCCTCCTACTTTTTACAATTAGACTGTACCTTCAATAAAATTGTTCCCGCTCTGAAATCTCAAACTTTCTTTCATCAACTCATACTTGAGAAATTTGATTGCACATTGTTGGATTTCACCCCCATAGAATAGAACACTCTTCCTACTGAGGTCCCTGAAGAGATAACTAACCTTGGCAAAGATCTCAGGGAGCATTCTGTAAAATGCACGTCCTAGAAAAGCTTCACACCAGTTGCATTCTGCTATCAGGGCCCTTTCTTTTATTTCAAGTCAATATAAATCCAAAATTAATGCAGAGTCACATAGTTATTTAACGAAAGCATTTGCAAGCTCTTGTGTTTGACAAACGTGTCTATGGAATCAGTACAGTTATGATTCCCAATAACACTCCAAAGGCACTGGTTCCTCTTATACTTGACAGCAGAAACTAACAAGCAATTGGAACAAATTTTCACCGAAACCCTTATGTTTTTGTCCCTCTTTGAAATTAATAAGACTTTATCACACTCATACAATACATGTTAAATTGTATTATTTGAGCTTATTTTGTATCAGGCAAACTTGAAAGGGTTGGAGAACTCCCTCCACTTAAATTGTCTGAGCTTATATATGAATACTGTTATCACATCTATGTTAGCTGGAGCTACCATACTGCAGACTGTGCGGTCGAGGACCACACAGTACTTTTTTTCCCAGATCAGAGATCCGATGCCTTCAGAGGAGGCTCACAGTTTTGTTCAGATTGCCCCGAGCAGTTATATCAGAGGGGATAGTTGGTTGTACAGTGGTACAGACCTGTGTTTTAAAAATCGGTGAAATCGGAATTGGAATCGGCCGATTCACCGATTTAAGACAAGAACGGTTCAAACCGGTCTCCAAATCGGATCGGAGGACCGGTTTGGTACCGAACCGGCCGATTCAATATCAAATCGGCCGGTTCAGTACCGAACCAGTTCGATCCACCGATTTTTGACAAAAATCGGCCGATTTTTTGGTGTGGGCCTGTGGGGCATTAAAAAATGTTTTTTTTGAATTTTTAACCTATATCCCCATGGTGCTGTAGTACTTGGTGATATTAATGGCAATGTTAAATTCTTAAATTTTTAACATTACCATTAATTGTTTCAGGATGTTTGAGAGTGGTTCCAACTTCATCGGACTTCATATGCAAAAAGTAGATTTTTAGATCCCATTCAAAATTCATCAGACTTAATAGTTTTCAGGATTTTAGGATTGCAAGGTTTCCACCAGATTCTATCATGTATGAGGGTATGGAATTGGCATTTAATCAAGCACATCAACCCCTATATGTACCTTGATGTTGGTGGTGTTGATTGTTGAATTCCTCTATCATGACCTTAATAAAAATGTACTCTTCACTGATGCAAAATCACTTATCAAGCATCGAAAGCTTTTTCTACGTTATTTTAGCTATTGGATTAGGAAGTTTCATCAAAATTGTAGTGTGTTGAGTCGTTGACTAATGTCCTTGGAGGATCAACTTTGAAATTCGAGTTAGAGGCAAGGGCTAGAGCCTAGAGGAGGGACGGATAGGGTGCTATTGATGAATAGGATCCCAATATAGGCAATGATTCGTTGACATGTATGATTGATGATTTATATTTCACATTCATTTTTGTAAATGTCTTTGCTAATTTATTAATTTAATATATATATATATATATTGCATTTCCTCATTTCCACAATTTTGGGGGTCACGTTTCCCCTGTTTCGAAGTTTCTCCATTTCGTCCTCGTTTCCCCGTTTCATGCAACTTAGGTTGAAGTTGTTCAAACACTTGTACAAAAATTTTGAAGCAAACATGTGCTTGTTATGACCTTCGTAGTAGTAAAAAGTCATCAAAATCACCTTAAAGGCTAAAAATAAATTGTGAGCAGTACTATGGATGAAAGTAGCCCTAAACAACAAGTAAAGGTGGTCTTAGGCCTTCAAACAACAGGTCTAGGTCATAACAACAGTCCTAAAATCTTGAAAATGTTGTTTTTCTTTAATATTTAAATATTCTGTGTATTTTTTAGTAAACCGATTCATTAAATTCAAATCGGCCGATTTATGACCGATTCATTACCGATTCCGATTCCGATTCCGAGTTGACCCTTAACCGATTCCGAGTCCGATTTCGATTTTTCAAACTTTGGTACAGACATGTTACTTAGCATTTACCACAGGGTCACCCTTCCATGCTAGGCTTTGATATGAGCCCATTGAGACAGTTGCCTAGTCTTGTTTTGATTGAGACTATCACAGAGTATTGCTCGTTTACTATTTGTGCCCGGATTCAGCAGAGATCCAGTTCAGAGACAGCCTCAGCAGCAAGTATATGGTGTGGCAAGTATTGCATTTGATATATATTGCTCATGATTGTTGCTTAGACTTGTTTATACATGATAGTACACTAACTCTACATATGATGATTGATTTGGTGATCTAGTTTTTATGATATGTGATTGGGCCCTTGGTGATGTCAGTCCACCCCTTCCTAGTAGGCTCCTGTTATATGCACACTGGGTTACACCCCTATTCCTGGTATAGACTTGGTCATTTAGTCCCCCTAGGCAGCTGATGTTGGATCCACCTTCACCTTCTCCATCCATCCGACTCATACATGACATTCTTTCCCGACTTGGATTCTGATTTGTGACTTTGAGGATCCCTTTCCCCACTGATCTCTGACTATGCCATGATTCCCTGTCTATTGTGCCTCGGCTCTTTAGTGTGTGAGATGCACTCTCAAACCTGGGATTTGCCCTTGTCGATTGCCCCCAATGTTGCAATGCAGTTAGGATTGTGCAGCCTCACCGGGTGTTCCCCATTGGTCATTGAAGCATGTATTGGTCACCCCCATTACTTTTCAGTATGAGCACCATGATTATATCTATTGAGATATGTATGTAGCCCAAAAGGGCCTTGATGTAAATTGAAGAAATGAAGAAATGTAAAGCAAGCCAAAAAGGCTTTTTGTAAATGTAAATCTAGCCAAAAAAGGGCTAAGTATGAAACTCATTGTAAAATCCATGCAATGTGTTTGTAAACACACATGGACACAAGTCAGCCATACATGTCAGCATTTGTAGTGGTTATTCCTCACCTAGTCCTGCAAGGCAAGGAGGTGAGAGGGAGCAAGGGACAAGCTCAACATTGTCCCCTGGAGTCTCAAGTTACGGTTTGCCGGACACCCAGTTTGGCGGCTCTAGAAAAGAGCCTCACAGAATCTTCGGGCACGGATGTGAGTTGTGAGATACTTGTTAGATGGCCAGTGGCGGTTTCCCTGCACTATACCCATTTGTGAGGCACCGCCCTTCCCCGTGTTTTGTCATGGTATACTTATCTCAGTGGACCCTACTTTCCTGAGTTATCCGAAAGGTCACATGATCCACATCCTTGTCATCCCTTATCCTTCACCATGTATTCCACATCACCCAAAGTCAGCTAAGTGGTCAAGTCTATAGGTTGTGCATAGTAGTTGAGTCTTTTGGATGTGGTGGGCCCACCTCACCTGGAGCCTTGTATTTTTCTGAGATTTAATGCAGTTTTTTATCACCATATTATTGTCATATTGTTTAGTAATGTACTAACTTGTATAAGGAATCCTTTCATTTCATGATTGCATACAGGTATTCAACTAGCACCATTGTTGACCAGATTTGACCTGGTCAAATGTTGCGACCGGAATTTCAATTTTGGTCAATTATTATCTACAGGGGACCCATATGAGCCTCCAAGTTACAGAATGCAAAAAGATCGAGTGGTTTGTGAGTTTTTTAATTATTATTGGTCATTAATGACCTGTTTTAATTAAAAATCATGGATTTTGGGCAAATAATGCCTAAGTGATGGGTCGGGGTCGTTCGAGTGGTCATTCCTACTATTTTTGAGATCCACGATCACATTGCAGCAGACGGTACGGCAATCCGAGCACTCTAGGTGGGTCAACAGCCCAAATTTCATCTTCAGCAATAATAACCAGCAATAAAATACATGGAAAATCAGAAATTGATAAAGGCAACTATAGCAAAGGGTAAAAATCAATGGTTGGCAAATATAGGGGTGATTCCTAAGGTAAATTGGTAATGTTTAGCATGATATTTGTACATTGTGGGTCCCTCCATTGGACCAGCTCACTAGATGGGTCGAATTTCCCCCGTGGGGGCGTTTTTCCTCCTTGGCAAATTCGTTTTTTGTGATGATGTGTATTGTGGGACCTTGGTATAGTGAGTTGGGGGGATAAAACATCCTATAGACACCCCCCAACCACATTGTATGTATTATAGGGGCCCCACAAGGGGACCCCCTCTCCATATGTGCGCTCTCCTTGGGCAATTCGCACCCCCATGAGGAGGCATCTCCTCCATTCAATTTGATCATTGGGGATTAAATCCCAACCCTCCATTTTGGGGGGAAACTTGTTGTGAGAGTGGCCTCTCTCTATAAGAGAAGGCACTCACCCATTGTACTACCTCTCTTGGCATTTTTGGAGTTGAATAGAAGAGAAATGTTGCTGCTCTTACTTGGCTCTTGTGTGATACTCTCTTGATATTGTCGATTGCCATACTATCTTGAAGCACTAGTTGTAGTTGGTGGATGTTTGCAACATTGTATTACTCACCATTGTTTGCAGCAAGCTCAAAGTTTTGAAGGAGGGCGCACCATTTGGCTGCCACTGCTGCTCCATTCTCCGGATTGGTAACACAAGGGAAGTGTTTTTGCTATTTTAGCCAAGCATTTTCTTTCATCTTTTATTGATATTGCTGTAGATTTTCACTTGCTTATCATACTAATTTGATTTTTGTCCATTGGTGTTGACAGGCAAGGAGGAGGGGTTGGTGGGGAGAGAGCAAGTTGATTTCAACTGGGTACTTCTACAACCGCTTCTGTTTTATCTTCCGGACGTACAAACCTCATCAAAACAAGAGATATCAGTTGGTTTCAAGTAGGTGTCTCATCCTCCTCTCTTGTATTTCCATTTCCATTTTGTTGAAGAGAGTAAATTTACGCTAAAACCCTAAAAATCAAAATATTAAAAATCAACCGTTAGAATTAGTTTTTCTTGTAAACCCACTAAAGAAATGTGCTTAAAATCCCATATCTCAAATTTCATTTGATTCCGAATCCATCTACCCACTTAACCAGGCACTAGTCTTTCACTGAATTCGCCCCACTTGGGGAAACTGGCCAATCATGTTGTCTGGTAGATTTTTGGGTTCTGGGTACTTCAGATTTGGCTTCAGAATGTCATTTTACCTTGAGAAATCGAGTACCATTGGCTGGAAGTGATTAAAAACGCTAATTATTCACTGCCCTAGATGCTTTTATCCACTACTTAACCATTTCCCTTGGGCAGTTTCACTTCACTTCTTGCTGGTTTGTTTTTCTTTTGTTCTAAATCAGCTATTATTCAATGTATGATTGCTAGAAGATGTGTCTTAATCACCTAATTTGCTGCTGCCATAATTGAGTAGTCTTAGTGAGCTTCATTCCCCATAGGCAGGATTTTCAGTCACTCTTCTGGTCAATTTCTATTTTCTGATTTAGTTTCCAGCCTTCTAATCTTTAAAGAATTCATCATTTAACACTTCTAATCAGATCTGAGATTGCTTCATCTAGTATACTTTCCCATCCAGAATCTCGATTTCACTAGACTAGAAGAAATCGCACACTTAGGCATTCACCTCGTGTCTCGTTTTACTAATCTTTTGGGTTGGGTGTCTGACTGTTGAGTCTCAACCATCACTGGTTGAGTGGGGTCTCCCCCCTGATTGGGCTACGTGCCTTGTCTAAAGCGACATCAGCCTTGTCTGGTGTGACTTCCATTCCTTGAACAGAGGACCTAGCTATTGCAGGTTACACCATTCTAGCTGACCACCCTCTACCATCCCTATTGGGACATTCATTATCCATCAGCTAGAGTATGTGTGATAACAAATACCCCCACTCCTCTGATGCTTGACTCTACCTAGCAACTCATTAGGGCATTTTCATTGAAACCCTTCTCTCTTCGTCCCTCTTTGCAATTAATTGAGACTTTATCACACTCATACAGCACACTACTAATGTGTATTATATAAGATTCTTTTGGAAAATGTAAAGTTGGAGTTGCAGAACTCCCTTCCCTTAAACAGTCTGAGCGAATTTGTTTATATATATATATGAGATGCAAAATGGCATAACATAAAAATAGATGATGTAATAATAATAACAACAAAAAAATAATAATAATAATTAAGTTAACGAAAGGTCAAAGGGCACATACCCATTCACCTCATGAATAGTCAATGCATATAACTATATCACGGGGCTCATTGTGATCATCATCTTATCAACTCTTATTTGAGAAATTTGATTGCCCATTGTTGGATTTCACCCCAGTAGAATGGAACACTCTTCCTTCTAAGTTCCCTCAAGGGATAACTAACCTTGGCAAAGATGTCAGGGAGCATTCTGTACTATGCAAGTCATAGAAAAGCTTTCACTCTAGTTGCATTCTGCAATCAGGGCCTTTCTTTTATTTGAAGTCAATATAAATTCAAAATCAATGCAGAGTCACATAGCTATTTAACAAAAGCATTTGCAAGCTCTCTGTAACTCAAGTGTTTGACAAACGTGTCTATGGGATCAGTGCAGTTATGATTCCCAATAACATGATTCCCAATAACACTCCAAAGGCACTGGTTCCTCTTATACTTGACTGCAGATACTAACAACCAGTTGGAACAAATTTTCACTGAAACCCTTGTGTTTTTTACCCTCTTTGAAATTAATAAGACTTTATCACACTCATACAATACATGCTAAATTGTATTATTTGAGCTTATTTGTATCAGGCAAACTTGAAGAAGTTGGAGAACTCCCTCCACTTAAATTATCTGACCTTATATATGGAGACCCCCACTCCTTTTATGCATGACTCTACCTAGCAACTCATTGGGGCATTTTCATTGAAACCCTTCTCTCTTCGTCCCTCTTTGCAATTAATTGAGACTTAATAACACTCATGCACATTACTAATTTGTATTATATAAGATTCTTTTGGAACATGCAAAGTTGGAGTTGCCAAACTCCCTTCCCTTAAACAGTCTGAGCTAATTTGTTTATATATATATATATATATGAGATGCAAAATGTCATAACATAAAAATAGATGTATTAATAATAATAATAATAATAATAATAATTAAGTTAACGAAAGGTCAAGGGGCGCATACCCATTCACCTCATGAATAGTCAATGCATATAACTATATCATGGGGCTCATTGTGATCATCATCTTATCAACTCTTATCAACCAAACATTATTCAATATATTCATATATATTTGTAGATCTCGTAATAAGCAGGAGTTGTTTACTACATTTGGTATCAAAGCCAAAAGTCTTGGTAAAATTGTGGTTTATACCACTGAGCCCTATTGTCAAATACTAATCCATACACACTCAGCTGCAACCCCTAATTGTGCACTGATGTTCTGTACAGTCCACTGCCCTTGTCATATTGTCCCATACACTATCCCAGAGGCCAATTAAACCCTATCCCAGCCACCAATTAAAATCAGTACATCTGTACCTACAACCACAAATATATTCCATCCTGCAGCCATACAACTGTCATCATCTTACAACCTTGCACACTCTCATACACCTGTCTCATCCATACAGCCCCACCATGCTAAACTGTAATATCCCAAACTGATATTTTCTCTTTTTTTCTGATACTGTAGATCAATGTTGAAAAAGTCAGCATCGGCAAAAAGTCGGCAAGGGTCCCAAATACAACTTCTCGGCAACATCGGCGAAAAAATCGGGAAAAATCGGCAAAAGTCGGCAAACATTAAAAAATACAAAATACATTCATTTTTTTCAGAATTTTAAACATATAACGTAACAATAACATCAGATAAACACATTGGAACATAAATATGAAGAAATCACTAATATATAGATGTAGTGGATGCAAATAACTCGGAGTGGTTTGATTTCAATGACTCGGACTGTTAAAAAATACATAAAATTTTACAATTTTAATGAAAAATATATATATTAAAGATTCCAAGCTATGATTCCAAACCATTAGAGACAAAATATTATCAAAATGGCACCAAGCACAATACATATCTAAATCAAAATTGAAAAAACATAATCATCAAAATCATTGTCTATGTCGAGATCATATTCATCAATAGCACCATGTTCCCCCACCTCTAGGCTCTAGACTTTGCCTCTGCCTCCAATCTCGAAGTTGATCCTCCAAAGACATCAATTAACACCCTACAATTTTGTTCAAACTTCTTAATCCAAGTGTTAAAATATGGTAGAAAGAGCTTCCCATGCTTAATAAGTGATTTTGCTTGATTGAAGGGTACATTTTTTTATTAAGGTCATGACAATGGAATTCAAACAACTTTAACAATCAGGCATCAACACCACCAACATCAAGGTACATAGAGAGTTTGATGTACTTCATTAAATTCCAATCCCTTACCCACATACAAGATAGAATCCACTGGAAACGTTGGAATCCTGAAATCCTGAAAACCATTAAGTCTATTGAATTCTAAATGGGATCTAAAATCCTACTTTTTGCATATGAAGTCTGATGAGGTTGGAACCACTCTCAAACATCCTGAAATAATTAATGGTAATGTTAAAAATTTAAGTAAAAGGATGGAAAAATTTAACATTACCATTTAGTATTGTTGACATCAATGTTACATGTACAAAACTCACCAAATTTATAAAAAAAAACCCGAGTTTTTAAAACTGTGAAAAAGCCTGGGCGATTTTTTCCATCACCTCGCGATTTTTTCGAAAAAAGCACCGATTTTTTAAAAACTTGTGATTTTTAAGCGCCGATTTTTCGGCAGAGGTAAAACCTCGCGACTTTTTCAAAAAGAAAAAGTCGCGGAAAAAGTCACGATTTTTTGACGATTTTTGCAACGTTGATGTAGATGGCTAGTGGCTTATATCTCAATAGAATATGACAGTAAACCCAAATCTCGGCATGCATGCAATTGCATGCAGAATTGTGCCCTAGAAAATATAGGAATGCTAGAAAGTAGGAGAAATTAATGCATGCACATACCAGTATGTATATCTGCTAATGTTGATGAAGAAGATCCCAGCATGCAAGGATTGTGCCGAAGGAATAGAGAGATAAGTCAAATCGTCCTCCCACAGAGAAGTGCACCCTCCTCCAAGCTCTGAATGCTCCAATATAATAAATAGTCCGCAGAAGAAGACCCTGTTGAGGTGGATTTGGGTTATAGTGCCCTTCTGAAGATGATAAAGCCTGCATGCAGAGACTCTGATGGCTTCCAAGCCTAAAATGTCGAGATCCTCCCTAAGGAATGCGCCCTCAATAAAGCTCACGTCCTCCAACGATCCGGAATGCTGATAACTCCTCCAATAGTCCGACAAAGAAGCCTTTCTTCCAGGGGAAGGGTAATAGGGGTGCTCCGAGAAGAATGGAAGATGCATGCACAAGTTTTGCCTTCTGTAAACCCTAATGCGAATAGGAGGCTACCTGAAGAATGCGCCCATGCATGGAAGAGCAAGCCCTGAATATGATATAAAATATAATTTTGTTGAATACTGAATGATGATAATACCTGATGAAGAACAATGTTAAACCTGGATGATCCAACCTGAATGATGAACTAGGGCAGATAGCTTTCACTGTCGAAATACACCAGATAGTTGAGTACAAGCCTCAACCCCAACTTAGCTCGCTGAGCTTCTCCAAATCGAGATCAAAAATCAATAATCAATAATGGTCCTTTCTCCATTCGCTTTACTTTCTTTGAGAACATTCAACTGCTCAAAACCCTAATTTCACCCTAATTAGGTTACTTTATCTTCTAATTTGCAGTTGACTTGCATGCAGGTGCCTGGAGACTCAATAAGGTGCATGCATCATTAAATAATACTCGGATGTCATGCATGCAGGTGGCTTTGGGCCCAGATGGCCCCTGTCCATCTAATGATGATATAAAATCTATGCCCTAGATATTCTGATATGGCATAAGTCCTCAACTGATCCCCTGACTATCAATGCCCGCTCGAACCTATGGGAATCAAATAGGTTAACGGGACGGTCCTCAATGCCTAAGCAGAAGAGGACATTACATTAACCACCTTTTTAAATAAGCCTCCATTCTTTTCAAAGGGTCAACTCTTTTAAAGTCCCCCCTCAAACCTTCCGTTTTACTTGGAATTTTATACCAAAGTCAGTCTGGCTCATAAGTCAAGTTCCTAAAATTTTAAATCAAAACCAAAAAAATTGAAAAAAACTTTAAATATAGAATTATATAAAATAAAATTAAAGTGGGCTTGTAAAACGCCACCACTAAAATGGGCAATAACTACAAGACATAAGCATATGTTTATTGTTCCGAAGATGAAGCAGATAGTGCCACACATATTATGGATGAGATTGAGAACTCACAAAAAGAATTAGGGTATAAGGTTGACAAGTTAATCAAAGAGTCCGAAAGGTGATGGCAAGACTTAATAAGAGGTATCGACAACAACAACAAAGAGTCGAGGATAATTAATGAGCATAGAGAAGAGATCAATAACTAACTAAGAGACAAGAGGACTCAACAATAGAACCCAAAACCTATGAAAATTTGCATGTAAGTCCAAAGTTCAAACTCATCGATCACAATTCATGAAAGAGGTCAAGGTAGAACAAGTCAACCCAATAGATGTAAAATTAAAAATCCAATGATTGATAATGAAGCACCACCAAAAATATCATCACCTCCAATCTCATGTGCCCAACAAAATGAAGAAGACGTGCTTCAAGAAAAAAAAATCTCAAAAGGACCAAATATAACAACAAATTACAAATATATTATGTCTTATCTCAAGAAGGCTGATAAGATCCATGTTTCGAGAATAGAAAAAAGCAAGTCAGCTCTACTAGCAACGATGACACGGAAATCACAATTTGAGATCTTGAAGCTTAGAGGACTCATAAAATATAGAAATGTAATGGTGCTCATAGATTCTGGCAGTACTCATAATTGTATAGACATCAATGACCCTAAACAACTAAACCTTCTTGTATACCCCACCAAGGACGTCACACTTACGGTCACTATTAGAAAAAAAGTCAAAGGAATAGGTAGATGTCATAAAGTCTCAATTCAAATCCAAGAATTGTCACTATTGGAAAAAAGGTCAAAGGAATAGGTAGATGTCATAAAGTCTCAATTCAAATCCAAGAATTGGAACTACAAACAGAATTATATGTTCTACCACTCAATGAGATGGATACGGTACTAGGTGCACAATGCTTGATGCAATTAGATAGTTGTACCATCTGTTACCGTCCAACCTATACGTAAGATGAAAAAGTCCTATAAAGCCACCAAAAAGCAAAGTAAAATTAAAGTGGGCCTGCAAAAAGCCACCACTAAAATGGGCAATAATGACAAGGCATAAACATATGTTTATTTTTCCAAAGATGAAGCAGATGGTGCCACACATATTATGGATGAGATTGAGAACTCACAAAAAGAATTAGGGTATAAGGTTGACAAGTTAATCGAAGAGTCTGAAAGCCGATGGCAAGACTTAATAAGAGGTATCGACAACAAGAACAAAGAGTCGAGGATAATTAATGAGCATAGAGAAGAGATCAATAACTAACTAAGAGACAAGAGGACTCAACAATAGAACCCAAAACCTATGAAAATTTGCATGTAAGTCCAAACTCATCGACCACAATTCATGAAAGAGGTCAAGGTAGAACAAGTCAACCCCATAGATGTAAAATTAAAAATCCAATGATAGATAATGAAGCACCACCAAAAATATCATCACCTCCAATCTCATGTGCCCAACAAAATGAAGAAGATGTGCTTCAAGAAAAAAATAATTCTCAAAAGGACCAAATATAACAACAAATTACAAATATATTATGTCTTATCTCAAGAAGGCTGATAAGATCCATGTTTCAAGAATAGAAAAAAGCAAGTCAGCTCTACTAGCAACGATGACAAGGAAATCACAATTTCAGATATTGAAGCTTAGAGGACTCATAAAATATAGAAATGTAATGGTGCTCATAGATTCTGGCAATACTCATAATTGTATAGACATCAATGTCCCCAAACAACTAAACCTTCTTGTATACCCCACCAAGGACGTCACACTTACAGTCACTATTAGAAAAAAGGTCAAAGGAATAGGTAGATGTCATAAAGTCTCAATTCAAATCCAAGAATTGTCACTATTGGAAAAAAGGTCAAAGGAATAGGTAGATGTCATAAAGTCTCAATTCAAATCCAAGCATTGGAACTACAAACAGAATTATATGTTCTACCACTCGATGAGATGGATACGATACTAGGTGCACAATGCTTGATGCAATTAGATAGTTGTACCATTTGTTACTGTCCAACCTATACATAAGATGAAAAAGTCCTAACCCACTAGCACAACCCAAGTGGCAAACATGATTGATCGTCATTGTCAACTAAACTCTCAACCTTGTTAATTTTATCTCTAAAATTATACTCTAATTACTACTTTCAATCAAATTCCCAGATGCATACACAGAAATAAATCTCAAATCTGATTTTATAAGCAGCAATACATAAGCTCATTAACTTGTCAAACATGTGCAGTGGAACAAGAAACCAATCACACAGTACAAAAATATTTTACCCTGCAAACCCCAATAGGGAAAACCGGCAAACTAGGGCTTTCTTCAATCCTGATCCAGAGAGAAAATAGAATGTTTTACAATCAAAAATTTACACAAGAAAAGAAACTTGATGCCTTGAAAGGCATGCCAAATCTATGGTAAAAAACCCAAGCTCTGCAACAGCTGCAACTAATGCTCTGAGGAATGCACCCTCTGCTCTGCTCTGCTCTGAGGAATGCCAAATCTTATTAACTCTTATCAATCCAACATTATTTAATACATTCTTATATGTATCTACAGAAATATTTATGTCAATCTTGTAAAAAATAGGAGTTGTTTACTGCACAGAAAATCACAGCAACCGAACACATAAAGAAACCAAGAATAACTCGAAACAGCTATTGTAATGTATTTTGCCTAGATGAGAAAGTGAAAACTTTCTTATATAGGGTTACAATGAGGTTGAGTTAATCCCAATGTTATTGGAACCGGACCGGTCATCGAACTGGCAAAGCCCAAAATGTGAACCGGACCGGAACCGGCAAAAAACCGGCCGACTAAAAAATACATAAAATATTCATATTTTGTAAAAACACATATATATTCATGTGCATACATATGAATCGAAACCATTAATACACAAATATGCAAAGTTTCTCATATATATAGCAAATATGGGTGCAAATAACCAAAATAGCACCTAGATTCAATGGCTCATTTAAATGTCAACCCAGGGCTTGTGATAAGGTTACGAGACATTAGTGCTGCATGTACAGAGCAAGTTGCTTGAATTTGACTGGTTACTATGGTTTCCTATGATTATTTTACCTAGTGTATCCAAGGTTTATGCTTGAGAGTTTGTAAGGTTAAGTGACTATTTGATTTGTTTGATGCCTCTGCAGTTTCTCTCATTTCATGTTCTCTTCAATTTGGAATTTATATATATACAGTCATTTCTTTAGTCTTTTAAATAGTGTTCAAGCATGTACCATGGACATTAAAAAGGTTAAAACTACGCAAGTAACTAAGTATTAAAGATTATAAACTAAGTAATGTGACTTAACCTACCAATAAAGTAATGTGACAAGCCCATTACCTATATGATAAATGATTAACTAAGGTTTAAAGATTTATAAAATTAAGTAATGTTATTTCAAAATAAAGTGAGAGTTCTAATAATAAAAATTCAGTGAATTATATCACACAGAGAGCATTACGAGCAAGCCATGCTACAAGAATCAAGGTGAAGTGATTAATACCTTCTTTGATTTACAGTTCTATGCAAACAGAGCAACGCTATCTATGCTATCGATGGTAGATATTTACACGAACCACAACAAAGTATTGCTACAGGAAATAGAATAAAAGCAACGCTACAGCAAATGGTGATTTCTTTTAGCAAATTATAATCTGGCTATGCTACAGAAATCGGACCGGCCGGTTCCGTACGGAACCGGCCGGTTTTCTGGCCGGTTCCATACAGAACCGGCCGGTTTTCTGGCCGGTCTGATGCAAAATCCGGTTTTCAAAAATTTTTTGCTGGAACGGACCGGCCAAGCCTGTGAACCAGTCTGACCGGCCGGTTTTGCCGGTTCCAGTCCGGTTCCGAATGTGGGATAAATCCAGAAATATAATGAAGTGACATAAAGCATAAAAACACAAAATAACAGTCTTAAATGAATTTATTAATGCCTAAGTTTAATATCTATTTGACCAGTATAAACTAGGTTTTCATTTTACACTTACCTTAATGGTCAATCTACTAACTACACCAAGTTTATCTTGAAATTTTACATGCTTTTCAAGACCCGAAGACTTGGTGAAAATGTCTACATTTTGGTCCTCTGGTCCTCACCTTTGCAAACATCCATCCCCAACCTCACAACCTTCTCTTCAAGAGTCACATTCTGGAGATCCTCTTCGAGAAATATGTGAATCTCGTTCAGTATAAGATGCACAACCTGCAACACCTTTCTTTTCTTATGAGCCATCATCTAGCCCCAAACTCTGCTTCCTCGAAAAATCTCTATCCAACCTGTCCCAATCAACATTAAAAGCCTTCATGGGGACAACCATGCAACAAGCATGTCTAGCAACCATCACCCCCTATCAGAGCATAAGAAGAAAGAATATTCTCAAAATGAGAAATAAACATACCTCTAACCTCAAGGGTCCTCTATAACAAAAACATCTACTCTATGCAAAGTGCAAACCAACCAACCTATCAATAGCCACCATCCTCTTGAGAAAGAGTAGAATTTGGATCCTTCATCTCCCTCCTAGTGGATCTCCCTCCTAAATCCACTATAACTAGATATGGATCGCAACACCTTGGTAATATAATCCTTACCTTTGCAAACATCCATCTCCAACTTCACAACCTTCTCTTCAAGTGTCACATTCTAGAGATCCTCTTCGAGAAAGATGTGAATCTTCTTTAGCATAAGCTACACAACCTGCAACACCTTTCTCTGCTTATGAGCCATCATCTAGCCCCAACCTCTCATGAACTTAACAATACAATAAATTGCAACCTCCCACCAAAGGATCCACCCATAAGCACCTACTAACCTAGGAGAAAGGCTCCAAACTCTCTAAAATAGGGGACAAAAGTCCCAACTCCAAGTGAGATGGTTCAACTTACACAATGAAAGAGGCAATGAATCTATCACATAACCCAAGGAGATCATAGTCCATATTGAAAGGGGGGTCAAAACTCGTCACATCCATCAGCATATCCATGAGGTGAATCTTGCTTAAAAAGGACATTCTCCGGGTGACCATAGAATCGATCCAACCGAGCTTTAACCCGGTCACATCCTTGTCTATAGTTAATCCAAGTGAACCAACTACCATAGTCAAGCCCCTCTAGTTTCCAATTGGAATCAAACATTTGAAGAGAGTCCTTCCAATGACACTAAGCCTATGTATCCGTCTTGTTGATCACAAAGCCTACACCTCTACATCAATCACATTCCCATTCCACCATGTTAAAATCCACTCTACAGCCAAAACAAAAGATGCCCATCCAATCCTAAAGTATACCACCCTTCGAACTAAGATCGAAACATAAACAGCACAAAACCCTATCACCTAATCCCTATGTTGCATGAAACACAAGGTACAGTGTCATTCCCCTTGTGCTTCCATACTGAAATGTGAAAACATCTTTTGTACGGCCTATAATTGGCATTTCTGGCAGTACAAACACATCCCATGAAAGAGAAATGCATTTTGTACAACCGGAAACATGTTTTCGGGCCATACCCACATCTATACAATGTGTTTCTAACACTGGATCTACATATTTTGACTTGGTTTGGCTAGTGGAGAATCTGAATGTCACTACAATTGACATCAAGAAACAATTAAAATGAGGATAAAATCTAAGCTATGGAGAAGGAAGGCAACACAAAGCCAACTGACATCATAAACCAGAAAATGACGCTTATGTTGGAATGTTGTCACGAATAAATCACCAAAAGTGACAAACAACAAATGTTCCAGCACTAAAATCAAGACACATGATAGAAGGATGCCTGATCATCATCCAAACCATAAGAGTCATCATATTGCTCTTGAAACTAACCTTTGACAAAATTAATATGAATATAAATGACATTCTTCATTCATTCAGAAATATCGCAATTCAAAGTGGGGACAAAATCAACACCTTACTTAGAAACACAAGATGAAATGTTTTGTCCAAATAACCGACTACAAAAAAAGGGCAACGAGGATCGATCTATGTACAATGCAAGAGTTCTCTTTACCACTTCAATATCATGTGGTCTAATCTCTTCAACCATGAAAACATTAGGATCAGATCATCTAAGAAAAGAATTCCAAACAAAAAAAAAGGAGAAGCTTTATCCAGATTATGCTTTGAGCATAAATCATCCTTGAAGGGGGAGGCAATGTAACATACATAAATACCCCTATAATAATAATAATAATAATAACAACAACAAGTCTAAAAGGCATGCCGATTCAAGTATGTGATTGTTCAATGTATACTTAGAGACAACATCACATGCTATCGTAATCATCAACAGAACATAACTGGCTATGCTACAAAATATTAATCCACTGAATAGAAGTAAAAGTTAGTTAATAAAATCAGCAGCATCTTCATTCCCCTCTTGCAGATCAGGACATAGGCAACCAAATACTCTTGCACTGAATTGGTTCACTAACGCATGGGAACATGAGTCCTCCCACAAAAAGAGACTACAATAGAAACATAAAATGGAATGTTAACAATTCAAGTGTTGAAACACCACAAAGGATTCTAACTTCTATATCAAATATTGAAGTTAAAGCACCAATATATGTTAAATAAACGAACTCATTCATAATACTAGGTAGAAATTTATCACTACATCATGTTACCTAAAGAGAGAAGCAGGACAGTTGCATAACGACCCGGTTGGAATGTGTTTAATCCATAACTGCCAGACACAAGAAACACCAAAACACTGGACCATGGATGACAACAATTTCTAATACACAACAAATTTAAGCTTCCTCCTCTACCACCTTGACACAAGAACCCCATGTTAAGCAACAGAATTAAAGCACACCATAGAACTAAAGGTTTATTGTGGCAAGGTGATCCAGTATAATCCAGATTCCAAATAGATTATATTATACAAATGGGGACACACTAAATTCAATAATGCTAAACATGCATAGACCTGATTCTAATATATAAAAAATCAAGCTTTAATATGGTCCAATAGAGAAGAGCTTTAAAATATTTTGACAGGCTTAGTTGCACGAATATACATCAATTAATTTCAATAACTAGCATAAAGGAAGATTATCTAAATGAGATATATGAAATGCCATAAAATCCAACATTGTTAGAATTCATTTTTCAAGTCCCCCCCTTTCAAGACAATGTGACATGTACCCCCACCCCTAACACAGATAACTAAGTGCTTATTCAAAACAATTTCCTGTATCATTCATTTTATAAAGCCAAAATTGGTGTGACCATGGATCCTTTCATACTTTTTATAAGCACATTACTAGGCATCCACATGAGGTAGTTGTTACAAACAGACTCAACTTTGCAAACATAATTAGTATAGGAAGTAAGCTTGCAATTAAACCTGGCAAAGCTTTCAAAGCTCGCTGAAAAACTCTACTAGCAGAGTCCACTGATCCATTCTGTACATGCCATGTTGCATAGTCATACCAAATATCTGGATAGTGATACAGATACATAAGGCACTGGAAACAAAAGGCATAATTGTTTGTCAGTCTTACAAATTTATTATGCAAAATTGCCCTGAATTCTAGCATCAGACAGTAGAAAGATATCAAAAAAATTATTAGCCTTAGGTATGAAAAATGTTTTCAACAAAATTGAATTTAGTGATACAGAAAGACAAGGCACTGGAACAAAAGGCATAATTGTTTCAGTCGAATAAAATACATTATACAATATTTTCCTTATTTCTAGAAAAAGAAAATAGAAAGATATCAAACAAAATTATTGGCCTTAGATATGAAAAATGTTTTCACAAAAATTTGAATTTGTATCCCAAACTGTAAATATATATTCCACAAAAGATAAAAATGTTATTTTAATCCTGGGCAAAAGTTACTCGACATGTAATGGCTACCTCCTTATATTTGTTTGAAGCTATCTTCCTTCTCAGAAACTAAAGGAAGGGTCTATGAAAGTATTTGCAAGTCAATTTACAAGTCAAAAATATGCAAATGAATTTTGAAATTTTCTCTGGTGTCTTCATCACCATCTCCTTGATTTGACCATAAAATTAAAATCTCTCATCATCTCTTGAAATTGTTTTGAACTCCCATACAAGGCAGATATGCATCATAGAATTGAAGTATATCCATTGTTCACAAAATGAAGGAAGCCTTTCTCTCCATCACAACGGGTTGCCAAGTAATGTACTTTTAATGTCAAATGCCTCTGAGTTTGAATCAATGTTTATAAAAACCGGCTCGGAACCGGCAAAACTGGCCGGCCCAACCGGTTCCAAGGATTTTCCGGTCCGACCATTTGATTCAACCCGTTTTTGACCGGTTATGTACGGAACTGGCCGGTTTCCACCAAGAACCATCCGGTTCCGTATGGAACCGGCCAGTTTTCTCAAACCGGTCGGGTTCCATATGGAACCGGCCGGTTCCATATCGGGTCTTTCTAGGGCAAAAAACCTACGTTTTGAATTTTTATTTAATTAAAAAACCAAAAAATTTGGGCACAACGACCACATCCGCTAACCTACTTACCGTACAATCACTAAATATTGACGCAGGGACCCTCAATTGCAATCACGATTCACAATCATCTTTCGATTTTTCTAGGCTGAGCATACGAATTACAGAGTTAGGGCAGCAGGGCGTTCGGTAGTCTGGAATCAACTCTAAATTGTGGGCCATGGCACAACCAAATTTTGGTTTTATACACTCTTACTTGCTATATACATGAGAAACTTTGCAGATTTGTGTATAATGGTTAAAATTCACATGAATATATATTTATTTTTTGAAAATATGAATATTTTATGCATTTTTGCTCAACCGGTTTTTTGATCCGGTTTTTTTCCCGGTTTTTGTCCGGTTCCGATCCCGGTCCGGGTCCTGGGACCAACCAATTTGACCACCGGTCCGGTTCTGATAACATTGGTTTGAATATATCCAAAACTTGCCACAAATCAATAACCACTATGAGAGTCAATGCCCCTTTAGTCTCGTGCAACAACCTCCACATGCAAAAGAGGCCACAAATCTACTCTCAAAACCTTCAATGTTTGTAAATGTGAAAATTGGCAATAAATGCCTTTAGCATTGCACTGATTTGTGAAGAACATTTCAAAGTCCTTCCCCCCATCACATAGCAATCTTACATCCCAGAATCCCAGTGCAACTGCAAGTTACTTTCAAATAATGAATCAAACTATTCACCATACATGGAAAATAAAGGTCACCATGCATGCCTTCCACAACCAATCCCACTACATCACACACTAGCATTATCAGCCAGAAAGTACACTGCATTTATAGAACCAGCCAATTTTTACGGCTCAATGTTTACAATCATTGATTTTTTCATAGTCTAAACCCTAAACCATTTTCAAACACATATGAACCTGAAGAGACGTCAAAATCAAACCCATCAGTTTAAAGCAATATAATTGAAACTGTTCCAATATTTCCTCCAAAAGCCTAAGTTATCTAAAACCAACACGATTCAAGCCCTTGCGCATGTGGTTGTTTGCTTATAACATATCACCGTAACATGACCTGTAATTTTCCATAATTATAACATTGAACCTGAAAATGACCTGCAATTTTCCATAATTCATGTCTCCCAAGTTCCAACCTTGCATACCATAGCCAATTACTATCATTAGATTGATCCACAAAATCATAATCTAAAGTAAACCTAGATTGAGAGAAGACAGGAAACTTATACAAACCTATACAATGATCAGCATTCCAGAAAGTAACTATCTTATAGTTATCTACAATATCTTTAATGACAAAATTATTTGACCAAAACTAAATTTTACATTCACTTTGTGCACATCCAAAAGTACGTTTGCTATCATATTATCCACATGAAAGACATTATCAATGACACCATTATTAACTTTAGTTGTACCTATACCATGAACTTGAAAATTCACACCAAAACCAATGGTAATTTTTATTCTGAATTTATGTGTAATGTTCCCTTTTTAACAAACAGAGGAACTCACTGAGGATTGATACCATGCAAACCAAAAGAAGATCTTAATCATGGTTTTTTATCATAAGTAGATAAAAGAGGGCCACGGGAACTAGGGGCCACCTGCATGCATTACATGCGGGCCATATTTCATGATGCATGCACAGAAATACCTTAATTAAGCCTTCATGCACACAGAAAGCAATGCATGCAAGTCAACTGAAAAATAGAAGAAAAAATCAACCTAGGTATGCAAACGTTAGGGCATGCAATGTCAAAGTTTATAAAAGAAGGATAAAGTGAATGATTAGGTCTGCTTATTGATTATTGATTTGAGAAGCGGACTTGGAGAGCTCAGAGAGCTAGTTTAGGGATGAGGGCACACCACTCAACCATCAAGTGTATTTCGGCAGTGAATCCTATCTTCCCTGGTCACTATCAGGGTTGGATCATCCAGATTCAACATTCTACTATCATCATACAGGATTCTACAGTATTCTTTGGGGGTTCACGCCTCATATTGGATTAAGAGGACTCGCCTTCTTACAGGGGCGACTTGGGCAAACTAAAAAAGCATCTTCATATCTCAGCATACAGTGGCCTTTTTGTCTGCATGCAACCTTCATCCCTCCGAGAGCACCCCTATTAGCCTAGTTACTGAATACAGGCTTCGGATTCGGATCCAGGATCAAGTTATCAACAAATCCATTATCAAAAGGGCGCCTTCTCTTGAATGGGCGACTTTCCTAGAGGAAGACTCACGCTTTATGCCTTAAAGCTGATGCATGGTCTGCATGCAGCTTCTATCTTGATCAGAGGGGGATTCTAACCCTATTACCTTCATCCGGGAGCATTCTGACATCATTTGAGCACTCATGCATCCAATTTATTCTGAATTTATGTTGCATAATACATAAATATAAAATAATATATAAAGCACTCATGCATCCAATTTTTCGCGTGGTGCTGATTTTTTCGGCGAAATCTTCAACAATGGACTTTGTTCTACAACGTCTAAAGACATCCCTACTTCAAATGGATTTGGAACATTCTGATTTCTGACTTGATCTGTATTGGTTCCTTTCTCCAAGCTCTGGATTTTTACATCTGATGACTGCTCTTTTTCAACAGGTTCTGTCATTGTTTATTTAGTGACCATTCATTCTTTGTTGAGAAATTGATCTAACAATTTCTGCTGCATTTTATTTTCATCCTTCAACTTCTTGATTTGCACAAGCAAACTTCGATTGTGATTTCTTAGGCGAGAAAGTTCTTCATCATTCTCTTGCTTGTCGAATTTATTTTTAAGATCTTGATTCTCTAGTTTCTCATCTTTTAACCTTTTGATTTGTTCAAGTAGCCTTTCCATGAGATGCTATAAGTAAGAACCCATGAAATATTTCCTGTGCAAGGGTTCAACCTGCAACATTGTGGTATCGTATAGACTAATCCTTCACGACAAAAATGGTGGCACTGCCTTTGTTTTATCATTTATGTTCTAGTTTCCTTTCAATCCCTTTAAAACCAGTGTTACAAACATCGCCGATATATCGGCAACATCGCGATCTATCGCGATGCTAACCCTCCGCCGATATATCGAGAATATATCGGCCGATATTTTCCCCCGATTTTTTGCCGATTTTATCGCGATTTTTTTGGTGATTTTTTTGAATATATCGCGGTTTTTTTGCCTTTTTTTTGCTCATTTGCCGTGTTTTGAAAAAACTAATTTGTCATGCCCATAAAAAATGTTGCCTTCTTCATTAGTAATTCGTCATATTAAATGGTAATATTAAATTCTTAAAGTAAAAGTAACATTCTCCTTATCTTTCATTTTCTAAAAGTGACATTCTCCTTATCTTTCATTTTCTAAAAGTGACATTCTCCTTATCTTTCATTTTCTAAAAGTGACATTCTCCTTATCTTTCATTTAGTGACATTCTCCTTATCTTTCATTTTCTAAAAGTGACATTCTCCTTATCTTTCATTTTCTATCCTTTTACTTAAATTTTTAACATTACCATTGATTGTTTCAGGATGTTTGAGAGTGGTTCCAACCTCATCGGACTTCATATGCAAAAGGTAGAGTTTTAGATCCCATTCAGAATTCAACAGACTTAATAGTTTTTCACGAGTTTAGGATTACAAAGTTTCCATTGGATTTTATCATGTACGAGGGTATGGGATTGGTGGCATTTAATCAAGCACATCAACCCCTTAGTGTACCTTGATGTTGGTCGTGTTGATTGTTGAAGTCCTTTGTCACAACCTTAATAAAAATTTACTCCACTCAAGCAAAATCACTTATTAAGCATGGGAAGTTTTTTCTACCTTATTTTAACGATTGGATTAGGAAGTTTCATCAAAATTGTAAGGTGTTGAGTTGTTGACTAAAGTCCTTGGAGGACCAACTTTAAGATTTAAGGTAGAGGCAAGGACTAGAGCCTAGAGGAGGGAGGCATAGGGTGTAATTGATGAATAGGATCCCAAAATAGGCAATGATTCGCCGACATGTATTATTTATGGTTTATGTTTCACATTCATTTTTTTAAATGTCCTTGCTCATTTATTAATTAAAAATATGCATATACATACATAGCGATTTAAAATATACAGAGAGTCCACTACAACCCCCATGACCGCTAGGGCCTTCTAGCTCTAGAGGCAAAGCCATTACTAGAGCAATTACCTTTGCTTGTAAAAGGGGGTAGAGGGAATCAATTGTTTATTTACTTGATTTCATTGTATATAAGATACATTGATTGTATTTTTTTGGTGATTCAATAGTCGGGGACTCAGGATCCAGGACACAATTCATTTTTTATGTGTGACTATCACTAGATATCTTATACATCTTATATATTGGTTTTCTTTCCATATTCATGTGGTAATGTGTTTATTTGATGTTCTTGTTGCTTTAGATGTTTAGAAAATTGAAAAAAAAGGAATATTTTTGTATTTTTTTAAGTCTGCCGATATATTGCCGATGTTTGCCGACACTTTTGCCAATAAATCTGATAATTTCTTTTTGGCCCCTCGGTGATATATTCGCCGACACGATATTTGTAACACTGTTTAAAACAGTAGCAATTGTAGAGGCATAATGGTGTTGTGTGCTCCAATGGTCGTTTGGATGATCATCTTGCATTTCCTTTGGTTACCGATAAAGTATTTTATGATTTACTTTCCCTTTCTCTTTTTGATATCTGATTTGTTCCTTGTTTCTCAAATTGCAATAGAAATAATCTTTCTTTAACAGAAATTCCTTCTCCTGAATTTTTATTCTCTTCGAATTTGCAATAGACTGACTTTTTCTTCACGAGAATTTCTGAACCCTCTTTTTGGCCAAAGACCTAGAGGACAAAAAAACTTTGAATAATTGACTGTTGCCAAAGCCTAGTAATGCAAGGTGTATATATATAATAATTAATGATGTGTCACATTTTACATCCTAATGAAGTGAAATAACCTATCATCCATGGTGACCAGTCATTGTGTATACAAGTATACCATCCCATGGCATCGTAATCATCATTCTATCATGTATTCTTTATTCAATTATTATATATTTCTCCTATATGGATTTTTACCTGTTATCCTTCTTATATTGGATATTTATTAAATGAACTATGTCCGTATTCAGAAAATGAACTTTTGGTATCAGAGCTTCGTTTTGGATCTGGCCTTTGGCCACTATAAATTTTCGAATTACTAGGTCTTTGACAACAATTAGGCTTTTTGCAACTAAAAGTTCACAATTTCTGTAAGAAAAATACCATTACTGCTGCAAAATTTTTAAAAGAAAAAAAATGGAGAACATCCATTGAAAAGATATAAGAGTTATTACAGTGCACCAAATATGTTCAAAATCAGTGCCTATTTGCAATATGGCCATCAATTGGGATAGGCACCGCTGTTGCAACGTGAACAAGATATGGCATGATGAAATCTGCACTCTGAACAATTGCTTACCAACAGCTGCTAAGAGGAAACGGTGACATCAAAACAATTAGACACGTGAAGTTGATGTCTGTAAGGGCCGTGTTCACCAAGCATGGTATTCTCCAACGTGGAAAGTACAAAACAAAATGTGTGATTTAAGCAACTAACCATCACTTCATTGTGATAGATATGATTTGCCACAAGGAAGGATAACAATAAATTAGCTTCAGCGATTACGATCAACATTCATTAATTTGCATATTCGAGGAGGTCTGTGTCTTCAACACTGTATAATCAAAGAATTGGAGGCTAAAATAACTATGGCTACCAAATACTCTTGAGGAATAGGAATCAACCACGCATTTGAAATCTCTCGCAAATTGTTGAATGAATATTGGATCACAAGAACACATTCTGTTGAAAGAGCTGCAAGCGATCTGTTATCACATCTATGTTAGCTGGAGCTACCATACTGCAGACTGTGCGGCCGAGGACCGCACAGTACTTTTTTTTTTCCATATAAGAGATCCGATGCCTTCAGAGGAGGCACACAGTTTTGTTCAGATTGCCCCAAGCAGATGTATTAGAGGGGACAGTTGGTTGTACAGTGGTACAGACATGCTACTTAGCATTTACCATAGGGTCACCCTTCCATGCCAAGCTTTGATATGAGCACATTGAGACAGTTGCCTAGTCTTGTTTTGATTGAGACCATCACAGAGTATTGCTGGTTTACTATTTGTGCCCGGATTCAGCAGAGATCCAGTTCAGAGACAGCCTCAGCAGCAGGAATATGGTGCAACAGGTATTGCATTTGATGTATAATGCTCATGATTGTTGCTTAGACTTGTTTATACATGATAGTACACTAACTCTACATATGATGATTGATTTGGTGATCTAGCTTTTTTTTTTTTATGATATGTGATTGGGCCCTTGGTGATGTCAGTCCACCCCTTTCTAGTAGGCTCTTGTTCTATGCACACCACGTTACACCCCTATTCCTGGTATAGACTTGGTCATTTAGTCCCTCTAGGCAGCTGACTTTGGATCCACCTTCACCTTCTCCATCCATCCGACTCATACATGATATACTTTCCCTACTTGGATTCCGATTTGTGACACTGAGGATCCCTTTCCCCACTGATCTCTGAGTATGCCATGATTCCCTGTCTATTCTGCCTCAGCTCTTTAGTGTGTGAAATGCACTCTCAAACCTGGGATTTGCTCCTGTCCATTGCCCCCGATGTTGCAATGCAGTTAGGATTGTGTAGCCTCACCAGATGTTCCCCATTGGTTATCGAAGCATGTATTGCTCACCCCCATTACTTTGCAGTATGAGCACCATGATTATATCTATTGAGATATGTATGTAGCCCAAAAGCGCCTTGATGTAAATTGAAGAAATGAAGAAATGTAAAGCAATCCAAAAAGGCTTTTTGTAAATGTAAATCTAGCCAAAAAAGGGCTAAGTATGAAACTCATTGTAAAATCCATGCAATGTGTTTATAAACACACATGGACATAGGTCAGCCATACATGTCAGCATTTGTACTGGTTATTTCCTCACCTAGTCCTGCGGGGCAAGGAGGTGAGAGGGAGCAAGGGACAACCTCAAGATTGTCCCCTAGAGTATCAAGTTACGGTTTGCCGGACACCCAGTTTGGCAGCTCTAAAAAAGAACCTCACAGAGTCTTCGAGCATGGATGTGAGTTGTGAGATACTTGTTAGATGACCAATGGCAGTTTCCCTGCACTATACCCATTTGTGAGGCACCGCCCTTCGCCGTGTTTTGTCATGGTATACTTATCTCAGTGGACCCTGCTTTCCCGAGTTATCCAAAAGGTCACATGATCCTCATCCTTGTCATCCCTTATCCTTCGCCATGTAATCCATATCACCCAAAGTCAGCTAGGTGGTCAAGTCTATAGGTTGTGCATAGAAGTTGAGTCTTTTGGATGTGGTGGGCCCACCTCACCTGGGGCCTTGTATTTTTCCGAGATTTAATGCAGTTTTTTATCACCATATTATTGTCATATTGTTTAGTAATGTACTAACTTGTATAAGGAAGCCTTTCACTTCATGATTGCATACAGGTATTCAGCTAGCACCATTGTTGACCATATTTGACTTGGTCAAACTAGGTTGACCAGGCCAAAAATGGGCCCGAAAAAATGTTGCGACCTGAATTTCGATTTTGGTCAATTAGTATATACAGGGGACCGATATGAGCTTCCAAGTGACAGAATGCAAAAAGATCAAGGTGTTTGTGAGATTTTTAATTATTATTGGTCATTAATGACCTGTTTTAATTAAAAATCATGGATTTTGGGCAAATAATGCCTAAGTGATGGATCGGGGTCGTTTAAGTGGTCATTCCTACTATTTTTGTGGACCACGATCACATTGCAACAGACGGTTCGACAATCTGGGCACTTTAGATGGGTCAAAATCCCAAATTACATCTTCAGCAGTATAAACCAGCAATAAAATACATGAAAAATAAAAAATTGACAAAGGCAACTATAGCAAAGGGTGAAGATCAATGGCTGGCAAGTAAAAGGGTGATTCCTAAGGTAAATTGGTAATGTTTTGGCATGGTATTATGTATTGTGGGCCCCTCTCTTGCATAGATGTTGATGGTCTTGATTGTTAGCTGATTTCCATAGCTTTGTGAAGTGATTTCAATGAGTTTTCTGCCCATGTGTGACTAACACGATTTGCAGGAAGACTGGCCATTTGGAGGGAGGCGCTACACTAGGAGTGGGAGCTCCATTCTAGCGTTTCTCGTCAAAATAATCACAAGGGAGTTGTCTTTTGCTGTTAGCTTGTCAATTTCCTCATTTTCAGCCATTCATTTTTTGTTCTTACTTGTTTATTTGCTGCACTTGCTGATTCTCTCTTGTTGTGGCAGGTATCCAGGGCAAAATTGGTCATTTAGCTGCTTAAACACTCAAAGGAACTCACTGGTTGCTCCACTACTGGACGTGGAATTAGTCTTCAAGCCATTTCAGCCATACATCTCTATCCCAGGTATTCTTCTTTTGCTGGTCTTATACCTTTCATTTTCATTGTGTGTGTTGAGTTGCAAAACATTAAAGAAAACCCTAAAAATTGATAACTAGATTTCTCACCGTTAGAATTTGTTTTTATTGTAAACCCACTAATGAAATATTATTAAAAGCCTAATCCTTAAGTTTCATTCAATTCCGACTCCATCTACCCATACTTTAGGCACTGGTCTACTCAGCAAAAACGCCCACCTGGGGCGTTTTTCTCTTATGCTTGCTTGGGTTAGTTAGGGGTTCTGGGTAGTCTTGATTTTGGTTCTAATCATCTCCTTATCCATAGATATCAAGCTATTCATTGCTAGAAGCTTGTTAAAACGAGTATTTGTTGATGCCCTAGATCCACCACTTCAATATTTAACTGTTTTTCTTGGGTAACTTCATTATATTCCTCTACTTCTAGCTTACCTGAGTGTCCCTTGCTTATTTCCAGCCACAAACACTAATCTAATTTCATTTTATTCACCTTATTTGGTCGCTGGTCACATCACTTTATTTTTACGCTTAATTCATATCTGTGTCTAGCCCGTGGCTGGGATTAAGCTTAGGACCTACTTGCACTCATTTCCTGTCTTTACTTCTTTCTATCTGTTGGATTTGGGTGTGTTTTGTCCCTCGACCATTACCTGGTTGACTGGGGTCTCCCCCCTGACTTGGCTACGTGCCTTGTCTGAAGCGACAGTAGCCTTGTCCGGTGTGACTTCCGTTCCCTGAACGGATGACCTGGCTATTGCAGGTTACACCTTCCTAGCTGTTCACCTCTACCATCCCTATTGGGACACCTACTACCAAACAGCTAGAGTTTGTGTGATAACATTTTTGGCGCCATTGCCGGGGAGGTAGAGGCCTACCCGTGTTTTTGATTGAGTTTTGAGTCGATCTGTTTGTTTTCTTTTCCATCATCACATCAGAACTTAAAACTCTGTTGGTTGATTTCTATTCACATAATTATTGCAGCGAACGCATTTTTGTCTCACTCACCACTTCCCCCACCAAGACATTCCACCTTTGGTGAACAAGGTATTTAGTTCACCTGGCAACTCCACCCAGCAGCTCCACTGGAGGCCGAACCCACCCATATAACCTTCGTAGCCTTGGTCGATCTGATACACTGCGTAGCACACCTATCACATACATCAGACGCAACCTTAGTGAGCACTCCCCCACTTCGTTTTGGTAGGCAATTCACTCTGCAGCCTCACCTAACGTGTTGAAATACTGAGAGGGGGGTGAATCAGTATTTGCCAATTATCAATTTTTAAGAGAGAGCAAGTTGCTAATCACCAATCATAGCAGTATATCATCAACAATAAAAACAAGATGCACAGTACACAAAATTTTTTACATGGAAACCCAAGTCCTGGGGCTAAAACCACGAAAGCCTTTTATAATAAAATTTGACCCAGCAACAACTGGGGTTACAAATTTAATACAACTTCTCCAGCTACAACTGGAAGGGGCTACAACCCCTAGGCTTCGTCAGCCACAACTGACAAGCTGCTACAACAGCTCAGCTCACAAGATTGTGAGCCCTAGCACCACCCTACCACCCTATAGAAAACGATTGCTGAACCTGTGGACCTGTCAAACAACAATCCTTGTACTCTCTGCTGCTGATCCTTCTGTTAACTGTTCACTGCTACTTCAGCTTTGTCCCTGACACAATCTGTACCACATTGCACATCTCGTAAATCTGTCACATACCAATGTCTGCTTGTGTGTACTGTTTACTGTCAAATCATTCCTGTATATCTACAAGTCCTTTTTCACTGTCATAACCTGCTCATTTATTACCTAGTACTCTTCACCATCACTGAACCAGTATTTCTGCTCTACTTCCTCTTCTAGCATGTATCAAAATATCACTGAGCATTCATTCCAGTTCACATACTTGTTACTGTAAAATCATTCCTAGTCAGAAGCGCAACTGTACTGTGTCATTACTTTCTATTGTAATCTCTGTCATCAACCCAATCCACTGCTGGCACTATCTTCAATTATCTTCACATGTCACTAATCCCTTTATGATGATCAAGTCACTGTCATTGTTATTGATCCTATGATTTTACTGCCATCTCTGTCAATTCAACTCAATCTAAAGACTATTTACCCAATGCTCAAGCCAATCAACAAGAAGTTTGTTCACATGTTGCTCATGGCAGGTTTATCTAAGGTCTGTTCACTTGCCAGGATTTTTCAAACTTATGTCAAATCACTACAGGATCTCATCTCAAATTACTACAGGAGTTTGTTCATGTTCTGGTCATAGTTTATCGACGCTTAAAGCAGACCACATTATTCATGACAGAGATCACAGCCCATTGAATCTTCACAGTCATCCAAAATTTTCAAAGCTACTAAAATTTCAAGGCAGAAGACCAAACAATGATCAATTCAAAAATTTAGAAGGCATACCTTTAATCTTTACCGCCAACTGCTGATAGAAAAATTGTTTTGACCTAAAAATAGTACTGTGACTTGTTGACTGCCTTTGACTTTGTTGAAACTGAGATTGACCATGCAAGATGCTGATATAGAATGATGTTTGACCAAAGAAGAATACTGTAGCTTCTATTAACTGTTTTTGACTTTTCTGTGTCTGAGCTTGACTGAGAAATACTGCAGCTGACTGTAACTGTCTGTGAAAGAACCTGTTTGGGGCTCGGTTTACTGATGAGGAGGTTGTCAGTACTGTGGCTTCCTTGCTGCTCCAAAACGAGCCTTACAGGGCTCTATCCACCACTTGGTAACACAGTATAGGGCTCGGGTTTGAGGCACAGTCCTGGAATAATTTCGGTCTGCTCCTTCTTTCAATAACCAGACCTGTGGCCTCCTCTTCCACTCAGCATTTGTGTAAACCAAAAAAAAATCAGAGCTCTCCTTCAAAATCAATATCTGAACTTTTAAACCAGCAGAGCTTTCATCACAAAATCGTGCTATTAAACTGTGCCTACACCAAAATCAAAATCTAGGTTTTTAAACCCAGCTAATCTTTCACCAGAATTCGGGTTATGAACTGTGATGTGCCTTTAAAAAATCGAGTTGTCTCTTCACAAGAAAAATCAGAGCTGAGTCTTCACCACACAAACCGGGCTCTGTCTTCACCTTCAAAGCATCCGAGCTGTGCCTTCTCCTTTAATGCATCCGAGCTGTGCCTTAAAACAAACGAGCTCCCCAAAAACCCAGCAAAAAACACACATGAAAAGTGAGATTGTGGAGGTGTTTTTATACTAGTTTTTTTAACCTAAAATTATGGAGCCGACCTTTAATTATGTAATTTGAAATTTGAAATTTTAATTTAATTTTAATTTAAATTATGGGGCCGACCTTGCAAAGAATTTATATTGTTTATTTTTTTTTTTTAATAATCCACTTAATTTTTAATTTGAATTTTTGTTTAATTTATGGGACCGTCCTCCAATTAAAATTGATTAAATACCATTAATTTTATTCCAGCATTTTAATAAAAAATCAATAAAAAATGTATAATTAAATTTGGTCTTCATTAAGCTCGTGGTTATGCTGAGAGGGATGCCCCCAATATGTTCGCAAGGGTTTGCAATCTTCTGAATGGTGGGGTATCATTATTCCATAAATATATTGTTTATTATTTTTAATAATTAAAAAATAATCTTACCAATAATTTTATTTATACGATGGGGTTTCAAGCTTTTGAGTGATGGGGTTTCCTCATTCTTTTTATGATCTCCATAGGCTCCTTAACAAGGGTAAGGGTTTCAATGAGCTTCTTCAAGGAAGAAAAACAATATGTTATTATTACCAACCACCAATAAGCATGTGGGCTTAAAGAGCACTTGTGGGTTTAATGACCTCTTAAAAGGCTTCTTCACCATACCTTCATGCAAGTTCATAGCCATCCATCACAATCAAAGACAAGGGGCTCCAAGGGCTTCATGGCTTGCAAACCACCGATGATCATATACTGTCCAAGGGCCATCACGCCACCATTTATGTGGGTGCCAGACCTTCTCCTGGGGTACCATGACCTCAATAAACACAAATGACCACTGAAAGGGTCATTTTGAACTCTTGCAACTTCTTCAACATTTTTGTGGCATATTTGGACATAAGTTGTGGTACTGGGGAACCAAGAAACAACTGGGGGAAACGCAAAACATCTTTGGGGTACTTAAACAAGTTAATGGGTAGCCAGGGCTTTTGGCATTGTCCCAAGGCCTCCAAGGGCTTCAAGCTTGGGCTTGGACAAGGTCAAAAGGTCTCCTCTGACACAGACAATCACTAAACAAATACTAACCCTCAGGGGCTCCACAAGGGGCACCAAGACTCAATTGTTGGCATCAATGACCAGGCACTGTTGGCATCAATGACAACTTAATCAACAATATCCCCCTTTGTCATTGATGACAACACTCAGGCTCCCCCTGAGAATAGGCTTCCCCCTAGCCACAACCCACAACTTCTCTCCCCCTTTGGCATCAATGGCAAAGGGTATTACCTTGAAGTAACACTTCCCCTCAGAGCATGCTTTCCCAAGCACCAGGCACTTCTATGTGAAGAATTAATTTAGTGGGAAGAAGGAATGACCCCCAATTTTTCTCGGAGGTACTCAAATGTCCCTTTAGGAAGTGGCTTGGTGAATATATCTGCTATCTGTTCCTTTGTCTCAATATATTCCAACTTGATGTTCTTTTCTGTGACCTATTCACGAAGAAAGTGATATTTGATAGGGATGTGCTTTGTCTTGGAGTGCATGACCGGATTCTTGGAGATGCTGATGGCACTTGTGTTATCACATAGAATTGGAATCGGCGCATCATATGTTACTTGTAGGTCTTGCAGGTTCTGTTTCATCCAAAGGATTTGAGTACAACATGCTACTGCTGCTATATATTCTGCTTCTGCTGTTGACAAGGATACTAAGGATTGCTTTTTGCTAGACCATGATACCAGACAGTTTCCTAAGAAAAATGCTGCACCACTTGTGCTTCTTCTGTCATCCACACATCCTGCCCAATCCGCGTCTGAGTAAGCTAATAAGTCCAACTCATTTCCTTTTGAATACCATAATCCAAAGTCCATAGTTCCTTTAAGATATCTGAAGATTCTTTTGACTGCAATAACATGAGTTTCCTTCGGAGCTGCTTGAAATCTGGCAACCTGTCCAACAGCGTGCATCACATCTGGCCTTGAAGCTGTCACATACAGTAGGCTACCAATCATTGACCTGTAATGTTTTTGATCCACTGCATTTGATTCATCGTCTTTGCTTAACTTGCAGCTAGTAGTCATAGGAGTGCTCACAGGATTACAATCTTCCATCTTGAACCTCTTCAACATTTCTTTAATGTACTTGGTCTGAGAGATGAAGATGCCGTCTTCACATTGTGATATCTGAAGTCCCAAGAAGAAGGTCAGTTCACCAAGTAGTGACATCTCAAATTCGTTTTGCATAACCTTGGCAAATTGTTGGCTCAGAGTATCATCATCACTACCAAAGATAATGTCATCAACATACACTTCAACAATAATTATGCTGTCACGATCAGTCTTGATATACATATTGCTGTCTACAGTTCCCCTTTTGAAACCTTGTTTTTGCAAGTAACTGTCCAATCTGGAGTACCAAGCTCTAGGAGCTTGCTTTAACCCATATAGGGCTCTTTTTAATCTGCACACATAGTCCTTGTTTGTTGATAGTTGGAATCCTTCTGGCTGTTCAATGTAGACTTCTTCTTCTAGTTTGCCATTCAAAAAGGCTGATTTGACATCCATTTGATATACTTTGATGTTTTTAGCACAAGCATGGGCCAATATCATTCTTATAGCTTCCATTCTGGCTACTGGAGCAAATGTTTCTTCAAAGTCTATCCCTTCGATTTGAGCATATCCTTTGCAAACCAATCTTGCCTTGTTTCTGATTACCTGTCCATCTTCATTCAGCTGATTTCTGAAAATCCATTTTGTGCCAATCACATTTTTGTCCTTGGGTCTGGGAACTAGTTCCCATGTTTCATTTTTCTCGATTTGATCAAGTTCTTCTCCCATGGCTTTGACCCAATGTTCATCTGCAATGGCTTCCGCCAAGTTACTCGGCTCAACTGTAGATAGTAGTGAGAAATGTACTTGTTCTTGTCTTCGGACTTGTCTTCGATCTTTTATGGTTTCTATGCCGGCATTTTTGTCACCAATAATCAATTCCTGTGGATGATTCTTTTCATACCAATTCTTAGGAGATTTTTGTTGTTCTTGTTGTTGATCATGTACTTGTTGATCCTGTGTAACTGTTGGCTGAATTTTTCTCTGTTCTTCTTCTTCTTCTTCTTCTTCTACTTCATCATCATCATCTTCTTCTTCATGGTCTTTTGAGTCTTCCTGACATTTTGGCAAGCTCGATTCATCAATCTTTACATTGATGCTTTCCACTATCTTACCTAATCTCAGGTTGTAACACTTGTAGGCCTTTCTTGTGGAGGACTACCCAACAAATATTCCTTCGTCTGCACGAGATTCGAATTTTCTAATCTTCTTATCATCTCTTCTGATGTAGCACCTGCTTCCGAACACTCTGAAGTGTTGAACATTAGTTGTTCTTCCCGTCCATAACTCATAAGGAGTTTTATCAGTGTTGCTTCTGAGCAATCCTCTGTTCATAATGTGGACTGCTGTATGTACTGCTTGAGCCCAAAAATTTTCGCTTAGTTTAGCTTCATTCAACATAGTTCTGGCCATTTCTAACACTGATCTGTTCTTCCTTTCTGCTACTCCATTCTGCTGAGGTGTTCTGGCAACTGAAAATTGTCTTTTTATACCATTTTCTTCACAATACTGATAGAATTCATTTGATGTGAATTCTCCGCCATTATCGGATCTGAGACACTTGATTCGTTTACCTGTTTCATTTTCAACCTGTTCTTTAAAGATCTTGAAGCATTCAAAGGCTTCTGATTTCCTGTTAAGAAGGCAGACCCATGTCATCCTGGAGTAGTCATCAATGAGCAGCATGAAGTATTCTTCACCATCCAATCCTTTATTCTTGGTTGGCCCACATAGATCAGTGTGAACAAGCTCTAAGGGTTTTGTAGAAGAGTACTCTTTTGTCTTGAAATTTGCTTTCGTAAGTTTCCCATGCTGACAGTGCTTGCAGATAGTATCAGTAGGCTTGGTAATCTGTGGCATGTTCCTTACGGCTAGCTTCTTGCTGATCTTGACCAGATTATCAAAATGTACGTGTCCCATTCTTCTATGCCATAACCAATTTTCATCTTCTTTTGCTAGGTGACATTTCTCTTCCGTGATTTCGTCCAGAACATATATGTTGTTTGGAGTCCTGGTAGCAGTGCCCACTAACTTTCCTGATCCTTCTTTTCTTATTTTGCAAGACTTTGAGTTGAATGTAAGTTCATGTCCTTGATCACACATCTGGCTGACACTCAACAGATTATGCTTCATACTGTCGACAAACAACACATTTTCTGCTACTGTATCTTTGCCGCCAAGATTTACTGTACCTTTTCCAACAACTTTTGCTGATTTATTGTTCCCAAAATAGACAGATCCTTTATCTTTTTCAAGAAACATGAAAGCATCTTTGTTACCAGTCATATGCCTAGAACAACCACTGTCAACATACCATTTGTTGCTACTAGTTTGGGCTTGAGCTTGAAGAGCTATCCCACATTCATGAATATTCAGGTTGTTCTTCTGTCTGATCCATACCTTTTGCTGGTCACCTATTTGATTGGTTGATACTTGTTTAATGCCTGTAGGAGGGATTGTCATTCTGCAATTTTTGGCTGTATGCCCAAAGTTGTTGCATTTCTGACATTCGACTTCAGAATCCAAGAGAGAAAAACTGCTGTTGTTGTTTCGTTGCCATCTAGAATTTTCATACCTGTTTCTATTTTCTGCATATCTTCCTTTTGTACAATACATTGCTTTATGCCCAAATATTCCGCAAGAAAAACAATAACCATAAAATGAATATTCATACCTGGGAACAAATGGTCTTCTTGGAGGTGCTGCCCATCTGAAACTTCGATTTTCAACTGAAGTCCATTCTGAGGTTGGTTGTCTAGGTTGAAATGGTCTTCTTAGAGGTGCTGTCGGATTAACCTGTTGATTTTCAACTGGAGCCTGTTCTGGTTGTTGTTTTGGCTGATATATGGGTACTTCCTGGATGACGGAGTCTTTGATAGCTTTTGGTTTATCCTCAGCTGTCTTGGAGCTTGAACCTTCATCATTGTGCTTCTTATAACCAAGACCTGTTCTGTCGAGATATGGCTTTTGATTATTGATGATTTGATCAAGTATCTTGGAACTGTTGTCATAGCCTTGACTTACATTTTTCTTTTGTAGTTGAGTTCTTAGAGTCACTATCTCCCCCATTAGTTTCTCACCTTCATTCAGGCTTTCTTCTAGTTGTTTTCTGAGATTGTCTTGAATTCTTTTGGCTTCTTCTAATTGAATAGTTAGACTTTGAATAAGTTGATCTGCTTCTTCAGATATCTGAGGTCTTTCCCGTAACTCTTGTATCTCCTCTTTAAATAGTTTATTCTTTTTCCTTTCTCTTCTCAGCTCTTTCAAAGCACTTATCAATTCTTCCTCCAGGTCTACTTCACCTTCTGAATCGGATTCTTCTTTGTTTTCGGTGATCTCATCTGAGTCTTTTGAATCAACAGCCATGAAGAGTACCCTTTTTGATTCGTTATCACTGTCGCTGTCTAAATCACTATCACTATCTGAGTCATTGTCAGAATCTTCATCCGATGAGCTGGGGTTTCTTTTAGAGTAGAGACTTTTCTTCTTTGCAAACCTTCCATTTTTCTTTCCTTTGAAGTTCCTGTAATTCTTGTGTTTCTTGAAACTGCCATCACTATCAGAGTCTTTTGCATAGGGACATTTTGAAGCAAAGTGACCTATTTTACCACATGAAAAACACTTAAGAGGTAACTTACCTTTGTACTTACCTGTGCCTCTTTTGAGCTTTCTTACGAAGTTTGCTATCTCCTCATCATCTGAATCATTACTGCAGTTGAAGTGGTATGTTGTCTTTGATTTGGATTTTATTTCTGAATTGTCCTTCTTGGCTTGTTTGTCTTTCATTGCTTGCTTGGAGGAAACTTTAAAGGCTGCTTCTTTTCTAGGTGAGTCTTCATCTTCTAATCTCATTTCATAAGCCACAAGTGTCCCATGTAGCTGGTCTACTGTCATAGTATCCAAGTCAGTCCTTTCTTCCAAAGCTGAGATTTTAGGATTGAATCTGTTGGGAAGCGTTCTTAGTATCTTTTGAACAATAACTGATTCTTCAACCCTTTCACCCAGGCCTCTGATAGTATTTACAAGTTCATCAATTCGAAGAAAATAGGTTGCAATATTCTCGTCATCCTTCATATTTAGATGTTCGAATTGTCCTCTGTAGGTTTGGAGTTTGGCTTCTTTAACCTTTTTGTCCCCTTCATAGATGGTCTTGAGTTTGTCCCACATTTCCTTAGCAGATGTACAATGCATGACTTTGATGAAGACCGATTCATCCAATGCACTTGAAATATGATTCGTGGCTTTAGAATTTGTATCATAACGAACTAAGTCATCTGGATCTGTTGGTGGGGGTGTTGGTACTTTATATCCATTTTCAACTATTTGCCATACCTGTACTCCTTGAGCTAGCAGAAAGGATTTCATTCGTATACTCCAAAAGGTATAGCCAGTCCCATCAAACATGGGTATTCCATTTTTACTGTGCCTGGCAAACTTGCCCATAATTTCCTTCTAGTGATTAGACTGTTCTTGAAGGAACCCGCTCTGATACCAATTGTTGAAATACTGAGAGGGGGGTGAATCAGTATTTGCCAATTATCAATTTTTAACAGAGAGCAAGTTGCTAATCACCAATCATAGCAGTATATCATCAACAATAAAAACAAGATGCACAGTACACAAAAATTTTTACGTGGAAACCCAAGTCCTGGGGGTAAAACCACGGAAGCCTTTTATAATAAAATTTGACCCAGCAACAACTGGGGTTACAAATTTAATACAACTTCTCCAACTACAACTGGAAGGGGCTACAACCCCTAGGCTTCGTCAGCCACAACTGACAAGCTGCTACAACAGCTCAGCTCACAAGATTGTGAGCCCTAGCACCACCCTACCACCCTATAGAAAACGATTGCTGAACCTGTGGACCTGTCAAACAACAATCCTTGTACTCTCTGCTGCTGATCCTTCTGTTAACTGTTCACTGCTACTTCAGCTTTGTCCCTGACACAATCTGTACCACAATGCACATCCCGTAAATCTGTCACATACCAATGTCTGCTTGTGTGTACTGTTTACTGTCAAATCATTCCTGTATATCTACAAGTCCTTTTTCACCGTCATAACCTGCTCATTTATTACCCAGTACTCTTCACCATCACTGAACCAGTATTTCTGCTCTACTTCCTCTTCTAGCATGTATCAAAATATCACTGAGCATTCATTCCAGTTCACATACTTGTTACTGTAAAATCATTCCTAGTCAGAAGCACAACTGTACTGTGTCATTACTTTCTATTGTAATCTCTGTCATCAACCCAATCCACTGCTGGCACTATCTTCAATTATCTTCACATGTCACTAATCCCTTTATGATGATCAAGTCACTGTCATTGTTATTGATCCTATGATTTTACTGCCATCTCTGTCAATTCAACTCAATCTAAAGACTATTTACCCAATGCTCAAGCCAATCAACAAGAAGTTTGTTCACATGTTGCTCATGGCAGGTTTATCTAAGGTCTGTTCACTTGCCAGGCTTTTTCAAACTTATGTCAAATCACTACAGGATCTCATCTCAAATTACTATAGGAGTTTGTTCATGTTCTGGTCATAGTTTATCAACGCTTAAAGCAGACCACATTATTCATGACAGAGATCACAGCCCATTGAATCTTCACAGTCATCCAAAATTTTCAAAGCTACTAAAATGTCAAGGCAGAAGACCAAACAGTGATCAATTCAAAAATTTAGAAGGCATACCTTTAATCTTTACCGCCAACTGCTGATAGAAAAATTGTTTTGACCTAAAAATAGTACTGTGACTTGTTGACTGCCTTTGACTTTGTTGAAACTGAGATTGACCATGCAAGCTGCTGATATAGAATGATTGAGATGAGTTCATATGGAGAGCCTGTGTGGGGCTTTTGTACTCTACGTACGTTTCGGACTGCTCAGTTGAGCCAGAATGATGTTTGACCAAAGAAGAATACTGTAGCTTCTATTAACTGTTTTTTACTTTTCTGTGTCTGAGCTTGACTGAGAAATACTGCAGCTGACTGTAACTGTCTGTGAAAGAACCTGTTTGGGGCTCGGTTTACTGATGAGGAGGTTGTCAGTACTGTGGCTTCCTTGCTGCTCCAAAACGAGCCTTACAGGGCTCTATCCACCACTTGGTAACACAGTATAGGGCTCGGGTTTGAGGCACAGTCCTGGAATAATTTCGGTCTGCTCCTTCTTTCAATAACCAGACCTGTGGCCTCCTCTTCCACTCAGCATTTGTGTAAACCAAAAAAAAAATCAAAGCTCTCCTTCAAAATCAATATCTGAGCTTTTAAACCAGCAGAGCTTTCATCACAAAATCGTGCTATTAAACTGTGCCTACACCAAAATCAAAATCTAGGTTTTTAAACCCAGCTGATCTTTCACCAGAATTCGGGTTATGAACTGTGATGTGCCTTTAAAAAATCGAGCTGTCTCTTCACAAGAAAAATCAGAGCTGAGTCTTCACCACACAAACCGGGCTCTGTCTTCACCTTCAAAGCATCCGAGCTGTGCCTTCTCCTTTAATGCATCCGAGCTGTGCCTTAAAACAAACGAGCTCCCCAAAAACCCAGCAAAAAACACACATGAAAAGTGAGATTGTGGAGGTGTTTTTATACTAGTTTTTTTAACCTAAAATTATGGAGCCGACCTTTAATTATGTAATTTGAAATTTGAAATTTTAATTTAATTTTAATTTAAATTATGGGGCCGACCTTGCAAAGAATTTATATTTTTTTTTTTTTTAATAATCAACTTAATTTTTAATTTGAATTTTTGTTTAATTTATGGGACCGTCCTCCAATTAAAATTGATTAAATACCATTAATTTTATTCCAGCATTTTAATAAAAAATGTATAATTAAATTTGGTCTTCATTAAGCTCGTGGTTATGCTGAGAGGGATGCCCCCAATATGTTCGCAAGGGTTTGCAATCTTCTGAATGGTGGGGTATCATTATTCCATAAATATATTGTTTATTATTTTTAATAATTAAAAAATAATCTTACCAATAATTTTATTTACACGATGGGGTTTCAAGCTTTTGAGTGATGGGGTTTCCTCATTCTTTTTATGATCTCCATAGGCTCCTTAACAAGGGTAAGGGTTTCAATGAGCTTCTTCAAGGAAGAAAAACAATATGTTATTATTACCAACCACCAATAAGCATGTGGGCTTAAAGAGCACTTGTGGGTTTAATGACCTCTTAAAAGGCTTCTTCACCATACCTTCATGCAAGTTCATAGCCATCCATCACAATCAAAGACAAGGGGCTCCAAGGGCTTCATGGCTTGCAAACCACCGATGATCATATACTGTCCAAGGGCCATCATGCCACCATTTATGTGGGTGCCAGACCTTCTCCTGGGGTACCATGACCTCAATAAACACAAATAACCATTGAAAGGGTCATTTTGAACTATTGCAACTTCTTCAACATTTTTGTGGCATATTTGGACATAAGTTGTGGTACTGGGGAACCAAGAAACAACTGGGGAAACGCAAAACATCTTTGGGGTACTTAAACAAGTTAATGGGTAGCCAGGGCTTTTGGCATTGTCCCAAGGCCTCCAAGGGCTTCAAGCTTGGGCTTGGACAAGGTCAAAAGGTCTCCTCTGACACAGACAATCACTAAACAAATACTAACCCTCAGGGGCTCCACAAGGGGCACCAAGACTCATATTTGGCGCCGTTGCCGAGGAGGTAGAGGCCTACCCGTGTTTTTGATTGAGTTTTGAGTCTGTCTATTTGTTTTCTTTTCCATCATCACATCAGAACTTAAAACTCTGTTGGTTGATTTCTATTCACATAATTATTGCAGCGAACGCATTTTTGTCTCACTCACCACTTCCCCCACCACGACATTCCACCTTTGGTGAACAAGGTATTTAGTTCACCTGGCAACTCCACCCCGCAGCTCCACTGGAGGCCGAACCCACCCATATAACCTTCGTAGCCTTGGTCGATCTGATACACTGCGTAGCACGCCTATCACATACATCAGACGCAACCTTAGTGAGCACTCCCCCACTTCGTTTTGGTAGGCAATTCACTCTGCAGCCTCACCTAACGTAGTAGTGCCACAGCCCTCCACCGTTCCCAACCCAACTCCGAACACCAACCCGATGGCTAACACCAACCCTGGTCCGCGTGATTTTGGCCACATGGCCAAAGCCTCACCCCTAAATTTCGCTCAGGTCCTGGGTGCTCCCCATGACATGCCTGAAAAGTACTTTGAAAAGATCCCAAAGTTTAGTGGGAGCACAGCTATCACCATTGAAGATCATCTTGAATCCGTGTGGCAACATATGGAAGCTTATGGGGCCACCCAGGAAGACGTCTTCATGAGAGGTTTATTTATGTCACTTGAGGGCGATGCCCGCAAGTGGTTTGACCGACTACTTGTCGGATCAGTCACTGGTTATGATGACTTCGTAACCAAACTCAACGAGCAGTGATCGGTCAAGCTGGATGGCAAGTATTTACTTAGCTAGCTATCAGGAATCAAGAAGAAAGAAAACGAGTCCACTCATGAATTCAATATTAGATTTGATAAGGTGGTAGCACAGATACCTGAGACGATCCGCCCCCAAGATCCTGCCATCTTGATCCACTACTTAGATGCTTTTGAGGGATGGCTTGGATACCACCTCAAAGACAGAGCCCACCACCTTAAAGATTTCCCAGGACAATGCACGAAAAGCCGAAGCAAACGCTGCATCCATGGGTAAACAGAACTTCTTTGATCACCACGCTCCGTCAACCTCCTGCACCGAGTCCCGTGCCCGCAAGGGCAAAGAGCCTGAAAAAGAAGACACAGAGTTAGGGACAAATGAAAACATGAAGGAAATCATTAAAACCCTAACTCTCTTCACAAGGGACTTAGCTAAGAATAGGGAACCAGATAGGTACAAGGCCCCATACGCCCCCAAACCTTACTGGAACCAAAATAGGAGGCCTAACACTGAAGATAACAAGAAGCCTCCCATTGCCCCTGAGGTCCAGGACACAAGGGCCATACATTGGTGCGACAGATGTGAGTTTGAGCACCCTAAAGCCAAATGCCACTTTGTTGAACCTGAACAGATCGAAAACATAAACTTTATTGAAGACTCACCTTTCGATCTAGACTTCAGCCGAGTCCTCATCGAGGAGGAAGAAGAGGAAGTGGAAGAAGAAGTTGGCCCCTCTTGTCTACCAGTCCGCCCTGTGACTGATGAGCCTCAACAAATCAAGATCTACAAAAGACACGGGGAGGAGCAGAGGCCTGCACCTTTTATCGAGAGGCCCGAAGTTCCCCACCTGGACCTCGGTACCAGCCTCCATTCTACCGATGGGGCCTTTGGGTAGGGCATTGAGTTGGAAAAAGAACTAGCCAAGATTATGCAAAGTGTCCCCATGTCCGAGTTAGCGCAGCTCCCTTCAGTCCGGGACCAGATTTCTAAGTTCCTTTATAGCATTCCCACAGAGAGGGAGTCGTTCACCACCCCCGCTGATGTCCCTAGCACCTCTACCATGACCCCTGAGGACGAGAGAGAGACAGAGGATCCCCTAGTCACGATACACACCGCTATATACAAGCGAAAGAATGGAGGGCACCAGCCCTTCTATCTCACCCTTCGTATTAACAACATGCTGCTTCACAACTGCATACTTGACTCGGGAGCCTCGACAAATGTCATGCCCTTGTGCATTATAAAGGCCTTAGGCCTGGAAGTGACGCGACCCTATGGAAATGTTTGTGGTATAGATTCTAGACAAGTACCAACTCACGCCCTGATCAAGAATCTGAAGGCCGAAGTTTTCTCGTGTCTAGACATATCCATGCTCATGGACATAGTGGTCATCGACCTTCCCCCAGTTTATGGCATACTCCTGTCCAGGAAATGGGCAACTGGACTAGGAGGGCACCTGCAGATGGACTTATCCTATGCCTCCGTTCTGAATCCAAATGGGGTCCTGGTGAGAGTTTACCGAGAACCTTTCTATGAGGGGCATATCGAGGGCATGGAGGACACCTTGCGCAAAACCTACGGCAAATGTGAACCGGGCCAGGAGGGAATGTTTATGGCCTTTGGAGATGAAAGGGAGGATTTTGATGATGAGGCCGCGTTAGGACATCCTTTGGGCAGGTGGCTCTCCACCCCCACATTGCACTCACATGATGAGGATTCTGAGGAAGAGGGCATGCATCGACTTAGCCACGAAAATCTCGAGAATGAGCTGACAACTCCTCCTGAGGTGCATGAGCCTATGGAGGTACGAGAGGGATTCCCCACAGGTCACTCTCGTCCTACGAGCCTCCGAGAGCAGTTGGCTTAGCTGTATCTGGACGATTATTCTACCACAGGGATTGAGGGATTGGAGTTCTCTCTGCCCGATGAGTTGAGAGCGATCACGCACAATTTTCCCGCATATAGTGAGGAGGATCATGAGACAGAGGAGCGTGACGAAGACACTCCCCCTCCCCTGGAGGACTGGGAAGTGAGAGGAATCCCACCCATGGAGGAAAGAAGTTTTAGGACTATCCCTGAGATGCTGGCCATAATGAATGATAACATTGCTAGACAGGCGAGAGGACTTCCCCCGCACTACTGGTGGGAGGAGCCATCTTCCCAGGAGCCGCCTGATAGGGAGAGTGATTCGTCAGATCAAATCCTTTTTCAGGAATTCTCCCTTCCCTCCGATTTTACGGGAGAGTTTGAGCCACTACCGTTCATTACCCCACCTCCCTCCCTGCGTCTGCATGCCTTCTCGAGTTTCCTCTTGCCTGCTGAGGTCCCTGTATCATCGGGAGAGGGGTGTCTTACGCACGTTGCATCTTCGCCTTCCACTCACACCTCCACCAGGAGCCTGTCTGCCCAACCTCCTAATTTTTGGACGATTGGTGAGATCGAGATTGGTGTCATACACCCTAGGTCCGTTGTCCCACAGCCTGACCTGACTCTCGAATTTCTGATAGGGGAAGTTGGGATCCCATTGGACGATGGATCCCACAGATTCGTTCCCCATACTAGCGTAGGGACCTACACCCTAATAGTGGTGGGAATGGCAATGTATCGGTGTTCCGCGATATAGGTGTGGACCCCCCTTCGATGAAACGGAGGACCTTTACCACGGGTGATCAGGTTGTCATACCACACCACGTTTTTCACCACATGGTTGACAACCATACCGGGCTTCTGGTGGGCCCCTTTAGGATTGAGGTCCGCGACAGGGACTCGTATTTTCTATCTACTAAGGATGGGCACTACTTCTCCATCCTCGTGAGTGGTCACCAACTCCAGGAGTATGTTCCCGAGTTCACCCGGGGCGATATTCCTTGATCCCGACCTTAGTCCTTTCTCCCTATTTTGCGGCAAATAAGCTCTCGAGAGCAACATCCGGTTGTCCCTCACCTTTTGACTGCCCCACCTTTGTCTGACGACCAGTTGCCCTTTTTGTTTTGTTTCATCTCGCGGTCATTTCACACCTTTTTACACCATTTGCCCTTTTTATAGTCTCTTTTGTACCATAGTTTCTGTTCAGTTGTTTTCACCTTTATTTGCACCTCATGTGTCGGCTTAATAAAATTTAAAATGCTGTAGAGTTAACTTCATTATTGATATATTTCATTTCAGCATTGTCATTTTGTTTATTTCTGCTGGATTATGTTATATATATGATGTATGTCCTGACGAGCGGTCTGCAGAGATTGGTATAGCGTCTGCATTTTACAGGGATAGGTACATATTGATGATGATGATGCAGATAGCATGCATGTGCATGCGTGTTGATGGTGATGAGAGGGGTGATACGGACCAGAGATTCTGTGGTTCTCAAGCACTCTCTCCCTTAGAGCACTTGTCCCAGCTGGAGCCTGATGTTATCACATCTATGTTAGCTGGAGCTACCATACTGCAGACTGTGCGGCCGAGGACCACACAGTACTTTGTTTTTCCAGATCAGAGATCCAATGCCTTCAGAGAAGGCACACAGTTTTGTTCAGATTGCCTAGAGCAGATGTATCAGAGGGCACAGTTGGTTGTACAGTGGTACAGACATGCTACTTAGCATTTACCACAGGGTCACCCTTCCATGCCAGGCTTTGATATCATCCCATTGAGACAGTTGCCTAGTCTTGTTTTGATTGAGACTATCACAGAGTATTGCTGATTTACTATTTGTGCCCAGATTCAGTAGAGATCCAATTCAGAGACAGCCTCAGCAGCAGGTATATGGTGCGGCAGGTATTGCATTTGATGTATATTGCTCATGATTGTTGCTTAGAATTGTTTATACGTGATAGTACACTAACTCTACATATGATGATTGATTTGGTGATCTAGCTTTTTTTTTATGATATGTGATTGGGCCCTTGGTGATGTCAGTCCACCCCTTTCTAGTAGGCTCTTGTTCTATGCACACCGAGTTACACCGCTATTCGTGGTATAGACTTGGTCATTTAGACCCCCTAGGCAGCTGACTTTGGATCCACCTTCACCTTCTCCATCCATCCGAGTCATACATGATATACTTTCCCTACTTGGATTCCGATCCCTTTCCCCACTGATCTCTGAGTATGCCATTATTCCTTGTCTATTGTGCCTCGGCTCTTTAGTGTGTGAGATGCACTCTCAAACCTGGGATTTGCTCCTGTCGGTTGCCCCCGATGTTGCAATGCAGTTAGGATTGTGTAGCCTCACCAGGTGTTCCCCATTGGTCATCGAAGCATGTATTGCTCACCCCCATTACTTTGCAGTATGAGCACCATGATTATATCTATTGAGATATGTATGTAGCCCAAAAGGGCCTTGATGTAAATTGAAGAAATGAAGAAATGTAAAGCAAGCCAAAAAGGCTTTTTGTAAATGTAAATCTAGCCAAAAAAGGGCTAAGTATGAAACTCATTGTAAAATCCATGCAATGTGTTTATAAACACACATGGACAGAGGTCAGCCATACATGTCAGCGTTTGTAGTGGTTATTTCCTCACCTAGTCCTGCGGGGCAAGGAGGTGAGAGGGAGCAAGGGACAAGCTCAACATTGTCCCCTAGAGTATCAAGTTATGGTTTGTCGGACACCCAATTTGGCGGCTCTAGAAAAGAACCTCACAGAGTCTTCAGGCACGAATGTGAGTTGTGAGATACTTGTTAGATGACCAGTGGCAGTTTTCCTGCACTATACCCATTTGTGAGGCACCGCCCTTCTCCGTGTTTTGTCATGGTATACTTATCTCAGTGGACCCCGCTTTCCCGAGTTATCCAAAAGGTCACATGATCCTCATCCTTCTCATCCCTTATCCTTCGCCATGTATTCCACGTCACCCAAAGTCAACTAGGTGGTCAAGTCTATAGGTTGTGCATAGCAGTTGAGTCTTTTGGATGTGGTGGGCCCACCTCACCTGGGGCCTTGTATTTTTCAGAGATTTAATGCAGTTTTTTATCACCATATTATTGTCAGATTGTTTAGTAATGTACTAACTTGTATAAGGAAGCCTTTCACTTCATGATTGCATACAGGTATTCAGCTAGCACCATTGTTGACCAGATTTGACTTGGTCAAACTAGGTTGACCAAGCCAAAAATGGGCCCGATAAAATGTTGTGACCGGAATTTCAATTTTGGTCAATTAGTATCTACAGGGGACCCATATGAGCTTCCAAGTGACAGAATGCAAAAAGATCGAGGCGTTTGTGAGATTTTTAATTATTATTGGTCATTAATGACCTGTTTTAATTAAAAATCATGGATTTTGGGCAAATAATGCTCAAGTGATGGATCGGGGTCGTTTGAGTGGTCATTCCTACTATTTTTGGGGTCCACGATCACATTGCAAACGACGGTTCGACAATCCGGGCACTTTAGATGGATCAAAAGCCCAAATTAAATCTTCAGCAGTATAAACCAGCAATAAAATACATGGAAAATCAAAAATTGACAAAGGCAACTATAGCAAAGGATGAAAATCAATGGTTGGCAAGTAAAAGGGTGATTCCTAAGGTAAATTGGTAATGTTTTGGCATGGTATTATGCATTGTGGGGCCCTCTCTTGCCCTACTCACCTAGGTGGACGAATTGCCCATGGGGGGCGTTTTTAACTTTTTCTCCACTTAGGGAAATTCGATTTCATGGTTATATTGTATGTGGGACCATATGTATTGAGTTGGGGGGATAAAACCCCATATAGACACCCCCCAACATTGTTCTTTCTATTGTATGGCCCCACAATGGGCCCCTCTCCTCCACTTGTGCGCTATCCTTGGGCAATTCGCACCCCCACTAAGAGAGCTCTCCACCATTCGATTTGCTTGATGGGGGAGTGACCCTAGGCCTCCATTTTGGGGGGAAATAGGTTTTGAGAGTGGCCCTTCTTTATAAGAGAAGGCACTCACTCCATTGTAGAGCCTCTTGGCACATTGTATACTTGACATTTGAGAGATATAGAGACATTCTTCTCCCGATTTCTTGAGATAACTTGCATAGATGTTGATGGTCTTGATTGTTAGCTGATTTCCATAGCTTTGTGGAGTGATTTCAATGAGTTTTCTGCCCATGTGTGACTGACACGATTTGCAGGAAGACTGGCCATTTGGAGGGAGGCGCTACACTAGGAGTGGGAGCTCCATTCTAGCGTTTCTCGTCAAAATAATCACAAGGGAGTTGTCTTTTGCTGTTAGCTTGTCAATTTCCTCATTTTCAGCCATTCATTTTTTGTTCTTACTTGTTTATTTGCTGCACTTGCTGATTCTCTCTTGTTGTGGCAGGTATCCAGGGCAAAATTGGTCATTTAGCTACTTAAACACTCAAAGGAACTCGCTGGTTGCTCCACTACTGGACGTGGAATTAGTCTTCAAGCCATTTCAGCCATACATCTCTATCCAGGTATTCTTCTTTTGCTGGTCTTATACCTTTCATTTTCATTGTGTGTTGAGCTGCAAAACATTAAAGAAAACCCTAAAAATTGATAACTAGATTTCTCACCGTTAGAATTTGTTTTTATTGTAAACCCACTAATGAAATACTATTAAAAGCCTAATCCTTAAGTTTCATTCAATTCCGACTCCATCTACCCATAGTTTAGGCACTGGTCTACTCAGCAAAAAGCCCCACCTGGAGCGTTTTTCTCTTCTGCTTGCTTGGGTTAGGTAGGGGTTCTGGGTAGTGTTGATTTTGGTTCTAATCATCTCCTTATCCATAGATATCAAGCTATTCATTGCTAGAAGCTTGTTAAAACGAGTATTTGTTGATGCCCTAGATCCACTACTTCAATATTTAACTGTTTTTCTTGGGTAACTTCATTTTATTCCTCTACTTCTAGCTCAACTGAGTGTCCCTTGCTTATTTCCAGCCACAAACACTAATCTAATTTCATTTTATTCACCTTATTTGATCACTGGTCACATCACTTTATTTTTACGCTTAATTCATATCTATGTCTAGCCCGTGGCTGGGATTAAGCTTAGGACCTAGTTGCACTCATTTCCTGTCTTTACTTCTTTCTATCTGTTGGATTTGGGTGTGTTTTGTCCCTCGACCATTACCTGGTTGAGCGAGGTCTCCCCCCTGACTTGGCTACATGCCTTGTTTGAAGCGACAGTAGCCTTGTCCGGTGTGACTTCCGTTCCCTGAGGTTACACCTTCCTAGTTGTTCACCTCTACCATCCCTGTTGGGACACCTACTACCAAACAGCTAAAGATTGTTTGATAACACGATCATCCAATGGAAATTACTTCAAAGTATAGGGGTTACAAACATTAAACCCATGAAGAGCAACAAAGAGCTCGAGACCATTCAGTGTGCATCAATTTGGGTTAATATAGACTCGGGTCAAGATTTCAAATAAAACAAATTTAAAAAGCAAGGTGAAACCTCCGCTATCACGCCAACAAATATTAATACACCATTTATAAAATCAATATTAACCTAAGTCTGAAGTATATCTCGCTGCTTATTCATTATAAAAGTGACTTAGGATTTAGGGGTGACTTTAGAAGAAGGTGAAGTCCAAGTCAATAAAAAAAAAGAGAATACTAAGGTATTACCAAGGGTTTAAAAACTCATTTAAGAAGTGTGTTTCACCAAGGGTTTAAAAACTCATTTAAAAAGTGTGTTCAAGTACAGTAAGCAAGTATCAAATTACATATTGAAGTGGGTCCCTCATAACTCGTGCACTCACATAGTACAAAGATATAAGAATTTGGTATTAAGAGGTGTTCTAAAATTTGGACACCCAAATTTACATTGACGAAGTGGGTCCCTCGCACTTCGTGGGCCCAGTTGTTGTGATGAATCTACATATAGTTATTTAACAATGGAATTCTTACTACATGAACACAATTCTTACGTATAAAATCATAATCAGGAGTTGCACACACAAATCAAAGGATTAAAAGAAGAGACATAAAAAAGTCAGAAGTGCAATTAAAAATTACAATAAGAAAATCAAGATCTCAAAAGGAAATTTGACAAGAGCTTGCTAGAAAGAGATGAAAAGATTTCTCACCTAAAATATCATAGTCAAAAACGTATTGCACAAATCAAGAATATAAAGGATAAAATACAATGCAATTAGAAGTTAGAACTGGAGAATAAAAAACTAAAACAGGAAAATCAAGATCTCAAGAGGAAATTTGACAAGAGCTTGCTAGAAAGAGATGAAGAGATTTCTTGCCTAAAAGAACACAGTCAAAAACTTCTTGCACAAATCACGAAGTCAAAGAATAAGACTCAACACAATCAGAGGTTAGAATTGGAGAATCAAGGTCTCAACAAGAAATTATCAAAAAAAAATGAAAATAATTATGGCCTGAGGAGCCTTAAACAAAGGTTACTTGAACAAATCAAAATGTTAAAAGATGTGAACCCAGAGAATCGAAATCTAAAGAAAAAATTCAACTAGTCAAAAAATAATGAAGAACTTTCATGCTTAAGAAATCATAACTTAGACAAATTAAGAAGCTAAAGAACGATAAGAAGTCCTACAAAAAATGTTACAACAACTTACCAATAGAGAAGCGATGATCTATAAAGATACAATGACAAAAGTAGAAGAACCATTAGATGTAAAAATCCAAACCATGGAGCAGGGAACCAATACAAATCCAATAAATATCATAACTCAAAAGGATGCAAATCCAGTTGAGTAAGGATATCTTCAGATGTCGAAGTACAAATGATGGAAAATCCAAGTGTATTTATTAACAAATATCCTATAATCAACAAAGCAACACAGGTGTATGAAAGACATAATACCCAAAGTAAATAAAAAAAAATACTGTGTATAATAAGGAAAAATCAAGCTACAAGGGCACCTTATCTACATCCAAATCACAGGAGTCAATACTTTAATCAATTACTGTATCAACATTGCTCAGAACAAAGATGATATTCAAACTACATTTCAAAGAATATTCCGATACAATTCAATTTCAAAACGGAGGTCATTGCCATGCAAATTCACAGAAGATCGAATTAGGGTGGTCAAACCCTCTTACAAGATCAAATTAGGGTGGTCAAACCCTCTTACAATTCGACAATTCCACTCAGCGTTTAGAAGATCATATCATCTTGTATTGTCAACTATCATAGTGACAAGCACAAAGGATCATGAGAAGGCATTATGAGCCAAAAACAAGCAGTAAAGTATTTTCCATAAATATGCTTTAAGGAAAAAGTATGGCCAACTGGTCATTTGGTCGAATCAGGACATGGCTTTGATACCAAATGAAATGAACAAAATTCATTTACAAAAATATTTACAAAGTTCATTTACTGAATATCCAATGTAAAAAGGACAATAGGTTAAAATCCATATAATACAAGTAATATAAATAGATAGATGATGGAATGATATATGATGATACAATACCATGTGATCGTGTACTTATAGCATTGACTAGTCACAACGAATGATTGGTCATGTCCTTTAGTTAGGATGTGTCACTTCAATTATTATTATTATTATTTGATGTTTTATATATACATTTATGTTCACTACATGGTGTGGCACATGTCAATGGCTTATTTGATCCTACGAGGTTGTTACTGAAGATGTGAGTTGTTGCTTGGGCTGTCCATTTCTTGAAGGTTGTCTTTCTTCGTCCTTTTCTTTATAATCTCATGTTATTGCCCTTTCACTATTCTATGATTGAACATTGTCTAATGGCTTCATTTTATTAGTGTTGATTGTGCATCTTGTATAAGGGCCCTCATGTACCCTCATAATAATATAAACAATTTATTTGGAATAGTCATGCCACATCAATGTACAGCTTGACTACATCTTCTCTCCATAACTTCAAGCCCTCTTTGTTTGTTATGTTCGACTCCATAAACCTTGGATTGGCACTGGTCTTAGCAACCCACCATTATCTACTTCCTATAAAGTATATCATACATTTTCTTAGAAAAAACCCACTTGTGTCAGAGTAGCGCCAGCCTAAAGTGAAAGGAAGGGCAGTTGTACTGACAATGGGCAACCTTCCTAAGTTCCTCTAAGGTTGCATTTGTGGTTTAGGGCCTTACCACTTGAAACGCAGGTTTAAGAGGTAACAACCAGTACCAAGATAAATCATATACCCTGCTGCAGACTTTCTATCATTAGGATCACCACACCATTCTGAATCTGTAAAAGCAAGAAGTGCAACTGTTTCCACCATATGCACAATGAATCCCATAATTAATTGAGCCTCCAATGTATCTTAAAATTCTCTTAGCTGCAGTCTAGCGACTTTCCTTTGGATTTTGCATATATCTAGCAAACAGACCAAGAGCAAAGCATATATCGGGTCGAGATTGAGTTAAATAAGCAAACATTCAACAAGTTTTCTACACAAAATATGGTCAACTTTTTTTGAAGAACAATCTACTAATAGCTTCACACAAGACTGAAATGGAGTAGGACCACTATTACAATCACTCATTTTAAATTTCACATAGAGAGTATATTTACGATGAGAGAAAAATGCCATCAAGTTGTAAAATTTGATTAGCCTTCAAACTTTGTATCATACCATCACTGTTGCATGTAATCACCAAACAATCCACACAAAGAATCACAACCATGATATAGGAATACCAAATGCATGGAAAATATAAATGCATTATGAAGAAATGCAAGTTTAGTTAGGAATGATATCATTATTATTTAGGAATAGTCATATTAGATTGTAATGTACTTAACTTAGGTGTCATAAAATAAGGTGACTTAAGTATAATACAATCACATGTTAAAATACTTCAAAATATGATGTTACAAAGACCTTGTCAACACTAGAATTTTGAACCAAGTCAAAGCCCTACAATGAAATGAAAAAAGATCCCACCAAGAAAACATGCTCAGCTAAATAATAAAAATTAGGTTAACGAAGCATCAAGGTTCACACACCCTCACCTCATGACCAGTCAATGCATAATTATACACCATCACATGGCTCATTAAAATCATCAGTCATTATTCAATATTTTAAGTTTTATTATATATTTCAGATATAAAACTGTCAATTTCTTAATAAAAAGGGACCATTTATTCCACTATTTAATACTAAAGAACAGAACTGAGTTATACCTGCTCATATGTGAATGCAACTCGTCTGACTGAAGAAGCACTATCTATCCTTTGAGGATTCCCCCTGTGAACAAACAAGAATAGAGATTTCTTTAAGTCCAACTCAATACCTCATAAAATAGACAATTGCAAAAGCCAAACAAAGCCCTAAAAATTGGCATTGATATGGAATTATATCCAGCTATTGAACACTCTTGCATCTTTGAACATAGATACCCAGTGAGCATAAAAATATAGATACCCAGTGAGCATAAAAATATAGATGGTAAATTCATCGTTGCAATATCATATTTCCCAAAGTCGAGCAAAACAATCAAAAATAGTACCTAATGAGGAATCAGGATAAGCAATCAATATCCTAGTGCCTAAATCAATGGTAATACAAAATTACAAATCCTCAATATTTTGCAAATCATTCCTCCCAACAAAAGAAAATTTAACTTATAAGTTTTTTGTAATGTAAAAGCTCTTCAAAGACCAAGAAACTGTCAACCCATAATGCATATTAAGTTTGAGAGTTGGAAAACAAATAAAGTGATGATCTCAAATCCACCCCATTTCCAAAGAGAAATTTACAAGCTGTAAAATCATGTGTACTCACCTGCAGGATCATCTAAATTTTAGCATGTAGATGCCAATTTCGAAATGCTTTGCATAAACTGTCCGTTTATCATACTTTCAGGCCAAAAGAGGCTTAATAGACTGGGAAAGCATTGGGTGAATCTCACGGTATTTTTTTATAAGAAATGTAAGTTGTGTTGGTAAAGAGAAAATCATTTTATTTTGGTTAGAATCATTGGGTGAAAAGCTGCTATATGTATTACTACAAACATCAAATTATTGGTGAATACTTTAGCCAAGAAGAAAAATATTAAAATCAATTTCTCAATCTAAATTTTAGATTCACAATAGAATCAGAAATAAAATTATTTTCATTATTTACCTTTTAAGATGACAATATAGTTCTGTAAAAATAATGCTATTTCTTCAATGATACCAAAATCAATGTGGATAACCAGCAGGTTTTTTATAGTGGTGCACTAAAATGTGTGCTTCCATAACTTTTATCAATTATCCTTTCTTTAACAAGATACCCAAGAGGATTAAAGAATCACATAAACATAACGTCCAAATATGATACCTTATACTTGATACATATCGATTTCCCTTTAACCTACATCACACACACACACATGTTGAGTGGGCTTAACACTGAAGAACATACCCTTCCTCCTTGGAAGTCAGAAGTTTGAATCCAAAGGGGTTTAGGGTATGTACACATTTGTATGGGGCCCCTTGTTCCATAAAAAAAAGGGGTCTCATACATCAATTCAGTGTCTGGCCAGGCCATGGACATAAAACTAGATTATTATTATTATTATTATACAACGGGGGTGGACAGAGAGAGAGAGAGAGAGAGAGAGAGAGATTATCCTTTGTCACTAGAATAGGCTCATGAGACTTCCTGGATGCAAATTCTTACAATTATCAAAATGCACTCATGTTAAAATAATTTCTACTTCTTTCTTGCTTGCATTTATCAAGATGCACCAAAATGTTGAAATTTTGTAGCTAGGAAGTTGTTCCCCTAGGTGATTTTGCCTTAGTCACCAAACAAAAGGGGAAATAAAGTGACCCTTGCATTAAATGACTTGAGATGAGCATTTAATTTCACTTTAGTGATTAAAGTGACTTTTTGATAAATTTAAGTGAGGTGAGTGAATTTATTTTTTATGAGAATTAAGTGTGCATTTATTCTCATCTACACATCTGATTCAATCTGGGCCCTTGGATTAGATGTCTTTTCATTCACCCCAAGCTTTCATACAAAAAGGCAAGGGAAGGCATTTCATTTCCCTTTTGGGGAAGAAGAGAAGAGAGAGCAAAGAAGGGGACACGAATTTCTAGACAGCCGTACAAGGCATTTAATGCACAGCACGAATCCCGAGGCAGTGAGAAAGTACAGTGGGCACGAATCCCAAGGCCGTACAACAGAAGTTCTAGGCATAGTTTTCAAGGCACAAATTCTGGGCATGAATCCCGAGGCAGAGGGCACGAATTTGTAGATAGAAATTCTGGGTGTGATTCTCGAGGTAGTGGGCACGAATTTCAAGGCAATACTGGGCACGAATTTCAAGAAATGTACAGGCATGGATTTCGAGGACCGTACAGTCCATACTGTGTCTTTTTTGGCACGAATTTCGAGATTCTGAACCTGCACAGAAATCAACGCAACAACAACACAATTTTCGAGGCAGCTTACTGGGTGAAAATTTGGTTGAGATAAGTTTTTCTTGACTGTAAAAATTGTTGTACTGAATCTCTCTGAAGAAATAAAATCATCCTCACTCTCTCTAACAGGTTTTCCCATTCTGGGTTTTGCCTGGGCCGATTTGCCAAAAATTCCTGAGTCTAAAATATATGGTGTGTAGTTAATTTTTAAATTCTGCCTGTAAATGTGAGTTTCAATTGTGTTTTAAAGTCTGAGAATTTTTTTTAAGTTAATTTCCAACTCTTAAACTTAACTGGGTTGGGCATTAAATTTTATGAAAAGACTTGAAACCGGGTTGGGTTGATTCTCATAAAACTTTCATGGAATCAGAGCTTAGGGGCAGAAAAGAGAAGTTATTTTCAGACTGTCAGTAAATTCTTTGTCAGTGGGCAGCACCTTATTGAGTTGGCATTGAAATGGCTACAGATAGGCTAGGTTGGAAGATAGGCTAGATGGAACAGGGAATTTTGTTCCATGGAAGGCTAGGATAATGCTTATTTTGGAAGAAAATGAACTTTGGGACGAAGTGGTAAATAATACAACAGCAAAACCAATTCAAGTTCCCGCTTCCACCGATGCACAAGCACTAGCAACTTTCAACAAAAAGGACTGTAAGGCTAGAAGGATTATTCTAGAGGAAGTTAAGCACCATATTACTCCACATATTACAAGTAAAGACCGTGCATTTAAAATGTGGGATGCTTTGACCAGTTTATACCAAAGCTCAAATCAGAACCGGAAGATGGTCTTGAGAGAGAAGCTGAAAAGTGTAAAGATGAACAAAGCAGAGGGAGTAACATCCTACCTTACTAGGATATCTCAGGTTAGAGATGAGCTTGCAGCAGTTGGGGAGGTAGTTTCTGGCATTGAGCTAGTGCGGACAACAGTGAATGGTGTGACAAAACCATGGGTTGTTTTTGTGGAGGCTATAGTTGGCAGGGAAAACTTACCTTCCTGGGAAAACTTATCTTACTGTCATGGGTGGCCAGATCATACCTCAACATGCTCACGGCTAGGCAAATCAGACCTCAACTGTAAATTTTCTGTGTTTTTCAGCTTGCTGGTTTATGTCAAGTTTTTAGTGTTTTTCATTCCCAAGCCGGTTTTGCATTGGCTGCAAACTACTTATAAAAATGCAAACAATTAAACACGTTGTAAATACACTTCTAACAGGCAGAAAAATAATTTAACATGCAAACCATAAATATTTCAGACTCATAAATTTTTGGCCAATAGCCCTAGAAAAACCCCCACGGGGAAAACCAGTTAGAGAGAGAGAGAGTTTATTACTTCTTCAGCAATATTTCAGTACATTAAATTACAGTCAAAATGTACTTATCTCGACCACCCAAAGTCACCCAGAAATCTGCCTTAGTTTCGGTGCCACAAGTCTGTCTCAAAAACTGTGCCAAAACAACACCTCGAAAACTGTGCCAACTTCTCAAAATCCGTGCAGCAGGACTGCCTCGAAAATGGTGCAGAAAGATACAATCCGTACAGACTACAAACCCTCGAAATATGTGCCTATCACCTCGAAATGCATGCAGCAAAATTCTTGTCTAGAAACCCGTGCCTTTTCTCGGGAAATGTGCCCAGCTAAACACCTTAAAACCCATGTTATACAGACGGCAATAAATGATGCTGGTATGGACCTCGAACTGTGTGCTAGCTGCCTTAATAAATGTGCCCAAATCCGTACTGTAAGAATGCCTTGGGAAATGTGCCTGTAATAAATGATGGAAACCTCCTCGATTTCTGTGCGAAAAAACTCTCCTTGGAAATCGTGCTGCTCTCTCTTCTCTTCAGCTCACTCAACTCAAGAATGAAGCTCATTTGCCTCCCTTTTCCTTTTTGACAAAACCCTAAGTGAGTTTTTCCTCCAACAATGGAGATTAGATCAATCCAACGGTTGAGATGTGATGAGAATAAAAATATCTAATTTAATTCTCATAAATGCAATTTCACTCACCCACTTAAATTTTATCAAAAGTAACTTTATAACATAAAGTCACATTAAATGCTTTTCTCAAGTCATTTAATGCAAGGGTCACTTTTCCCCACTTAAGTGACTTAGGCAAAAAAGTCACCTGGGGAACACTTCCTAGGTACAAAAACTAACACTCCCTCTTACCGAGGAAGGTGTTCTGCACCACTCCCAACTTGTCTCTGAAGAAAACAAACTTACCCCTCCCCAAAGATTTCATCAGGATATCTGCTACCTGCTCATCAGTGGATATGTACTGCAACTCTACAGCTCCTCTCTGAATATAGTCACAAATGAAATGGTACCTGATCTCAATATGCTTTGATCTGTCTTAGAACACTGGATTCTCAGAGAGCTGAATGCAACTCAGATTGTTGCAGTAGATCACCGTAGGCCTAAGCTCCTGATCAAACAAGTCTATCAACAGCTTACAAAGCCACACTGCCTCGCAAGTAGCCTAACTAGCTGCCATATACTCAGCCTCGGCGAAACTCAATGCAACGGACTTCTATTTCCGACTGAACCACGACACTACTGCCAAGCCCAAACTGAAACAACAACCGGAAGTGCTCTTCCGATCCCTCACACTGCCTGCCCAGTTTGAATCTGTGAAACCAACCAAACTGACTCCACCCAAACCCCTGTAATCCAAACCATAGTCCACTGTACCTGTAAGATATCTCAGCACATGTTTTGCGGCAATTCAATGTACACTCCTAGGCTCCACCATGAACTGGCTAAGAGTGTTCACCGCAAAACACAAGTCTGGCCTGGTGTTGACCAAATACATCAACGACCCAATGAGCTGACGGTAAAGTGTAGGATCCACCCACTTACCCTCAGAAGCATGAAGTTGCTTCCAATTGGGGATCATAGGTGTAGACATCGTCCTGCATTCCTCCATCCGAAATCTCCTCAGAATATCAACTGCATACTTCCCCTGTCCCAGGAAAATATGTCCAAGCTCCTGCCAAACCTCCATCCCCAGATAGTAATGCATCAACCCAATGTCAGTCATCTCATACTCAGTAGCAAGGTCTGTCTTGCAATGTGCAATGAGACGCTCCTCTCCAGTGATAAACAAGTCATCAACATATAACAAAAGAATGAGAGGATCTCCACCAACCACAATGTAGTAAAGGTTGGGATCAGCCTCACTCTTCTGAAAACCCATCGAAGTCAAGTATGCATCGATCTTGGAGTACCAAGCTCTACGAGCTTGCTTCAGTCCATACAAGGCTTTACTCAGCCTGCACACATGATAATCTCTCCCATGAATCTCGAATCCCTGTGGCTGCTCCAAGTACACTTCCTCCTGCAGAAGACCATTGAGAAATGCGGTCTTCACATCCATCTGGTGGATCTTCCAACCCATCTCTGCTACTATAGAAATCACTGCTCTAATGGAAGAATACCAAGCAACTGGTGCAAAGGTCTCATCATAATCAACTCCCTCAACCTATGAAAACCCCTGTGCCACAAACCGAACCTTGTACTTCTCCACACTGCCATCCGCAGCATGCTTCACCTTGTAGATCCACTTGGAAGTCACAACAGACTTCCCCTCTACTCTCGGCACTATCTCCCAAGCATCATTCTTCATGATGGAATGGTACTCTTCCATCATGGCATCTCTCCAAACCTGATGCTGAAAAGCCTCCTCAAATGTGGAAGGCTCTGAATCATGAAGACTCGCAACAAGAGCCATACCCAATCTATCCAACATCACTACTGTCCCGATCTCCTCCTGGGGTCTACCAAATGCCTCTGCTTCCTTCAATGTGTCTTGAATCCATTTAGGCTTCCTCTTCCTTGAAGGCTCCTCCCATACTGGTCTATCCTCATCTGAAGAACTCCCAGAAGCAAAAGGTCCAACACCCCGAGGACCAGTGACTGATGAACCAGTCCCTGAAGAACCTGTAACCTAAGAACCGGAACCTGAACCTGTCCATGAAGTACCTGTCATCTGAACCACCGAACCTGTAGAAGCTATGCCTGTACTCTGTGATCCAGTCACTCCGGAAACCTATGAACCTGAAATTTGTATCGAAGAAGCATGAGTCACCTGAGGTGTGGAAGCCGATGGCTCCCCCTGCTCTATCTCTCTGGACTTCCTGAAGGCTCTCTCCTCATCAAACTTCACCTCCCGCCTAACAACAACCCTCTTCTGGCTAGGAAGGTAAATTCAGTAAGCCTTCGAAGTCTCATCATATCACACAAAGATGCCTCTCTCTACAGTGGGATCAAACTTCGTCCTCTTCTCAGAAGGGACGTGAGAGTAAGTCAAAGAACCAAATATACGAAAGTGGCTCACCTCAGGCTTCTTTCCTATGTACATCTCCTCAAGAGTCTTCCTCCCCAAAGCACGATGAGGACTCTTGTTCTGCAAATAAACTGCAATGTTGCATGCCTCTGCCCATAGAAAGAATGGTAAACTCTGATCATGAAGCATCGCTCTCGCTGCTACCACAATCGACCTGTTCTTCCTCTCTGCTACTCCATTCTGCTCAGGAGTGTAGGGAACTGTCAGTTGTCTCTGTATACCCTCCTATGTGCAGAATCCATCGAACTCCTTGGAGATATACTCACCCCCATTGTCTGATCTCAACATCCGAATCTTCCTCCCTATCTGCTTCTCCACAAGGGCTTTGAACCCTTGGAAGAAACTCAATACTAAGGGTGACTTCTTGTCCCTCAAGAAGTAGATCCAGGTCTTCCTGGAGTAGTCATCAACGAAGGTGATATAGTACTCAAATCCAGTCAAAGAGACTGAAGACATAGGACCACAAATATCAGAATGGATCAAGTCAAGTACTCCTGCTACTCTGGTGTCACTTCTTGGAAAAGCAGTCTTGGTGTACGTTCCCAAAGCACACCCCCTGCACACATCACTCTGCTCAATGCTGAACTCGGGTAAACCTGTAACCATGCTGCTCAACAATCTCAACAATCCTCCGACGCCATAGCGCACAAAGCTCACTGCTGCTGCTGTGTGCTAGAGCGTGCTGCGGCTGAAACAAGAGCTTGTACAGCTTTCCACATCTAACCCCAATGTCCATGGAGGTAGATAATCCTATAGTCCTAGGGAATACCTGCACTCTCCCATCCGAGAAACATACCCCAAGACCCTTGTCCTCAATAGTGGAAACTAATACAAGGTTCTTCTTCAGCCCAGGGACAAATAACACATCCCTCAGAATCATGGGACTCATAGACTCCCTCTGAAATGTAATGGTCCCTCGACCAACTGCTCTAACAATGGTGTCATCGCCTAGTACAACCTCCACATTTGTACCTGTCTGTGAAAGCTTGGAGAACATCTCTCAAGCACCTGTCATGTGGCTCAAGGCTCCGCTGTCAATATACCAAGTGCCAATGGTGGATGCACTCATCAATGCCCTGTCAATAAGGAATACTCCATCTCCATATCCACATCAGTGCTGGTAACTACAGAGGCTCTCTCTCTCTCAATTTGTCCAGCACACAGAGAAAACTCTCTCTGAAATCTGTCTCCAAAGTCATCAACCTTCGCTGAAGCTGCAGTCCGTTGTCCCTTCCTCTTCCTGCTTGGACACTGTGAAGCATAGTGCCCAAAAGTCTGGCATGCATAACACTTGATTTTACTCAAGTCCTTCTTCTGCCCACCCTGTTGCTGCTTGGCCCCACCCTTCTTGGGACCCTTCTTCTTCTTCCCCTTTACTGTCAAAGCTACATTCTCCTCATCTTCCCTACCCTATGATGAACTGCCCTCTACGAGACCTCTGCTAGTCTCCTCCTGCACAAAGTCATCCCATAGTCTCTCCCATGAAGGTAGGTTCTCTCTGCCCACTATAGCCTGCACAAATGCACCCTAGGGCTTGGAAGCCCCATTCACTGCTGTACGCACAAGCTCGGTAGCATTGACCACCTCCCCAACTGCTGCTAGTTCATCTCTAACTGCAAATATCCTGGTAAGGTAAGTTGTCACTCCCTCTCCGCCATTCATCTTTATACTCTTCAGTTTCTCCTTGAGAACCATCTTCCAGTTCTCATTGGTACTCTCGTATAAACTGGATAAAGCACTCCACATCAAATGTGACCTAGCTTTACCTAAAATGTGAGGGATGATATGATCTTTAATTGCATCAAGGATTATTCTTCTAGCTTTACAGTCCTTCTTGTTGAAGGCTGATAATGTTGCTACATCTGTAGCAGTGGGAATCTGAACAGGGTTTGCTGTAGTATTTCTAACTACCTCCTCCCACATTTCATTTTCCTCTAAAACCAACAAAATCCTAGCCTTCCATGGCACAAAGTTACCTATCCCATCCATCCTATCCTCCAACCTAAGTCCTCTAACCATCTCTACTGTCAACCCAACAAGGTGTTGTTCACTAACAGAAGAAACTACCCAAATCTGGAAATTTCTGTGTCTGCAAATTTTACTGTTTTCTGCCCCAAGCTCTGATACCATGTAATTTTTTTGTGTTTTTCAGCTTGCTGGTTTATGTTAAGTTTTTAGTGTTTTTCATTCCCAAGCCAGTTTTGCATTGGCTGGAAACTACTTATAAAAATGCAGACAATTAAACACGCTGTAAATACACTTCTAACAGGCAGAAAATTAATTTAACATGCACGCCATAAATATTTCAGACTCATAAATTTTTGGCCAATAGCCCTGGAAAAACCCCCACGGAAAAAACCAGTCAGAGAGAGAGACAGTTTATTATTTCTTCAGCAATATTTAAGTACACTAAATTACAATCAAAATGTACTTATCTCAACCACCCAAAGTCACCCAGAAATCTGCCTTGGTTTATGTGCTAAACTGCAGCTCGAAAACTGAACCAAACTATCTCGATTTATGCGCCACAAGTCTGTCTCGAAAACTATACCAAAACAGCACCTCGAAAACTGTGCCAACTTCTCGAAATCAGTGCAGTAGGACTGCCTCGAAAACAATGCAGAAAGGTACAGTCCGTACTAACTGTACGGACCCTCGAAATCTGTGCATGTCACCTCGAAATGTGTGCAGCAAAATTCATGTCTAGAAACCCATGCCTTTTCTCGAGAAATGTGCCCAACTAAACACCTTGAAACTCGTGTTGTATGGACAGCAATAAATGATGCCTGTACGGACCTCGAACTGCGTGCTAGCTACCTCAATAAATGTGCCCAAATCCGTACTGTACAGCTGCCTTAGGAAATGTGCCTGTAATAAATGTTGGAAACCTCCTCGATTTCTGTGCAGAGAAACTCTCCTTGGAAATGGTGCTGCTCTCTCTTCTCTGCAGCTCACTCAACTCAAGAATGAAGCTCATTTGCCTCCCTTTTCCTTTTTGACAAAACCCTAAGTGAGTTTTTCCTCCAACGATGGAGATTAGATCAATCTGACGGTTGAGATGTGATGAGAATAAAAATATCTAATTTAATTCTCATAAATGCAATTTCACTCACCCACTTAAATTTTATCAAAAGTGACTTTATAACATAAAGTCACATTAAATGCTTTTCTCAAGTCATTTAATGCAAAGGTCACTTTTCCCCACTTAAGTGACTTAAGCAAAAAAGTCACCGAGGGAACACTTCCTAGGTACAAAAACTAACATCAACAGGCTCACATCTAGGCAGATCAGACCTCCACAGGCTCACAACTAGGTCACAAAGGCAGCAGCGAGCTTTTAACAGACCCTAGCAGCATAAAAAACTTGACGTCAACCTACAGCAATCCCAATCAAATCATATCAAAGATGTATGATAATGATGATCTTAAATGGGGTAATTAGACTTCATTAGATAGTTTCTTAGTGGCTTCTAGAAGGGTCACATTTTATAATTCTTTAATGACTGAGGGTTTCATAAAATAAGGTTAAGACACCAAACACTAGTAAGGGTCACCACTTAAAAAATATAAAATAAAGTTAAGGTGTCTTTTAGTGGAGAATACTAGGGTCATAGCAAAAAGTGTTAGGAACAACATTAAAAGAAGGGTGCTAGTACAAGGACCAACAAGTGGTCATACCACACATGTCAAACCATAAATCAAGGAATGGTACAAGACCCCTCTAACCATAGGACCAAGGGTGTAACAACAAGGTAGATAAACAACCCTTCTACCCATAAGACCAAAAACAACAAAAATGGTAATGACACAACTCAAGGTGGGTAGACAACCCTTCTAACCACAAGACAAGGTGGTAAACAAGACCTTCTAACCACAAGACCTAGAACAATAAGGTGGGAAGATAAAGGGTAGACAAGTAAGGTGGGATACAACCCATTTATCTCTCTCTCAAATGTACAAGTGTTCCCTACACTAACTGAAAGTTCATCATCACTGTAGAAGGAAGGTCCACACTAGATGATGTGATCTTGTGGTCCTCCTAACTGCTCTTGAGGTCATGTGCTAGTGAGTCCATCAAGGGGTGGCCAATCCCTTGAGAAGTCAACCTAGCTCAACCATCTCGAAGACCTAGGAGAGGAGGGCATCACACATCATCATCTTGGTTAACTTACCAGGTATGTACCTACAGGAACTACTTGGTTTTAGACCAAGAATCTGCCTGGTCCCAAACCAGGATGTCTCTGTCTCAACCTACAGGATCTCTTGGTCCTCATGACGAAGAAACTGTCTGGTCTTGGACCAGAATACCCTAGAGACAAATAGGGGCCCTAGCCACATGCTAGGGACTTTGACATGGCATCAACCTGCTTGATCCCCGACCAAGAACCCCAGGAGACTGTTGGGGGCCCTAGGGTACCTTCTAGGGACTTAATCTGCCTGGTTAACTAACCAAGAACCCTAGTTAACTAACTAGGGTACCATCCTCCCTGAGAATGCGTCTCCCAGCTGCATTAACTTTAACACGATAGGCATACATCGAGACTCAAGGTGAAGTGAGTTGTCAACAGAAATGACAACCAACCTTAACTCTAGAAGCTTCTCTTAGTAATCTTTCGTACTCTCTATCAAAGACCTTAATTAACATCTCATATCCCATTAACAATCATTATTACCATGCAAAATTACCAATATTAAAAGGGATCCCACCAAAACAAAAGCTATATAGCCATATGTTTCTGAAATAGCTAATTTGTTTCTGGAATGCATAGAATAACAGAACCTACTGATTTGATATGCCCACATATACAAGCAAATTTCAACTCAGATGAGATAACTTATGAGCGCTACTGCCAATGCACATAAGGATACCTTCAGGAAACATTAAATCATTAGAAGGAATGCAGAATTCGATTTAGCATTCCTATTACATATTAACTTACTTTTCAAAAGCAAGCAAGCGCCTCCATGCACTGCACTGTTGCTCCTCCTGAAAAAGATAAAAACAAAATTTAGTCTCCTGAATCCCCTTTATAACGCATTTCCATTATTAAGCACAATCTCAACTGTCCAGTACTATCATATAATTCATGAATTTCACAAGTTAATTTATTAACGTACTAAAAAAAATAAAACTAGAAATCTATTTAAACTTTAACAAGTCTCACATTTTAGCTTAAAGCCGTAAAACAATGTTCCTTTGGCTTTTACTTCTATATCATATCCTGATACTGCTGAGTTTTTCACAAACACTATTTTCACACGCTAACATCAACTGAATTTAAAACAGTTCTTGATTGCAGACATCAAACACAGCAACAGATTTTTCTGTTCTAAACAGTGGTTTGCAAAGGAATGACTAATTTGTGTCTGTCCAGTAGCTGGTCAATGAAAAAGAAATTATCAATGCTTATTTTAAGAAATCTAGAAAAAAATTCATGTCGAGCAATTAACACTAGCTGGCTGCTAATATCTCTACTTGTCCCTGCAAAATCATGCTTTCGATGAGCCATGTATTATGTTGTTGTTGTGGAGTGTCCTCAAGACAAAAACAAACAGGTTAGTGTTGAGAGGCAAATGAAGAGCTACTTTGAGATAGTACATAATAAAATCCGCTTACAGATTTAGCTGTGTCAGTGAGTCGAGCAACAAGTATTCAAGGAACTTTGAAAAAAGTATGGCTCAAGGCCCTCAAAGGGCATACTGCATGTTCCTGAAAGACGTAGTAATGAAACATGAAAGTATTATGGAAGCTGCCAGTAAACCCGCATTGGAGTCAGCAAGGTTGCAACACAAATACTTACATGAGAAAGATCATTTTCTTTCTAAGATGTTCATTATGGATCAGTTCAAAACACAGACTAAGATTTCATCTCAGAAAATCAGAATTGTTTCAAATACCAGGACTCTTGCTGTAGGTTATGACATCAAACTTTGAAAGAAATGTGAAATATGTAAAATAAGTACACTGTTCATGCGACAATTTCTAAAGCTGAACTGATAATCCCTGTAGATAAATGTGATGGCAATTTGCACAGAATCTATAAAAACCAAGTGAAAGTTCAACCTCATTTTCTTAATGAAGACACTCCCTGCATCCCATGCAGGCATGAATCCACATGTGCACACAGATTCATTAGAATATGGTATGAAACTATGTTGCACTGGCTTTGGGGACGGGGGAACGGTGGGGACGGGTCCCCGAGACGGCTAGAGCGCACCCCAAATTTTTCAGGGGACGGCAGGGTTGGGGATGGCAATAATATATATATATATATATATATATATATATATAGAGAGAGAGAGAGAGAGAGAGAGAGAACTTTAAAAGTTAGAATTCACCATAAACATTTGTAGTTGCTTGTAAGCACAATAGTTTATACTTTGTAGTATTATGCACACCCCTTACACTTGATAGTTTTGAAAAAACTTAGGCAATAAGAAAATGATTGAGTGACCATTATTGGCACTTGAACGTGAGCAAAATGAAGTTTAGCTTTAGGAAACTTAAGTTTAACTATTTTCAATCTGCGTTAATGTCCATGAAGGGTCTGTGAGAAGAATGCTTGTCTCTATAACAACTCGTCTTCCTTAAATTTCTTGTTTATAATGATTGGGTTAAAAAGCATTCCCTTCACAATCGGTTCTGCAGATTTTTACAGTTGTGTTGAAAACAACTACAAAACACTTTCAGATATACATTTTTGCAAAACACTTTCAGATATACATTTTTGCATTCTGTAAAGAGATTAGATTCATATTTTGGACTAAGAAAGATATTGAATAGGAATTTATTCAAATGTTTAGTACCCAATCTAAGTCTTTACTATCCAATTGTTTTCATAATGCTTGAGGTTGGGATGGGGGAGGAGTTGGGCATGAATAACTCTTTGACACCTATGTACAATATGTAAAAGCTATTATGACCCTAAAAATGAGAAGAACAAGAGCAACACCCAAAAGGATCAAAACTTTGAGTTGTTGCATTTCTTAGTTTCTTGACATGGAGGCTTTGCTGCTTGTAATGATGTTGCTAAAAAGAGAAACCCAAATCAAAATCCATCATACACAACCCATATTTTGAGCTGCAACTTGTATACGTTTAGATTTAGATTTATAATAATACAAAAAATATGGATGGGATAAATGATCATATTGTCCAATCATCAATGTCCATTGTCAAAACTGAAGATACATGACCATCAAATTCAAAACTGAAGATACATGACAAAAATATCTCCAAAATCTGCCTGGGACATGTCCCTGAAATCTGTTGGGGGCGTTTTGGGTACGGCCAACAAGTCCCCAAGTCCCTAATGAAGTCCCCAAAAGATTAGGGACATTTCCTAGGTATCACCAAGTCCCCGAAACGCGGGGACGAGGATTTTTTTTGCGGGGGGACTAGTCCCTGTGCAACACAAGTATGAAATAATTAGTAAACTCCATTTTTTTTCACAAGACACTTTCCCTGAAAAACACGCACTGCAGGCAGGCATGCACATGCACACACAAATTCATAATACAATGGTATGAAATGATTAGTAAATTCCATTTTCTTGCTGAAAGACACTTTCCCCGCATACCATGCAGACATGCATGCACATGCACACACAGATTGATTATACCATGGTATGAATTATTAAACCCTGACAAATATCACTTCAGGATAGACATTTTCTTGTAATTGATGCACATCAAGAGATGAACTGCAATCAGCATACACTATTATTAATAATCATCTAGACACTTTAGTGCTATAACTAGCTCTAAAATACTCGAAAATATTTATTGATCAGTCACTCCACTTATTTGTTCTCTACACCAATTGACTTTTAAAGTTGTTACTCATCAGTCCATCTCCATGCCTTCAATAACAGCTGCATTAAATGATGTTAAATGCTAACTGCCAAGACACCAACCTCATTTATGGAGCTTATGAGCTTGTACTAAATTTGCATATCAATTTGTGCAGATAAATGTAAATAGTTTACCCTATGAACAATTACGACATCAATGCAAATCACAGTCAATTTTAACAACCATTTATATATGATATGACTTGCTGAAGAAAAATGAGATCATGTCAAAATGGACTGCACCAAATGAGTTACTTTAATTTATCTGCATTGGTAATTTATAAAATCGGGTTAAAAAACTTGCTTTGAGAGAGCCTGTAGGAGGGACAGCTAGCTTGTTGCCATCAATTTCCTCACAAAATTTCTTGCGCTCTCTATAGACAGCCCTTGCACTGATGTACTTTGGCTGATATTCAGCCAAAAGACCCTTTGCCTGCAAAATTGATCATGTTATGCCTCGAACACAACTGAAGACTTCTCTACTTTTAAGATACAAAATAACAAAACCCTGAAACTTGCTAAAAGCTTGTAAAAAATTGCAATGAGATGTTGAATATGCACAATTTGAAGAGTACAACTGCAAATAAATGATTGAAGAGCTAATCCAAAAGACATGATAGTTTATTCACATGCAAAACATGACTTGCAAGAACTATCCAGTGCACAATATAGAAGTGCATCTTTCATATGTAACAGAAAATGGAGGAGACACTCAACCAAAGCACGGCTGACAGAATTTTCGAAGCTCTCATAGTCCTTCCAAAGTTGTTCTACATGATGTGTTGGGATAAGTATAGCCTTTTGATACGCTTTGCGCACGTTAGTCATGCGTTGAGATTCCTCCTGCACTGTTGTGGCCTACAATTGCATGCAAACACTAAATTCAATCCTAGTAAGCAACATCAATCAAACAACTCGAATAAAATGAATGTGTCTTGCAATTTTCAATGAGCATATTTACCCAATTAAAATCAGCATTTATAAACAACATCAATAAATCAACTCAGATATAATGAATGTGCCTTGCAATTTTCAGTGAGCATATTTATCCATTAAAATCATCATTTATAACAGCAACACAAATTTTGCCTATAACAAATGGACTTAAATCCATGGAACAAAGCAACAAAAGATTGCAATCAAGATATTTTATTCAAATAGTTATGGGTGGCAGGTGAAGGGGGGATCACCATTGATGTCAGAGGTACTCAAACAATCAACTTTGCTTGGGGTCTAGGAACAACAACAAATAACCAAGCAGAGGCCTACGCTTACAGGTAGTCATGGAGGCAACATCAAACGGCATCAAGAATCTATTGTTTTTGGCAATTCTTCTATACTCATCCACTATATGAAGTATGAACAATTCTAATGCTAAAGATATCTTTCTCACTAGACCCATTGCCAGGATTAAAAAGGGAAGCCAAAGCATCGACGAAATGCAATTCTTCCACATCCTTCGATCGCTAAACCAATCAGCAGATCAGCTAGCTAACCAAGCTACAAGGTTAGTGGCTGGGAAAATTAAGAAAAAATGGGGTCATCGTTCCTTATCCCATCCCCTAAGACTCATTTGGTTTCCTTTGCCTGTCACCCTACACAATGCTGAAGCCATGGTATCTCCAATTAAAGGAGCATTGGACGACACCTTAATAGGCACCTTGCCTTCACACATAGCACAACCTAGAGCTCGGATTTCATTTGGAGACATGGAGCTCTACTACATAGGTGCATTTGAGATTTTGGAAGTGTTACCCCTCTTTCAACAAGGATGATTTTGATCAGTGGTTCTTGAGATGAGATTTGTGGCTTCACCACAAATCATTGGTCAGAGGTCCTTCTGCATTGTCAAATGGTCCATGTCCCTTGATGTTCCTAATCAGAGACAGTGCCTAGTCCTCTAGTGATGTGATATCTCTAACCCTCATTCACTCTTAGCATGTTTTCTGGTATGATGGTATGTTAGAAGGAGATGTTACATATATCCTTCTATAATGACTCATATACTTAAATTGTTGCTCGTCTCTTAGACTGACCTTAGTGTTATTCTTCTAGCTTAAAATTTGTGTTAGTACGAAGGTTGATTTGTACCTTGGTGAAATAAGCCAAGTTATTTTTCATCTCATAACTTTTTACCTAGCCATTTTTTATTTCGCTAACTAATTCACCCAGCCCCTTCATTATTCCCCTTTGTGAATGATCTGTCATTAGTAGTAACATATGGTCTCATTACTATTCCAATGTATGAATGCCTCAAATAAAGCTAAAAGAGTCTTGTACTCTCCAAAAAAGGATTTGTTGATCAATTAAATGCAAAAAATGCAAATGGAAAAGATCATGGCAGATACTCCCCATCACAAAAGTCAGGTTCACTTGTTCCGTGTCATCAAAGCCACATCTAAAGAAAAAGGAACTAAGCCATTGAAAGGGCTAAATGAAAATGGAAATGAATGAAATATCAAAGAAAAATAAAATAAAGGGATCGCAATATCAAGACACGAGGATGGATGACCCATGACAGCATTTCCTAGGCACACATATGGAAGAAACATCTAAAAAATCCCAACTCTTTAAAGTTAAGGATAGGCAAACATATTTTTATTACCATGATGGTTATTTCACAAAGACCCCCTTTCTTCCATATGTACGTACTTCACGTCATTTTCCCTCACTTGACTTAGGTAGCTAAGCTATGCATGAGAACTTAGGACTTTCACATGTAAAAGGGTTCTAAGGGTCACACTAATGTAAGACTAGATAAGTTAAAAAATTATAATCATTGAGTTGTTAGAAAAGGTGTATTTGTAACATACATCATGTGTATTATTGTCATATTAGATTAACATTTACATAAGTTTTGATAATGGAAAACTTTATTACGCTAGAGTGATTTTATTTACACACATGCTATGACTTGATTAGTATGTTGGATGATCATTAAGCACCTATACTTGGAGCGCAACATTTGGTGATGTTCCTAGCACACTTGAGGGGGCATCCTAACTTCAAAAGAATTTATCTTTTGGTAGAGTGCCCAGGATTGTGCCATCTCAACACTATTGGATGGAAAATAGCCACAGGATTTTCAAAAAGTGGTTATCATAGAAAATTAGCTAAATATAAAGAAAGTTAGAAAACCTATAACTATCGTTTAAGTGTCGCACAATAATTTTTCACACTGCCTTTTTTGCCCATTTGAAGAGAGCGCCCTAGGTTTTGGGGTTTGGATGTTACACTTAACTGGATTATGGACAATTTCTCTTGGAGCGCACTCCCTTTTGGGCTTTGTATTGTACCATTTGCTCAATTGTTGACCATGACTATTGGGGTGCCTTCTCTCTTTGAGGAGTTTGTTAGGAGGTTAAGAATATTTTAAAGTATTTGACTCTATCTTGGAGGATCCTTAAGATAGATCTAGGGTTTTAGCACATCTATTATTATTTTATTGTGGAGGAAGTTGAGTTTTTCTCATATATAAGAAAGCTCACTTCTCATTCTCATTTGTTGTTGTGATTAGAGAATAATACTATCATCATTGCACTCGGGACTTGGCCTCATCTCCTGAAGGTTTGCAGAGACAGCTAGATGCCTTAGCCCTTTTCTATGCTCTTCGTCAGTTAACAGTCAACCTGGGTAAAACCAAGGGCATGATCTTTAACAGTTCAAAGAAGCTCCTCTTGGATCTTCACTTCCTTTTTAGAGGGGAGGAGATCAAGATCACCCGCTCTTACTTAAGGGTACAGTTAACTAGGCTGCATTTCAGTTTGCGGCATGCCCTTCAGCCTCGTGTCAACAAGGGGTATGGATCCTTAGCACTTCTTGAGCGACAATGTTCCAGACATGATTTTCAAGACATCTTGTCCAAGATGTCTCTCACGGACACACTTATCCAACACACAGTTCTTTACGGCTCAAAATTTTGGGGGCCTTGTCTACTTAACTCTGATTGGGCCTCTATAGAGAGGGTGCAAATCCTTCTCCTTCGTCGCATCATCAGATGTAAGCAGAATGTACCTTAACCCATCATACTTTCCCATCAGATGTAAGCAGAATGTACCTCAAAATCACAAATAAGTTTATGGGTTTTTAGATCTGAAATTTCCCGAGTAAACAATATTAATTCTGGAAATTTCTTTGGCCCCTCTAGGCATTCAATTTTTTCAAGTTTTTGAGGTATAAATTTATGCAAATTAATTATGGGTTAAGATCTGAAAATTTTCATGTTTTCTTGCTTATTTCTTGGCTGATATAGCATTAGGACGGCAAGCTTTCAATTCTAGAATTTTCACCTTTTAAATAATAAGTCTTAAGTTGTGTGAAAACATCAAATTGTTAGCCTAAGTGACTTTTCAAAGTGCTGGAAATTTTCTGGGTTTACTTTTCAAAGTGCTGGAAAGACAATGGTGCATGTGCACTCCAACCTTCATCTTAGTTACAGGAGGAGAGAGAAGTGGTTAAAGGGAAGGACAAAGATGTTGGATGTGTTTTCTGATGATATGGGTTTGGACAGCATTGTAGAGTTGGCATTAGCCAACTTGGATCTTTAAGAACTGGTGCTAGACATGGTCACTTTTGATGATAGTGATCCTCTTATGGGGTCATCCTCCACACCAACAAATGCAAATCTTGGATTATATATATAGGAGGATGGAGAAGATAGCAGTGGCAGTGGTGGTGATTTTGATGATGTGGACATGGAGGACAACTACTGAAAGTGATGAGCTATGAGATTCTTCCATCTAAAGTTTTAGTATATAACATATTTTGTATTTTCCATTGGCATTTTCCACCTATAGTATCAGTGACTTAGTATCTATGTAATTCATTTTGAATTTGATGGCATCACATGTCTTAATGAGAAAACTGTAGTTTATGGTTCTAACTTCTAACTTCCAAACTTCTATTTTGCGACGTGTATTGAATATTCTAATTTCTTGCGTGTTTGATCATCATTGATGTAATAATTAGTTGTATCAATATTTTGTAAATGTTATAGTTTCTAAAAAAAGTGGTTCTTTGTTTCAATATTTCATTTTTATATTTGTAGTGTGTATATATATATATATATATATATATATATATATATATATTGTATCCTCGTGTCATGTTTTCGGGGTCAACATGTCCAGTGTCAAATACTCGTATTTTTGCATCCCCCCTTGTCCTTGTGTCCCTTACCCTAGGAAAAGGGTTGTGACCACTTGTAGGTATAAATGTATCAATAATATAGTTCTCTTATTTTATTCATGTGTGTTTAGAACATATGTTAAATCTAGATATTATAGTTTATTTTAGATGTTGTAGGGTGTGCAACCTCATGCTTTTTGAGCATTTGTGTCATTCCAAATGATTCATTATTGACCTCAGGTTAGCATGGATCTCCTCATACTCAATCAATTGTTAAAGTTAGGGTTATGTTAGGGTTTTTAAACAAAACTTAAAAACTGTTACTTTAATGCAAAAAATAAGTTAAAAAAACTAGTACTGAAATAAATAAAATAGTACAGCAGTAGCAACCTGTAAAACAGCAGTAGTAAACCTAATTGACAAGACAAAAACAAATTTAGACCTGATAACCTACTTGAAGAAGAGAACCTTCCTTATACTCAGAAATAACTTTCAGATCAGATCTTGCCTCTCAAAGGCAAGTCAATAAATGGAACAAATCACTGACCCTTACCTGAGGGTATGCACATACCTGAGAGAGAGAGAGAGTGCTGGAGAATAGAGTTAGACAGTTACAGTAGCAGCTTACTGAGGGTACAGTATATCCAAAATCAATTCCAAGAAATTAACCAAGACACTGAGACAGTCAACAGTAGTTTAACAGTGAAAGGCAGACCCAAACATCTCACAACAGTGAAAGGCAGACCCAAACATCTCACAACAGTGAATGGCAGCCATAAAACCCTCACAGCAGTGGACAGCAGTCACCTAGCAGCCCACGGCTGTCCCAAACAGTCATCAACAAGCAGCGGCAGCCTCACAGGAGGCCTTAGCAGAGGACGGCAACCTCAAAGGAGGCCCTAACAGTGAACAGTAGCCTTAAAACCCTCTCAGAAGTGGACAATAGTCACCTAGTAGCCCACGGCTGTCCCAAACAGACCTCAATAAGGCAGCGGCACCCTCACAAACAGTCCACACAGGCAGCGGCCCCCTCAAACAGTCCACAACAGGCAGCAGCAGTCACTAGAAGGCAAACAGCAACCCCAGACCAGTCCAAAACAAGTAGCTGCAGTCACAAAGAGGCAAGCGGAGCCCTCAGGACAGTCCACACAGGCAGCGGCACGTTCCACAGTCCAAAAAACAATCCACGGCTCACACGCATGGGGGAGAAAAAGGTGTAATCAGCCTTCAAAAGGACAGCCATGAGTAGTAAGGCAAAAGAACAAGAGAGCGTCCAAGCACAAGAAGCAAGAAAACCCTAGATGTTAACCAAATAATGTTGTTGAAAACCCTAGATCAGTCACAATAAATCAACGCTGAGTTTTTCTCTTCAAGATGATCTTTACAATGAGAGGTTAGGCTAGTATTTATAGCCTCTCAATGACCCCTAGAGGGTTCCACCTTCTATTTGGTCATTGAGGTTAGGGTTACCCAAATAAAGTCAAGACATTACCCCTTTTAGAAAGTTCCACATAAAACATGATTTATGGGTTCCACCTTCTATTTGGTCATTGAGGTTAGGGTTACCCAAATAAAGTCAAGACATTACCCCTTTTAGAAAGTTCCACATAAAACATAATTTAATATTAGGACGTCTTAAGGTGAGGGTTACACATAAGACATAACGGTGGGTAAGTTACCACACTCAAGAGGGGCGCTAGCACATAGGACCAACAAGGAAGGGGGTCAACACAAGACTAAGCCAACACAAGGTTAACCACAAATCAACACGAGGTAAAACAACAAGGTGGGAAAACAACCCTTCTAACCAAATGACAAAAGGTGTAACAACAAGGTGGTAAGTCAATCACAAAACAAGGTGGGAAGACAACCCTTCTAACCCTCTCTCTAAAGGTATGTGGTCCACATATGTCCCAAGCTATAACTAAAAGTTCATCATCACCATAAAAGGAAGGTTCACACTGGATGATGTGATCCTCTGGTCCTCCTGACTGCTCCTAAGGTCAAGTGCTAGTGATTCCATCAAGAGGTGGCCAGTCCCTTGAGGAAACAACCTAGCTCAACCATCTCGAAGACCTAGGGGAGGGGGCATCACACATCATCATCTTGGTTAATTGACCAAGATCCACCTGGTCAACTGACTAGGAATACACCTGCAGGCCCTACTTGGTCCCAAACCAAGATGTCTTTGTCTCTGCCTACAGGATCTGCTTGGTCCTCATGACCAAGAAACTGTTTGGTCCCTGAGCAGAATGCCCTAGAGACAGATAGGGGCCCTAGCCACATGCTAAGGACTTTGCCATGGCTCTGACCTGATTCGTCCCAGACCAAGAACCCCAGTAGACTGTTGGGGGCACTAGATACCTGATAGGGACTTACACTACCTGGTTAACTGACCAGGAACGCTAGTTAATTTGACGGGTGCCATCCTCCCAGAGAACGGCTCTTGCAACTGCATTATCTTTAACATTAATGACAGTGACTATGGTGAAAAGATCAATGGCAATATAATTGAGTCCAAATAATGAAGACACAAAACATGACACCCAAAATCTAAAGCCCAAGCCATGGAGAGTCTTAGAGCATGAAGCTTCCATAGTTTGTGAGACTGCGAAACATGAAGACATGTACAAAGCCACAGAATCTCATCTGCAGGAATGCAAGATGTTTGCATGGGACATTTAAGATCATTGAATCCCAATTGATACCAAAGAAGTGACTTGTGTAGTGGATACCAAAAAGGATGGCAATGTCAATCCAAGTATGACATCAATGTTTTTTCAACTTGCAATGTCTTCCAACAATTGACATTAACGATAAAGTTAATCCAAGCTATCACTATAATTAATATAATGTTTGTGAAGTTTCCTAGATATAAACATAAATACAAAATCCAATACAGATGCGGTACCTTTTTCAAAAGGTTTGGATACTATATGGTTAGGATAGAGCATATAACCATATAGATAAAAGACAACCATGTATGATGTACCGAGGGACTAGCACATTAGTCAACGAGGGTGAGTAAGATTTACATGAGACACATATGCAAAGTGTTTTAAAACTCAGCCAACTCGAATTCAAACTCGACCGAGTTGACGCTCACGGGCATTGACTCGGCCATCAAATCAGCTCAATGAATCAGTTTGGTACTGAACTGGCCCATTCGATACCAAACCGGTCTAACTCAACCAAGTCAATACCTACTCAGCTGAGTCTAAACCTACTTGTTTTCACAATAAATTTAGTACTATTTAGGGGAAAACAATTTGCTTAATACACATTGACATAAGCTAACCTAGAATAACAATATAAAATTCTTAAAAAGGTGAAACCTTTTACTTAAAATTTTTATATTATCATTATTGTTTCAGGATGTTTGAGACAACTTCCAACCTCATCAGACCTCATATGACGAAAATAGAATTTGACATCCCATTCAAAATTCAACAAACATAGCAATTTTTAGAATTCCAGTGAACTGAATTGCATTGAACTGAATACAAGTCCACTAAACCATCAGAAGATGCTAAATGTCACCTTACTCTTCGGCTACATGCCTCTTGCAAAATATAGACATGTCAGAGGATGGTCATGTAGATCATGGCGAGGATTTCATTTCCAACAATGGTGAGGGGTTTGACGATTGATCATGTTGATCAATGACATGTAGTAGGCTCGTACATTGTACCATGTTGCGTTTTGGATTCTAGAGGCCATTGAGAGCCTTGTCGATTATGTATTTTGTTTCAGATATGTATTGCACTAGATACCATTTTGATAAATTATCCCTTAAGATGGTATATACATGAGCAGACTTTCCATTTTTGTCTCTTAAGGTTTTGAATCATTAAAATATTTTTTTTCATTAAAATTTTAATATTTTATATATATTTTAGTAAACTAAGTCAAAATATTCCAATTGGAATAAGTCGGAGCTGAGTCCAACTCCAAGTCCTCGACCCATTCCGAGTACGAGTCCAAGTTGTAAAACATTGCATATGCATACAACTGTCTCCCCACCCTAGGGACATGTTCCACATCATGTCTAAGAGACAACTACTGCATGGGATAGCATCTCGTGCATAGGATGACATCCCTAGTGAAACTCAAGGTATGTCAACTCGAAAAAAATCAAAATTCTAATTTGTAAGCTCTAATACCATGCCAAATATTGTCATTCTAAGGTTTGCTTGCATCTTCCATACCCGACAATCTTATATAAGGAATGATATGCATTTTCCAAGCCTTG